>JAPQWN010000004.1:77987172-78344672 GCA_028538565.1 Umbellularia californica | reverse complement strand
TACTTCGTCTTTTGGAGTTATTCATGTGAGTTTGATTATGGTTCTCATGCCCCTACAACCCCTCTAGTCCATGACAATTGACTGACAAGCATCTTCAAACAACCCATCAAGAAGATGAGCATTAAACCAAGTATTTAAGATAAGGGCCCAGGAATGGAACTATGATTTTGTAAGGAGGCTCTGTTTTCTGCTTTCCCAATTCATTCAAGGGCCACTGCATATACAGGTAGCCGGTGCCATGCCTTCCCATTAGAGTACAATTAGGGCCCATTTGTTTGCAACCCTGCTATCCAAGGGGCTAAGAGAGAGAGAGAGAGAGAGAGAGAGAGAGAGTATATGATGATCCACAAATGACCATCACAGTCACCCTCGCAAATCAAATTCTAGGAAAGTGAGCCCTATCTATATCTCCACATTACATTATCACTCCTCGCCACTTCAATATTCCTTCATACAACACAGCACAGTGGCCACCTACTCCTAGAAATTTGAAGAAACAGTGCTTCTATCATGCACATTTGACATGAGGAAAACAAATGCCTTTCGCGACTTATTCGACTTCAATCGATCCTTCTTCTGTGATCACTCAATGGATCAATTTTATTTTACTTTACTTTGATATATGAGCCAACTACAATTTGCAGGTAGCTTTTTGTTAGTGCCCCCAAAGCCTTTTTCTCGAATATAAGCCAGTGGTGTTTTTTCCTGACTTTTGAGGTTGTCATACTTTTTATTTAAATTTGAAAATGACAATCAAGTGGGTGTTTTAATAATAAATAAACCAATAGATCACTACACTGTATAATATCTTGCAACCAATTACCATCAAGCCAAGGTTGATTGGACCTGCATCAGGCTGCCTCTAATGAAAATTTTGAATTTTCTTGGCCTGTAAGCAGACATCCCACGGCCCACTGAAATGAACTCAATATCCATTAGATGGTGAAATTGGAAACCATATTTATGCTGCTTATCTTCAAATTTTGATATAGAGTTGGCCATTGATTGTATCGTAGATCCATGTCCCATTTAGGTTGCCGTGATACCATTTAAGCTAAATCCCACCTCACTAAAAATTGTTGGAAAATTTTACTCATGAAGGTAATGAACATTGTGAGAATTTAGAATGTGGAAGTTGCAATATTTTTTTAATGTGGAATCATAACTTATAGGCATTAAGTATATAACAATTCATTCCCAAAATAACCACACCCATTAGTTTTTTTTTTTTTTTTTTTCCTAAATGTGTGAGTGGTACACACACCCTTGCCACTGGGGTGTCATATTTCTCACATGAGTTACACCCATTAGGTTGAGGATGAAGTTTTTTCTCTCAGTTGACAAAGGTACCCCCGTAGTATTTGACCCGACAAGACTAACTCATAACGTGGGAACCAAACCCAACCCACGCCTAATGCCCACGAACTAACAACCGACGTTGGGAGCAAACTCAGGCCTTATGCCAATGAATCAACACCCAGAGAGTTAGGATGATGCAAGTTGAGAATCAAACATCAGCTATTTTATCTATTATTGGATCAGAAAAGGTAGGGACCAAAAGGGTCTTGGTGTGGACTAGGGTGGCAAAAAATGGTCCCAGTCAGGTCATCATTCTAACCTGGATTTAGAGGCATCCAAGTTCGACTTCTTCCCCAAACCCCTAGATAAGATGGATTCTCTGTGCTAAACTCAAATGGCAATCGGATGTCAATTTGGAGTGCAAGGGGATAATGTAGGCGCGGATTCATTATGACATAGCCCTAAATATGAGTTCCTAGCCTTTAAATTTGAGAGCTGCTGTCTCTAGCATTTGTAGTTGAGATAGTATATCAAACCATCATAGCCACATGTTGCAGTGAAGAGGCTGTGCTGTTGGAGCAGCAGCCAGATGATAGATGTTGTAAACAGCTCGAATTTTTTTAAGGTGAGCCCCACACATGAGCTTGGTAAGGGTGCTGCAAACGTCAATAAAATGCAGCATTACCTGCTTACTGCATCCACCAAAGTTCAAGGGACAGTTAGTTTACATAGAATACATAAGAATTGAACACAATAGAATTCATGGTTGAATGAGCACCATGTTTCTTATTATTAAAGAGGTGGGGGTGGTATGAAAGGTAGTGATTTAGATAGGACCTTGACTTCCCTAGGATTTAAATCATTAGAGTGGGCAGGCCGGTGATTCATTTCCCATCGTCCCTTGCTTCCATTTCTATAAAAGGAAATGATATTTGATGTCCACTTTTTAATATTCACCTTTGATCTTCATTTTCAACCACTTAGGGTATGATTCTTATGTATTATTCATTTGCTTTGTATTCTATGCAAAGAAACGGGCCCAAACTGTTTTCTAGTAGGATGCATGCAGTAGCATCATTTATATTCCAACATAACCAACATGAACTAACTGCCACTCCAACCTTCTGATACAAACTAATGTCCACTGAAAATATAAACCTGAAGCTGGCCATTAGTTCTGTATGACTATTAGAATTGTTATTATTAATGACTATGAATTTCAAATAACTGAGAACAAGTTATGCAACAATATTACTTATTAACTCCAGCATCAAGCACTTCTAGCTTGAGCGAGTGTTAGAGATGAATTTTGACGGTGACATTTGGAACATGAGGTAGGTAAATAAACATGGTAGGCACCTTCACAATTTACTAGAGATAGCAAGGTATTTCGTATGGCGCCCCTGTGCAACAATCTTCCCGTTACTTTTCTTCCTTAGCTCAACACTGACAACTCCAACCGTCTTTCCTACCCGCAAAACCTTGGCCTCAATCTCCAGTTCTTCCTGAATCAATCAATGATCATATTATTGACTTTACAACAAAGGAAACCCGATTAAGCAGGTAGGAGTCCCAAATCCAAAAAACCGATGTCTAAATTCAAAAACCAATCAATGGTCATATAATTGATTTTACAACGAAGAAACCCAATAAAGCAGGTAGGAGTCCCTAATCCAAAATAAAAGGGAATTTCTAAATTCAAAATTTGATTCTTGGAACTTAAAATCCATGGTAAATGAAAGATGGGCGAGGAACCAAACTCACCAATCAACATAAAATAAAGATAAATCATATCACAAGAAGCACAACAAGCATCTTAAACCCCAACTTATTAACCAATATAAAAGCAATAACCATTCCTGACTTGTAGAGTGGAGATAAAAAAGGATGCTGCCCAAAAGTTTCCAACAAAAAGAAAGGACCACAAGAACTATTCATGTTAAGATCAAAGGTGAACTATGGTCAACAATGAAGAGCAGAGAAGAACCGGTGGATTTGCAGGACAGAAGGTTTTGCATCAAAACGTGTGCAAGTCATTCTTGAAGTCCCAAAACAAATCAGAGGCCATCTACTCTCCTTGTTCATGAGAGGCATTTCACAAGACCAAAGTTGGATGGGACCTAAATCTCCTTTTTTTTTTTTCCTTTCTTTCTTCTTCTTCTTCTTCTTCTTCTTCTTTTTAGGAAGGATCTAATTTTCCTTTATTGCTGGCAAATCAGAATCGTAGGCAAAAAAATAATTTGGAGGGCAAAGAGTTCTATAATTTATCTTTGTTCTGGGTTTGAGGTGGAAACGCATAAATGAATGGGTGGTTTAAGAACTAGAGGGGGATTAGGAACCTTGCCAGGATGGTTTTAGCTTTGCCTTTTACTGCAAATACTGGTAGTGAATATAGAGAGACCCAATGGAGTCTCTATCTGTAGCTCAGTTGATTAGAGATAGAGACAAGTGTGTGAGCATGTGAGTTTGAGTTCTCCTTGTAGAAAAAGATATAAATAAATATAACGGACTGAGTGGAGGTAATATTATAAATAACTTGTCACACAATGAGAAAACAGAATGAAGCTCTTAATTCTAAATGTATCTCACTCCAAAAAGTTATGATGCAGAAGAATCAAAGAATTTTGGACCCAGGGATGCAACAAGGAAATTTAGCTTGGGGGGTCCACAAAGTCCCCCCAATGTAGTGTAGTCTAAAAGGACAGTTCCGTTCCTGTTTAGGCCAGTAAGCTTAACTGGAAAAACTTACAGTATGATGGGCAACTGACTGGCAAATATTTTGCAGGAGGTAATGATGGCCTGCACTTGTAGACGTTTGACGAATCTTTAATACTCATTGGCCCATTGCCTTCATTTAAGGATATTATTGGGTTCCGAAAACATGCAGGTAGGAGGTTCCCAAATTACAAGCTATCAAAAGTGGGATCCAGAATTAAATGGAGAAATTGGAAATATGAATGCATCTTAAGAGCCTTATCAATATTGAATTATTAATTAATGAATCTCCCTCTGGATATTTTAGAAGATCCAAAGGGACTTCATAGAGGAGATTCTCCGTACCCTATTCATTCCACCGCAATTGCCAGAAGTCATGGCAAGCTACTTCTTGAAGATAAAGGATTTGGGTGTGTTCCAGGGTTTCAAAAGTTGACAATCCATCATCACCATAATCCCATTGTCAATTCTCCAAACTTTTTTTTTTTTTTTTTTTTTTTTGTGGGGGTGGGGCGGGTGGTGACAAGTTAATCACAAATCTTTCATATATTCTTAAGTCCATATCTTTCTATGGCTAAAGAAAGTATTTGTTTGCCTTCATATCTTGTCATTGACTAAGAACTTTGAGAAGAAATTAGTATTCTGAAAGTGGAATACTGGTAAAAATACCTTGAACATTAGTGAACCTCTGTAATCTGCATTGTCCAAAATCCTGAGTTAGGTGGCAACAACATTGGAATCACTTCAATGAAACTTGGTAGCTAATTGCTAAGGCAATAGAGATGTGTGGAAATATTTTACTTATTTAATTAACTAGAAAGAGGTTTAAAGAAAAGGAAGGTGGGTAGGGTATTAGTAACTTTAGCCACTGAATTTAGTCTGTTAGGAAAAGATGGAGGTAGTATGAAGTAGGGAAAGAAGTCCTATGAAGGAAAATGGCAGATTGTCAGATGGGTACATGAAAGGAGTTGATCCTCAAGACCAATAGTAGGACAGCCGCGTCTAAGTTCTGTAAAGATTGTAGGTTCAGTATACCATAAGGTGAGGACATTCCAAAGAGGCAGCGCTTTATAGGGAGGCTAAAACATAAGCTATGATCATGTAAGGATTCTATAGGTAGAAGAAATGTGTTTCTCTAGCTGGTTTCCAAGAGTGCTAAACATAAGCTCAAGGGGAATACCAAAAAAAAAAAATAGAGAATTTTACCTAAAAAAGGACCCTACATGTCCACTAACCAGAAAATGTACCAATAGTATATATAGCACAGAAGTGGTCCCAGGGGACCACTTCCGTTTTTTTTATTAATGATTGAAACATGCGACGACGTCATCGCACATTCAACCCATAAAACTCACCAATCAACATAAAAAAAAAAAAAAAAAAGATAAATCATATCACAACAAGCACAAGCGGCATCTGAAACCCCAACTTATTAACCAATATAAAAGCAATAACCAATCCTGACTTGTAGGGTGGAGATAAAAAGGATGCTGCCCAACAAAAAGAAAGGACCACAAGAACTATTCATGTTAAGATCAAAGGTGAACTATGGTCAACAATGAAGAGCAGAGAAGAACCGGTGGATTTGCAGGACAGAAGGTTTTGGATCAAAACGTGGGCAAGTCATTCTTGAAGTCCCAAAACAAATCAGAGGCCATCTACTCTCCTTGTTCATGAGAGGCATTTCACAAGACCAAAGTTGGATGGGATCTAATTCTCCTTTTTTGTTTTTTTGTTTTGTTTTTTTTTTTTTTTGGAAGGATCTAATTTTCCTTTATTGCTGGCAAATTGGAATCGTAGGCAAAAAAATAATTTGAAGGGCAAAGAGTTCTATAATTTATCTTTGTTCTGGGTTTGAGGTGGAAAGGCATAAATGAATGGGCGGTATAAGAACTAGAGGGGGATAAGGAACCTTGCCAGGATGGTTTTAGCTTTGCCTTTTACTGCAAATACTGGCATTGAATATAGAGGGACCCAATGGAGTCTCTATCTGTAGCTCAGCTGATTAGGGACATGTAGGTTCAGTATTCCATAAGGCGAGGACATTCCAAAGAGGCAGCGCTCTATAGGGAGGCTAAAACATAAGCTATGATCATGTAAGGATTCTATGGGTAGAAGAAATGTGTTTCTCTAGCTGGTTTCCAAGAGTGCTAAACGTAAGCTCAATGGGAATACCAAAAAAAAAAAATACTACAGGTCGTAACCCACAACTCGGCCATTGTCCAGTCAAGTCAGGTCGTCAACTTGGCCGAGTCCGATTCAGTCTGGATTTGGGCTTCTTTTTTTTTTTTTTGCCAAAGATTCTGAAAAAATCTTCAAGATTTATCAGGAGAGAGCGAGCCTACAGGAATTCATGTTTTTAACCTCATTAGCCACGATCCAGATCAAGCCCATTTTCATCTTGAGATTTGAAGAATACTTTGGTCTTGATTCATCTTCCCTCCTTATTTTATATTCCCACAAATGAATGAAACAACATGACCATAGAGGATGTTGGAAATAAAATGATAAATTTCTACAAAGAATGTTCCTTAGAAAATTCCTTAGTTTTTCTATAGAGTAGTAGGAAGGAGAAAAAAGTAAACAAACTTCTAATGATAAGGAAATTTCCACATCCAAATTTACTCAAGTGGCTAAATTGCATGCTGGGTTGGGGAAGAGAGACAGGCAACGTTTTTCAACACAACCATCTAAGATTTTTGCTCGAGGCAAAAAGACTCGATGATGGGTAATATCTACAGCTCAAAGATATAGATATCATGGATACCACTTCAAGTAAGGACATGAAAGATGGGGCTTTCAGATGAAACCAGGAGCGAAGGTAATCAGAAGAGTGTTAAGTCATGAAGATGTATCATATTCACTTAACAGGGCTCTGCAAGTAATCTCAGCACCTAAAAGGAGAAGTATTTTCACTTCTATATGACTTGAGAACATGCGTAGAGTGAAATCTTAAATGATTACAGAATGAGATACAAAAAAAAAAGGCACTGGACCATTACCAGCAGCAACCAACTATAAAACTTTCTTTTGCATTGAAGTATAAGACTTCAATTGAAGATTACTAACCTTCACACATGTGAACAGATCAGTCAATTCCTTAGCAAACACTTGCAAAAATAGTTTAATTGTTAGGAATCCTCTCCCAGATAATTAAAAAAAAAAAAACACACTAAGCTTTCCATCCAATCCTCATAGTCCTAGAACTCATCTGAGGCGCCAAATGGACCCTAAAGGAATGCACCCTTCTTAGGAAACCACTTCCTTTCTTTGTCAAAAGAAAATGTCAAACCTGTGACCTAAATAAATCATTTAATGGGGTACTTGGAACAAGCCTAAAATGATAAAAGGCACAGCAGCAGTATATCAGAGACATCACAAACCCTACTGTAGATAAATTCAACTGACATTCCTCAAGAGTAAAACCCAAAAGAAAACAAACAATAAACATGGTAAACTCATGAAATACAGACAGAATCCAACTGAAACACCCATGCATAGCTAAAAATATAATGACCCAAATGAAGAAATGAGACCCAAAGCAGTTATTGGGAAAACGAAAAGAAAAGAAAAAGGAGAGAAGTTACCCACATCAAGAAAAGCAGAATCCAAGTAGGAGACGTTGATTTCTATTGAAACACCAGATGCGGGAGCCACAGTAAAAATAGCAGCGGATCCAACTAAATCAACCAAAGAAGCAGTCGCCCCACCATGCATAAAGTTACCTGTGTTCTGTCCAAGTACCCCAAAACAAAGAAACCTCAAAATCTATCTAATCTAACATGAGAAGGGAAAACATCAGTAGAAACCAAGAAAGAATTTTTTTGGGTTGGTTTGTTTGATTACCAGAAGACGTTGAGGTACTTTGAATGAGCAGCAGATTCGACCGGGTTCGATCCGATCGACGCGAATGCCATGGCTGATAAAGAGGTCGAAGAATCCCTCGGGGGAATCATCGGTCAATGTTGGGGCCTTCTTCTCCCCTGCACACTCCAACGTATCTTTCACTGCCTGCAAATTCATTTCCTTCCTCCCTCTTTTTTTTTTTTTTTTTTTTTCGTTCTTCGACTATACGGATGCTGTCTTCACCATTTATATTATATATATAAAAGCAAAGGGGAGTAGGGTGTCACCTCATCTCTAAAAAAGTCTTTCATTTCGAATAAATATGCCAAAAAAAAACCCACATTATTTTAAGGTGCCACCTCGGGTTACTCATTCTCTCCTAAAACCTCTCATAATTTTTATGAACATTTGGATTGAATTATATTTCTTGCCATTATCCAAATTATAAGCAAATCTTTACGGTCGGTTTGTTTTCTTTCCTTTAGATCTTCAGTTATCAATGGATTCCATGTTAAATATATTTATGGGCCCAGCCGATGAATGAAATCCAAACTGTTACTCATTTACTCTCCTTTCAGGTTTTTTCCCTAAATGGATGGATCCAGTAGTGGGCACCGGTTTGTATTAAATATATTTCAAAATTGGACCCCAGTAGTGGATGAAATCCCAATGGCCTTCTCTTAACCTCTTTTTTCTAAGAGTAGGCCCCATTGATGGAGGGAGGCAAGCCTGTTGGCCGTTGTCTAATTTCTTAATGGATGCAAATCAATTAGTGGGCCTCACACATTTAACTTATTTATTCAGTGGGACACACTCATGGATTATGCATATATATTAGTTTTCTAGGTCAATATGTATCCATAGTGGGAAATCAGACTAAGTTGGTATCATACACAAGCTTAATTTCTTTGACAATTGTTAGGATGTGATTTGTGTGCATATAAGTTAGAACTATTAAAAACATACTATGATGACTCATATCTATATCCACGCACATTCATCCCATGCAATGTACATCTTTTATTTTTTTTTCTTCTCTTACACTTGTTCGGCACCCTCTCTTTCAATTTTTTTTTCTTATACTATTAATCATCTGTGGGAGCCAACTGCTCCATCATCATAAATCCAAATATGGTGTGTGGCCCATTAAGGATGATATCATTTGATTTCCATTTCCTTTCTTCTTATCTTTCCCTTTTTCTTCTTTGGATACAGAGCTATCAGTGGGTCCCACACGTTAAAAACATTTCAATGGTGGCCCCCACTGATGGATCAAACACGTTAAATTTTTTATCCTTTTCTTTTGGTTCTTTTTAGTAGATGTAGATCCATTTGGTTTGTTTTATTTTTCTTATATTTTCAATCATCAATGGTATAATATATCCGTAAATGAGATGGTAGCAATGGCCAATGCCTTTAAATTCAAGTGGTCGTCATGTTATGTAAATTTACTTTATTTTACATTTATTTTCAAAAAAATTTAATATTAAAAAAAAAAGATAATAAGAAAAATTATTTTATATTTATTTTATCTTAACAATATTTCAAAAGAATTCTTAAATTTTAACATATTTTCATTTCTTGCCTAAGCTTAGCATGGGCCTTTGTTGCTTGTGTGTGTGTGTGTGTGTATAGCACACGTGCATAATCTAGGGCACCTAGATACACGACGAGATGTGGATCTCATAGTTATATGTTGTACAAATGGAGCTCTTACATTAGTCGAGGCTAGAGTAGACTTCAAAATAAATAATAAAGGAAACTACTAAAAACAGGACCCTAGATGGCCCTAACAAAAAAAAAGGGGTACTATTCTATTCAGTATTACACGAAAGTGGTTTTTTATGAGTCTGTAACTATTTTTTTTATTAAAGATTTAAATGTGTCACTTAATATCCTATATAAATCGCCCGAAACCCATTTTAAGAGAGAGACAGAGAGTAGGTACCCACATCAAGAAAAGCAGTATCCAAATAGGAGACACTGATTTCTATTGAAACACCAATAACGGGAGCCACAGTGAAAACAGCCGCGGCTCCAACTACGTCACCCAAAGATGCAGTTGCCCCACCATGCATAAAGTTACCTTTGTTCTACAAAAGTACCCAAACTAAAGAAACATCAAAATCGATCTAATCTGAAGAGAGAGAGAGAGAGAGAGAGAGAGAGAGAGAATCAACAAAATCAGTAGAACTAGAAAGAAAGAGAGTGTGTTTGGGTTTGTTTGTTTGATTACTAGAAGACGTTGAGGAACTTTGAATGAGCAGCAGATTCGACCGGGTTCGATATGATCGACGCGAATGCCATGGGTCATAACTCATGAAAAGGTCGTAGAATCCCTTGGGTAAATCATGGGACAGAGTAGGGTCGCTCCTCCCCTCACACTCCGACGTATCTTTCATTGCTTGCAAATTCATTTCCTCTCTCTCTCATTTTTTCCCGTCTTCTTCCAGTTCGGATGCTGTATAATCCAATTTCATAGATCACACGTGCATGATCTGGGGGCCAATAAATATGGGGTGTGTAAAAAAGGCCCTTATATTTATATTTTATTATCTTACATAAACCTCCCTTGACCATCGATTTTAGTTTTATTTTCTTACTGTGAATTCTTCGATGTTATACTATTATTAACATGAACCCTAAGATCGCGAACAACATGGTAATCACGTGTAGGATTAAACTTAAATAAATTAAAGAGTACCTCCAGACATCCTGACGTAGAGAGCTTTCTGATTCTGCAGTCTGGTGCTGTTGCTGATCGATGCTGTGATCCGTCGAGGAAGAGACTGGGTGAATGGTTTCGGTTTCTCTTCCCTTACCTATAAAACCTAATGTGTTGATTTTTGTGTACCCCTTTGTGATGGACGAAAGGGTTTGTTTTATAGGTGGAAAGAGGACCGAATTTCCAATCAAGGTTTCCTTAGACTTAATCTCAACCATCCATCAGGGTAGAGTTTGTTATGAAATACATCTCATTAAGAAACCTTTTTGAGTAAGGAATAGCATGTATCCTATGAAAACAGATTTCATATAATGACCACAATTCGGGAAAGAAAAGGACTTGTGATCCAAGTAATGGACTTAAATGTAATTTCCTTACAGTCTCCCACTTGGTCGATAGGAAGATCCTTTAGTGTTTTTCATATTAGGAATCATAAGGCGCGCATTATATGCTAAACATTTCTTTAGTCGGTTATCATAAGTATCTTGGCTAATTCGGTGGTCAATGAGAGTCATGGCGTGCACACATTATTTTGCAACATGCTTACTTCCATGTACTACAGCAGTGACAACCTGTATAACTAGACCGTAATAGGAGATATACGTAATGGTCTCATAATGTCTATGGTGAAAGACTGTGTCTGTTTATCATTCATCCAAACATAAGTATGTACACAATGGAAAAACAGAAATAACAGATGTAGAGTTGCATTAAGAGCTCAATAAATATCAAATATAAGTACAGAAATAAAAGGCAGAAAATGATAATTAAGAACTATCTTCAAGACCCATGCTTTCAGTATGTCCTTGAAAGGTCTTTGGAGGTAGTCCTTTCGTGAATATGTCTGCGACCATGAAATCTGTACGTATAGACTCAATGACAAATTTCTGTAATCTAACATCTTGTTTCAGTGATAGATATTTAAGGTCCATGTGTTTGGATCCCTTAGATATCCTGTCATGCTTGGAGAAGAAGGTTGCAGCTTCATTGTCACAGTAAAAGGTTAATGGCTTAGAGATGAAATTCAAAGCTCCAAACTAAGAGACAAAATTACTCAACCATGTTCCCTGAATTGTAGCCTCATAACATGCTACATACTCAGCCATCATGGTGGATGAGTAAAGCAACTCGGATTTCTAGCTTTTCCATGATATTGCCCCTCCACATAAGAGATACACATAGCCAAGAGTGCAGACTCTAGTATCAGGACATCCAGCAAAATCTGAATCTGAATAACCAGTCACCTGTAGGTGACTTGATTTTCTGTATGTGAGCATGTAATTCCTTTTTCCCTTGAGGTATCTCAGTACTTTCTTTGCAGCTTTCCAATGAGCGATCCCTGGGTTACTCTGAAATCTACCGAGCATGCCAACAGCATGACTAATGTCAGGTCTTGTACAGACCTGTGCATACATCAAACTCCCGACAAGAGAAGCATAAGGATATTTTGTCATTTCTTTAAGTTCCAATTCGTTTTGTGGACACTGCGAAAGATCAAGTTTGTCTCCTTTATGCAGTGGAACAGGACTAGAGGAACAGGTCATCATGCCAAATCTCTCTAGAACTTTGTCAATATATGCTTTTTGAGACAATCCCAAAATACCAAGTGACCTGTCACGGAATATTTCTATTCCTATCACATAGGAAGCCTCAACTATATCTTTCATTTCAAAATGCTTAGAGAGATAGTCCTTTGTTTGATGTAATAAACCAAGGTCGCTGCTGGCCAGTAATATGTCATCAACGTACAGAACAAAAAATATGAACTTACTCCCACTGATCTTGAGGTATATGCAAGGGTCAACGATGTTTTCTATGAAATCGAAGTTAGTAATGATTTCATGAAACTTTAGGTACCATTGCCTCGAAGCTTGTTTCAGTCCATATATTGATTTCTTAAGTTTGCAGACCATGTCTTCCTGACCTTCAATTATGAAGCCTTCAGGTTGACGCATGTAGACTTCTTCTTCCAAGTCTCCATTAAGAAAGGCGGTTTTCACATCCATTTGATGTAACTTGAGGTCATAGTGAGCTACTAATGCCATGATAATTCTAAGAGAATCCTTCCTAGACACAGGGGAAAAAGTTTCAGTATAGTCAATACCTTATTTCTAATTGAAACATTTGGCAACAAGTCTGGCTTTATGTCGTTCAATATTGCCTTTGCTGTCGCGTTTGGTCTTAAAGACCCATTTACAGCCAACTGGTTTGTGTCCTGGAGGCAATTGAACAACTTCCCAAACTTGATTTTCATTCATAGATTTCAATTCATCCTTCATGGCATCAATCCATTTACTAGAATTAACATCCTTAATGGCTTGTGAATAAGAAACCGGGTCATTAATTGTCCCTTCTTCAAATTCTACTTGGTAAAGCATCTAATCATCGGAAATAGCTGATCTCCTTTGTCTTTGAGACCTTCTTAGTGTTGGTTCCTCTGGTGCATTATCCATATGTTCATTGGCGACAATCTTGTTATAGAGTTGTTGATCATTTATTGGATTTTCCTCATTGTTAAATGGTTCAACAACGGGAGGATTGCCAACATCTTTCGGAATAGAGGGTAAAGGGATAGGTACTCTGATTTCCTGAATGATCACATCTTGAGGTTTATTACTCCCACTGATTTCGCCATTCTCAAAGAATCTAGCATTACCAGTTTCAACAATTCTTGTACTATGGTTAGGGCAGTAAAACCTAAATCCTTTGGACTTTTCTGGGTAACCTATAAAGTAACCACTGATCGTTTTAAGGTCCAATTTCTTTTCATGTGGATTGTAGACTCTAGCCTCAGCTGGGCAACCCCAAATTTGGAGATGTCGTAAACTAGGTTTCCATCATTTCCACAGTTCAAAAGGTGTCTTTGGAACTGCCTTACTGGGAACTCTGTTCAAAATATAAACAGCTGTGCGTAGAGTATCCATCCACAAGGATATAGGTAAGTGAGCATGACTCATCATTGATCTAACTATTTCCATGTATGTACGATTTCGCCTTTCAGCTACACCATTCTGCCATGGAGAACCAGGCGTTGTGTATTGAGCAACAATTCCAAGCTTTTAGAGAAGTTTTGCAAAAGGTCCAGGATGTTGTCCTGTTTCGTCATACCTTCCATAAAACTCACCACCTCTATCTGACCTTATGATTTTCACTTTTTTGTCTAGTTGCCTTTCGACTTCAGTAATGAACACTTGTACAGCATTCACAGACTGAGATTTGTCATGCAACAAGTATAAATAACAGTAACGTGAGTAATCATCAATAAAGGTAATGAAGTACTTTTCTCCTCCAAAGGTTGGAACATCAAAGGGTCCGCAAATGTCTGTATGTATTATTTCAAGAAGCTCAGTACTTCTTGTGGCTCCTTTCTTTGTGTGTTTTGTTGTTTTGCCTTTAATACAATCCACACATACTTTAATATTAGTAAAATCTAGATTCGGAAGGACACCATCTTTTACTAATCGTTTGATTCTTTTACTGGATATATGACCCAGTCTTTTATGCCACAAGAGATAAGAGTCGTGTTTAGATGACTTTCGTTTTGTTTCCTTAGAATGCAGGGTAAGTTGGGTTTCAGCAAGTTGACTATCAAGATGAAACTTGTATAGCCCATCAATCAAAATTCCAGAACCAATACGACTAGAATTTTTAAATAAACTGAAAGTACCATTTCTTACTTCAAATGAGTAACCATCTTTATCAAGTGCGCTTACAGAAACCAAATTACGGGAAAGAGACGGAACATAAAGAGTTTGACATAAGTCTAACTGATAACCGCTATCTAAAATAAGACGAAAAGTTCCAATAGCTTCAACTGGAGCTTTGTCTTTGTTTCCCATGAAAAGGAAGTTCTCACTTGGGTTTATGGTTTGGATCGTAAGGAATCCCTGCATTGAATTGGAAACATGAACATTAGCACCAGTGTCAATCCACCAAGTATCAAAAGAAACATAAGTAAGATTTGATTCGAAATAACTTACGAAACTCATAGGGTTACCTTTCTTTTCGAACCATTCTTTACGTTTAATGCAGTCTGCCTGAAAATGTCCAGGTTTCTTGCAAAATTTGCATATGTTTTCCTTCCTTTTCTTCTTAGGGTTCTGACTAGCCTCATTAGATCTGGGTGGTGCCCTTTTTCTGGCCTGAATTATGCTTTTTCCCAGCTTTGTGTCCAACTCCTTGAACGAGATGAGCGACTTTAATTCCTTATTGGTTCAGCCTTGCCTCCTCTTGAACCAGTTTGTTAGCCAATTCATTCACTGTCCACTTGTCCGTAATAGTGTTGTAGTGAATTTGGAAAGGCCCGTACTGAGGAGGTAAACTGTTTAGGATAAATTGGACAAGAAACGCCTCATCCACGGATAATCCCAAATGCTTTAGTTTAGCTGCAAGGTTGGTCATCTCAATGACATGTTCATGCATTGATCTAGTGCCATCAAACTTCATGGTTGTAAGATCTACCATTAGTTTCCCAGCAAGGGATTTGTCTGCAGTCTTAACCTAGCTTCAATGGCCTTCATATAGTCCTTAGCATTCTCAGGTGTAGGAAGGGATGTTTTTATGTTGGTGGCAATAGTCATTCGCAAAAACATAGTGCTTAGTCTGTCAGACCTTTCCCAGGCATTAAAGATGGTCGTTTCCTCAAGGGTACTTGTTTCAGTGAGTGAAGCTGGCTTATCTTTATGAAGAGCGATATCCAGTTCAAGTATCCCCAATGTGAACTCAACTTGCTCTTTCCATTCTGAGAAGTTGGTTCCATTGAGCTTAGTGACAGAGGTAGCATGCGAAGTGAGATTAGTGGTTGCAAGAACTGCAATAGAGATACAACAATAAGGCTTTAATTAAAATAAGACAACACATGCATAATATATGAATATGAACGACATAAAAATTAGGTGCTCCTATGGGTAGTCACCATAAGTTCTACACATTATACCATCTAAGGTCGTCATATTCAAGGTGGTGTAAATGAGTGATGTTGCTCTTAATTAGGAACAAACACTCCTTAATTATCGTTCAATCGTATGAATATAATCTGCCTGTGGGCGACTAAATGCTTCATATCCGCTTGAATAATATGTAATGTAAACATCATGATGGTACTTTTTAGGGCCAAATTTCAATGTTTAATTGTTAGGGTCACTGTGGTGAGACCTAACCCTAAGCATATAACTTTGGTGATAAAAAAAAAAGCTTAATATGAATATAAACATTATATATTGCATGTATTCATGATAGATCATTCATTATATGAAAAGTACTGAATGATTATGAAAATATGATCCAACTATATGGCCTATTTTCAGTCATTCTTTTCGATCATCTGTCTTTATCTTCAACTACTTCAAAACGCCATCTTCAGTCTCGAAACAGCATCCTTTTCAATCATGACGTACCAGTTACAGATCTCCTCCATTATTACATCTAATTTTTACTCACGCAAGAGTTTATACATAATTGAAAATTCAAAACTTAAATAAATCACGATCAAACAGTCGTACCCAAATTAAAAAAAATTACAGAATAACATAAATATAAACCATTCATGCAGGCCATAATAGTTGGATCGATAAATTGCTGCAAAACAGAGTCAGAACGGATCTATATTTGTCGATTATGGCGATGCATAGCTATCCTAATTAATAGACGATCATGTGTTCTGAAACCATGCTCTGATACCACATGTTATACTATTATTAACATGAACCCTAAGTCGTGAACAACATGGTAATCACGTGTAGGATTAAACTTAAATAAATTAAAGAGTAACTCCAGACATCCTGACACAGAGAGCTTTCTGATTCTGCAGTCTAGTGCTGTTGCTGATCGATGCTCTGATCCGTCGAGAAAGAGACTGCGTGAATGGTTTCGGTTTCTCTTCCCTTGCCTATAAAACCTAATGTGTTGATTTTTGTGTACCCCTTTGTGATGGACGAAAGGGTTTGTTTTATAGGTGGAAAGAGGACCGAATTTCCAATCAGGGTTTCCTTAGACTTAATCTCAACTATCCATCAAGGTAGAGTTTGTTATGGAATACATCTCATTAAGAAACCTTTTTGAGTAAGGAATAGCATGTATCCTATGAAAACGGATTTCCTATAATGACCACAATTCGAGAAAGGAAAGGACTTGTGATCCAAGTAATGGACTTAAATGTAATTTCCTTACATTCGAACCTCTAAAATTACACAAAAGCACACCGAGCAAATTTAAGGTGGTTTTGAATAAAAAGTGGGGAGCAAATAAACATCTCATGCTATTCTACCAACTTTCAAATAGGTCGCTCGGCTAACGCTAAAATATACAAAAAGTAACAATTCTTTATTTATCTGTTTAGAAACTCAAATATTAACTTAGCACCCGAGATAAAAGATAAAAAGATAATTTTGATGTTTGAATTTTGAGGTCCTAAAACCAAAATGAAAGGATGATTTGAATGGCTTAATGTTATTTACTTCTCTAATTAATGTCCAAGCCTTTTCATCGACACACCTATCTTGGTCATTATGCATCCAGCTGGGCTCTACCAAAAGTAGCTTGAGTTATTGAAATTTGATAAAAGATATATTTTTCCGTTTTATCAATGGAACCTAACAAATATATGTGGTATGCCAACAGAAAGGGACCTTTTGTAAAATATAAAAGATAGGTGAACGGGCTTTCTTTCTTGGACGAAAAAAAAAAAAAAACATAAAACTAGAAGGTGAATGACCCTTAAACACTATTGTCCCTAGTACATGATATCATGAGTTGATATGACCCATAATATCATGGAATCTAAGGTCAAACGACTATGGTGACATTTAATTATGAATTTGAGGATTGAAAGATATTGAATTGTCAAATTCCCAAACTAGAATGATACAACAAAAATCGTCTATATATGTTCAGTATGAAAGACGGCTCTAATTTGTATAAGAATTCTCGGTCTAAAACAGACCTTTACAAATTGGATGAATTGTTTTCGAAACATAGCTGGGTTTCTTTCACAAGCGGCCAGGCCGTCCATAAGGATGTAAGGCCAAGCCTGTGAAGCTCACGTAAAAGCATGAAAACCATAGGAGGGAATTGCTTTACATTCGACATCCAAATGAGCTAGAAACTTATGTTTCTTTCTCGAGTCATTTTCAGAGCAGCTAGGCCGTCTATATATGGATGGAAGGCCTAGCCTGTGGGGCTTTCTATTCACCCTCAAAATCAGAAACTATAGTTTAATTCTTTCCCGAGTCCTTTCAGAGTGGCCAATACATGATCCATCTATAAGAATGGAACTAGCATGTGTTGGAAGGATGAAAACCATAAAACTTAGGTTTCTTTACGGGGTCATTTTCAAAGCAGGTAGGCGTCTATAAGGATGATTGGAAGGCATTGCGTGTGAGGCTCATGTGAAAGCATGAAAACCATGGAAGAGAATTACTTTCTCATCACCATTCGGATGAGAAACTTATGTTTATTTCCTGAGTCATTTTCAAAGTGGGCATGCAGTCCTTTGGACCCCAAAATAAAAAAGGTTTTAAATTTTACTATCCTACTTATCCTAAAGAAATTGTTGAAATCAGAAATGTTGGTATTTGAAGAACATCAATACTTGTTCTGGTACTAATTGAAACTGTTAGAGTTGGTATTCTAATTGACTTCGTTCAGAATGTCACTCATAATAATGTGATTGAAGATATCACTCATTCAAATCAAAATTTAGTGGCAAAAATTAAATGATTTATCGTGCTCGGATACCATATAAGATAACATATACCAACTCAAAGGCTTAATCAGATAGGTGGAAGGCCCAAATAGTTGTATGAAGCTCTATTAAACCCATTACTTGGGCGATGTGGGATGCGAGACTTTTCCGACATGTCGACTTTCCGAGCATGTCTCATTTAGATGAATGTATGGGAGGAGGCCAGATGAAAAGGTGTCATTATGGACGAGGAAGAACAGAATAGAAGAAAAAATCAATCCCACCAAATTATTCTAGCGCTTGGTTTAACGGCCTAAAAGTTTAATGGCATCTTAGCCATAGATGTTTCTGAGATTCAATTCAACGGCCATTTAAGGCTCAATGGGTATGAAATTAGTTAGTCATGATGCAAGATCATAAGAGGACAAGAATATCAAAGGCCCCCCTAAGAATAAAAATCCACATGAAATCCCCCCATAAGAGAATATTTTCCCTATTTTGAAGGCCTCAAAGTTATCAAAACCTTAATTATTGGAGAAAGTCTAATGGGAGCCATCAATCCAAGGGACAATCAAAGCTCAAATGGGTTCGCTCAGTGGGTCCCACGGGTCTGGCAGTTCTTGAAAATTCATTCTACTTGTTTCCCCATCCCCGGTATCCATTATTCATGACCCTCACGTGCATGGTGAACAATGGGCGGCCCAAAGCCATTAGTGACTTTAAACTTCAATCACATTCGATATTAGGGCTTATACCCCAATAACAGCATCTAGTTTTAAGAAAAAGGTAGGAGGTTGCAATTCAAACAAATTTAAAGTTTCTTTTTAAGAATGTTAACTAAGGTAACTTAAATCAAACCCTATTGTTCTCAACAGATGCACTCTATTTTAAAACAATGCCTGGAATATGAATCAATAATGTCTTCGTTTAGAACCGATTTTCCTTTTTTAAAAGACTCTATGCACACTTGCACACTCTATCCAAGTCCCTAACCATCAGTAGTACGGATGACGATCCTAACCTGGTTGTTTTTGAAGAGAGAGAAGTGCCTCACCATTGAGCTAACAATGGATTGGCCATTAGAATTGCAATTTGAGAATGCTGAAAGTACTCCAAATTAACTTGAAGCCTCTGATGGCGCCCTAGATACTATACACCCAAACAATCAAAATACAATGCAAGTACACATCAAATTGCAGACAAGTCTATAAGCAAGAAAAAGGTTTCCCAGTTACAATGAGAGCCAAATGCCCAACATGGGAAGCAGGACAAAAATAGCATTGCATCAGGGCACATTTTAGTACAGATAGAGAAGAGTTGTCATGCCTTCAAAGAGAACTGCAACCTGCATTGGAAATCAATGCAAAGCATCATATATGATGGGATCAAAAGGCACAAAAGAAATTAAAGAACACAGACCTTAGACTAAGCTGAACTGATCATCATCTCATCGTCCTCGTATGAAACCCAGAGTGCTTGATAAGTGCTTGATAATGATAATGGGAAGAATATCGTGTGGCACTAGGCAAAAGGATCATCAGCTGCAGACAGTGGGCAAACCCAATTGGGATGAATGGGCGCGGATGAGGTCAAGCTCAAAACAAGTAGAAAGAAGATGAAGCTAGAAAGCTTGTTACAATCCACACTTCACCCCCAATGCTTGCATAGGAGCATTCTGTTTCAGTGTTTATCCTCTGCCTGATGATGGTATTGCTTTGCTATAGACCGTCTTTCACAATCCTACAATAGGAATGAAACAAAAGAGATCAGGAACAATTATGAAAGCTTGTAAGCATCTCTTTTTTCAGTTATTTTCTATTTTTAAATACTATGCTATGTCATTAAAATAAGGAACTGCACCTTGAACATATTTAGATGAAAAGGTTTGTCCAGATTCATTCTTCTCAACTTCAAGTAAGTGTATGCAAAACTCAGCTGGTCACAAGGTGTAAACCGATCAACTTCATTGAACCAAAGACGAGAACAAATTTGACATTGGTGTGTGCGCTCTCGCAATGAAGGATCCTTCTGGAACATCTGCTTATGACATTAACACTAAAATGTAAATAAATACAAGTAGACATGGAATGAAGCATATTATAGTATTCAATAAAGACTCATACAGCTAGGCAGAAGCTTGTTGGGATCTGAGGCATTGAATCTTTTTAGCCCATCTTTCTGATAGAATGCAAATTGTTGATCTATGATTGTCTGGTTGTACGTGTTTAGCTTCTTGTTTTGCATCACTTCTTCCCACACACAGTGCCGATCATAGTGACTGGAAATTGTGTACTCGTAACCTTGTCGCCACAGGAAATATTCTAAAATGAGGAGAGGATCACTTTGAAGTTGTAACTTGCCATCAAGCCAGATTGAATACCTGAAAAAAGAGTGTATGTATTTCATTTCACACTAGAGAAGTAGCTTGGAATATTTATACTGAAAAGAATAGATGATGCCCTAAGTCAATTATCTAAGAAATTTGCAAAGCAATGAGCATGCCAATTGTGCTTTTGAGAGTGCTCTCACTGGCAAGTGCATGTTTGTGTGTTTGAACATATGACGATCCATAAATTATAAATCTTCTTTTTTAATGGTAAAATAATTCAGTGCCTATGCCTTGTGAAACAAAAATAGAAATCAATAGAAAAAGCTTCCTTAAAAATACAGAAATTCATAGATATCCAAGAACCACATTAAAACTGCAAATGAACAGGGCTCATATAATTTCAAGAAGAAAAACAGATGAAAAAAACACATCCCAACTTAGGCAAGGACAACATGCCTTTTCCATAGGAAAGGAAAGGAAACCTCCACTAATTAACAAAAGAACACTGTATGTGAAAGGATATTACCAAAACTTTTAAAAGATAATAGTGACTTAGCTGTGATGTTTTGAAAAATATACATAACATTGAACCAATAGAGAGAGTGGTTTGGTCCCAAAAGCATCTGGAGTGCTAGTTGAATTGTGATACCAAACTATCACAAAAAAAATGAAAAAAAAATATAATAAAAAAAGATTCTGTATTGTATTTGTAAAAGAATTGAAGAAAAAATAGCCAAAAAAAGGGTAAAAAATATGGCTCAAAATACTGAAGAAAAAAAAAAAAAAAAAAAACCCGAGCATTTGAACACTTAGAGGGTAATCAAAACTCAAAGATCCAGCAAATGATAAAAATGTGGTCACTGATTTTAATTGTTAAAGCTACACTAAGAACAGTGATGTTGATAATTTCATGTTTCGAGTACCAATTCGGACAACATTTTGTCCGTGATCTAGGTAACTTCATTCTTACCTAGCTGAAGGAAAAAGTCGATGGGTCAAAAACTTTGGTATTTTTCCCACCATTTGCATGTCAGTATAAGGTAAGTTCTTTACAACCACAACCTTCCAAAAACCAATATATCCCATATTGTCAGGTTTTTGGCCTTCTGATGATAATATTTGCAATGTGAACTCATCTATGAACATAACAAAGCAGACAGTTTTCCTGGACAAGCGTGTGGCCTGCAGCAAAATGAATATTGAAAAGATTAGGAATCAAGTACAAACTAAAATCATGTTTTATGGGGAAGATTCCCATAAGAACATGGGTATAGAAGAAGGTGTTTTCCACATGAACAAAGAATAATTTTATTTCCTCATAGTTCCTGAAAGGTTCAACCTTATAAAAGTATTCAACATGACTTCAAGGTATAGTGAAAGCTTCCAGAGGAGACACAATTTCAACAAATAAATTGGCAACTTCACACTCCAATAAATTCATCATTTTATCCATGACTCTGTTTCTATGTCGATTTCAAATTGTGAGAGAAACAAAACCAAAGACTGCATTTCTGCAGATATCATATTTTTTTCGAAGTTCAGTGAGGTAAAGCAAATAGGGTTTGACTAAACTTTCCCACCTCTTTCCATCTAGAAAACGTTGTACAAAAATAGTGGAAAGAGCCACCTCAGAGATTAATTGTTAATAAAAATAACATCTTCCATGAAGAATGGTTTCCTGTTATATGGAAATGGCATGCACAAACCAGCCCTTAGGAATAGCAAAATAGTCCTTGATTTGCATAGGTGCAAAAAATGGTTTGCCATTTTTTACAGGCTCAAGTGATCGCCTAAGGTCATTCCCAAAGCATCAAACTATTACCAGAGAGGGGGCACATCCAAACTGACGTCCTCCCATTTACCTCAAGAGTCAAAGCATCAAACTATTACCAGAGAGGGGGCACATCCAAACTGACGTCCTCCCATTTACCTCAAAACAGTCCTCCCATTTACTTCAAGACTCAAAGCATCAAACTATTACTAGAGATAGATAGATAGATAGATAGATAGAGAGAGAGAGAGAGAGAGAGAGAGAGAGAGAGAGAGAGAGAGAGCTCTTAAAGAAAGGTGTCCTTTGCCCTTAGATTGTTTTATTTTGTCATATTTGTAAAGGATCTGTGAAGAAAGACAAATTCCAAATTCCGGAAATTGCTTTCTTAGAATAGTGAAAAATAAGTTTCCACTAGCCCAAGACTCAGAACCGAAGTTGAAGAAGAACGAAGAAATTAGTATATCTCCAAAAATGAGGGAAGAACAAGACATTTATTATTATGGAGAAATCTGAGTTACAAGCTTACAATCAAAGTCTTACAAAAGAGAAAATAGGAACAAGCTTGCAATGGTAATTATTGTTGGACTAGAGAAGGGTCTAGAAACTCAAGGTAGGTGGAGGTTTGGAAGGTTCAATAATTCTAACTTAGTGGTGAGAAGGTGAAGGTTCTAGATGTTGGTAGAAAGATTCAAAGTGCAAGCATGTTCTACATGGTTCTAGGTACATTAATCCTCACTACATCCCTCAAAAATAATTACCAAAAGTTTACTTTAATTTTTTAACAGTCCCCCTTAAAGTGAACTTTTGGAAATAAGTCCAAGCTCTGCACGAAGATTCTCGAATGGTCCCTTGGAGAGAGACTTTGTGAAGATATCTGCAATGTTGTCCTTGCTCCGCACCTCCGATACTTCAATTGTTCCGTCAAGCACCTTCTCACGAATGAAATGATGTTCGATCTCAATATTCTTTGTTCTTGCATGACACACCGGATTATTAGCCAACTTTATAGCACTTTGATTGTCACCAAGAAGTTTTGTAGATTTATGAATAGGTGAAAATACATCTTCAACAAGCCGACGAAGCCAAATGCATTCTTGAGCAGCAAGAGTGGAAGCCTTACACTCCGCTTCGGTAGTAGAAAGTGAGACCGAGTCTTGCTTTTTACTACACCAAGAGACACATGCCGAACCACAAGAAAACACATACCCAGAGGTAGATTTTCGATCATCCAAATCACCTCCTAGATCAGCATCCGTGAACCCAAGTAGAGAAAATTCAACCCCTTCCTTATAAAGAAGGCCCATGTCATAAGTAGAATTCACATACTTCAATATCCGCTTTGCCGCATCAAGGTGAGATTTTCGTGGCTCTTGCATATAGCTACTAACAAGCCCAACGGAAAATGAAATATCTGGTCTTGTAGTAGTCAAATAAATTAGACTACCAACAAGAGCATGATAAGTCGAGGATCCGACAAAAGTTTACTTTCATTACGCCTAATCTCAAAGTTAGGCTTAAGAGGAGTGGAGCAGTACTTGCTTTTATTTATTCCAAACCTGTCAACAAGCTTCTTGGCATAGCCTTCTTGAGATAGAAAAATCCCATCCTTCACCTTTTTCACTTCCAAGCCAAGAAAATGACGTAACTCTCCCAAATCTTTCATCTCAAATCGAATAGAAAGTTCAGCCCGAAGCTTTGCAACCTCTCGTTCATCATTGCCGGTAATGATCATATCATCCACATATAGTAGAACAATCATGTGTAAGGATCCTTGCTTCTTTACAAATAAACTAGAATCTGAGTTAGAATCAAACCAAACCAAACCAAACCAAACCAAGCCTTTTCCCACTAGGTGGGGTCGGCTATATGGATTTGACGACGCCAATCAAATCTGTTTAGGGCCATGTCCTCCGTTAGATCCATGTAGGCAAGGTCATGTTTAATAGTTTCTTTCCAACTTCTCTTGGGTCTCCCTCTCCCTCTCCTACTCCTGGCAATCTCTATGCCTTCACACCTTTTAACAGGTGCTTCCATTGGACGCCTTCTAACATGGCCAAACCATCTTAGTCGATTTTCTCTCATTTTATCTCCAATCGGTGCTATTCCTACTTTGCCCCTAATCTCCTCATTCCTAATCCTATCTCTCCTTGTGATCCCGCACATCCATCTTAGCATTCTCATCTCCGCAACTTCCATCTTCTTAACATGATTATGCTTTACTGCCCAACACTCTGATCCATATAACAATGCTGGTCTTACCGTCACCTTATAATACTTTCCTTTAACCTTGAGGGGGACTTTCCGATCACACAAGACCCCCGAAGCACTCCTCCATTTGGTCCACCCGGCCTGAATCCTATGACTTACATCAGTATCAATCCCTCCATCCTGTTGCACCATCGATCCAAGGTACCTAAAGTTTTCTTTCTCTACAATCTTTTGTGTGCCTAAACTTACTTTTATGTTACCAAGTGTCCTACTTTGGCTAAACTTGCACTCCATATATTCCGTCTTGCATCGACTTAGCCTAAACCCTTTTGTCTCTAACGTTTTCCGCCATACTTCTAGCTTAGCATTCACTCCTTCTCTCGTCTCATCTACTAAAACAATGTCATCTGCAAATAGCATACACCACGGCACCTCATCCTGAATATGTCTTGTAATCTCATCGATAACTAGGGCAAATAAGTACGGGCTTAACGCTGAGCCTTGGTGTAGACCAATCGTGATAGGAAACTCCTTAGTCTCTCCGCCAGTCGTCCTTATAGATGTCACGGCTCTATCATACATATCCTTTATCGCCTCAATATATGCGACACACACTCTTTTCTTTTCCAGTACTCCCCATAGAATCTCCCTAGGAACCCGGTCATAGGCCTTCTCCAAGTCAATGAACACCATATGTAAATCTTTCTGGCCTTCTCTATACTGTTCCATTAACCTCCTCAGGAGAAAGATAGCCTCCATGGTTGATCTCCCAGGCATGAAACCAAATTGATTATCTGAAATGTTTGTTGTTCTTCTTAGTCTTCTCTCAATAACTCTCTCCCATAATTTCATCGTATGGCTCATCAATTTAATCCCGCGGTAGTTCGCACAGTTCTGAATATCTCCTTTGTTCTTGTATATGGGTATAAGAATACTTTTCCTCCATGCATCAGGCATCTTCTTGCTCTTTAGCACTACATTAAAAAGTTTTGTCAACCAATTTATGCCATTCTCCCCCAAGCACCTTCAGACCTCAATAGGGATACCATCTGGCCCAACCGCTTTCCCATTCTTCATCCTTCTGAATATCTCCTGAGTTAGAAGCAAAATAACCACAAAACTGTAAATACTCAGCAATCTTACCGTACCACACCCTCGGAGCTTGTTTAAGACCATAGAGAGCCTTCTTGAGTTTGCACGCATAATCTGGGTGAGTTGGAGAAACATAGCCAAGAGGTTGCTCCATGTAGATTTCCTTATCAATTTCGCCATATAGGAAAGCATTCTTTACATCAAGCTGATATAGCTTCCAACCAAGAGATGCTGCTAAAGAGATCACAACCCGAACAGATGTCATCTTTGCTACCGGGCTAAAAGTCTCTTCATAATCTTCTCCATATACTTGAGAGAAGCCTCTTGCTGCCTTGCAACAAGCCTTGCTTTGAATCTGTCAATGCTCCCATCTGCTTTCTTCTTCAATTTGTACACCCATTTGCAAGACACCAGCTTCACATCCTTGGGTTTTGGCACAAGATCCTAAGTTTCATTTTTTATAAGTGCGTGCATCTCTTCATCCATGGCTTCCTCCCATTCTTTAACACCTTTTGCTTCATCAAAAGAAGATGGCTCATTTTCATAAATAGGACCAGCACTAAAGCAATGACAAGTGCTTACCAGATTACCATCTCTATAACGAATTGGCTTAATGACTTGCCTTCCGGACCGAGTCATTTTTGGAGCATTTGTTCCCTTCAAGTTAGCATTCTCCTCTTGCTCCACCTCGCGAGAATTAACTTCGCTCCCCCTATCACCAGACTCCCTTAATTCTGAAGAAGAAAGGCTTTTAGACATTACTGGTGATGACGGTGATGATGAGATACTGGAAGAGGCAGGAGCCGAAGAAGTCACTGGCAAGCTCATGGGCAATTCTTCATGTTCTTTAAGTGTTGAAGGAGCACCAACTGAGACACCACCGGGGCTATAGTAAGAGGAGATTTCGTCAAACACCACAGCCCGAGAACTTTACATTTGCGAGTTTCAGTGTCCATGCATTTCCACCCTTTTTTTTCTTTCACCATAACCGATGAAGATACATTTTCTCGCCTTGGCATCCAATTTGGATCTCTGTGAATCTGGAATATGAACATAGCAAACTGAACCAAAGACCTTGAAGTCTTTCACATTGGGCTTCTCGTTATACATCATCTCATTATGGAGACTTCATATTAATCGGGCCGAGAGGAATCCGATTAATCACATAAGATGCACAAGCCATACCTTCTGCCCATAGGACTTTGGGTAAATTTTTGGCATACAACCAGCTCTTGCACGTCTCGGTGAGATGCCGAATTTTCCTTTCTGCTATGCCATTTTGCTGAGAAGTGTCAGCACAAGTAAGCTGCCTCCGGATGCCATGCTTCGAACAAAAGATATGAACTCCCGAGAAGTATATTCTCCTCCATTATCGGTCCTCAACAATTTGATCTTTCTTTGGAGCTCACCTTCAACCTTCTCTTTAAATTCCATAAACCTGAAAATCACTTCAGATTTTCTTTTCACAAAATACACCCAAGTAAATCGAGTAAAATCATCAACAAAGACCACCATATAGCGATAACCAGAAAAGGTATGTGTACGAGTAGGACCCATCACGTCACTATGAATAAGCTCCAATGGTGCCTTATATCTTGTTCGGGATCTATCAAATGGAAGGCGATGTGCCTTACCATATTGACAGCCCTCACATAGTTCTCCATTACTAAAGGTAGTAATATGAGGCAAACCATCAACCAGATTTTTATTCACCATGACTTTTAACTTATCCATATTTAGGTGTCCCAGTCTAGCTTGCCAAAGAGAAGCATTATCATTTGTGCTCATTTTATCAACATAAGAAGTTGAGGCAGATAGAATAAATAAATCTTTAACTCTCTTACCGGTGTGGACGACATCCCCTTCTACTTTGGACACATTTCGGAAAAACTTTACCTCGTTAGGCCCGAACAAAACATAGTGACCGGAATCCACCGCATTAGCCACCGAAAAGAGATTTTTTTTCATTCCCGGTACATGATAAACACTCTTTAGAGTGATAGGATCACCATTGTTGTTAAAGGTGATGGTACCTTCCTTCTCTACCGGATGAACTGTATTATACGCGGTGATAATAGCCTCATTACCTTCATAATTTTGAAGACAAGAGAACTTGGTGTCGTCGCCGGTAAGATGATCACCGCAACCAGAGTCCACGATCCAATCTTCCTTGAAGTTGATGGTAGCACAAGCATTAACTGAGGTAGTTTCCGCTGAAAAACAATTACCCCAATTTTCTTCGACCTCGCCATTTTTATCAGCTACATTGCCACCCTTCAACTTCACTCGGCAATTTTTTCTGATGTGCCCAATCTTATGACAGCAGTAACATTTGATACCGCTTTTGTTGCCATTCTCGTTCCTTGATGGCTCTCCATCTCCATCTTTCTTTTTCTCCTTCTCTTTCTCTTTTTTGTAAAATTTCTTCTTTCCAAAGAACAAGGCATCACCTTGAGAAGATAAAGAAACCCCCACCATTTGCTGCGCTAGAGACTCTTGAGAAGAGAGAAGATTCTCAAACTCAACAAGGGATGGCTCTTGAGCCCACCCTTGAATAGAGGTAACAAAAGGAATGTACTCCTTTTTCAATCCACGAATAATATTTCGTTTCATCCGCGCTTCCGAGATAGGTTCCTCCGGATCAAGAGAAGAAATTTCTAAACAAAGATTTTTAATTTTCAAGAAAAATTGAGAGATGGAGAGATCACCTTGAGTAGTATTCGCCAACTCATTCTCCAAATATTGTAGCCGAGCAACATTTTTCTTGTTGAACAACCCATTAAGGGTATTCCATATCTCAGACGCCGACTTACACCCAACTATATGATCGAACAAATCATGAGAGATAGATCTCTTCAACACAAACTCTGCCTTTGCATTAGAAGTCCTCCACTTCTTTACGGCATCGGCATTATCTTCCGTGGGTGTAGGAGCCACCTTATCATCTCCACCAACAACCTCCCACAAGTCTTCTCCAAGAAGATAAGACTCCATGCATGACCTCCATACCTTGTAGTAAGATTGATTGAGCGCCTCAATCCCAAGGCCAACAACTCTTCCTCTTGAATCCATTTTTGGAACGCCAACGAACTTCTTCACCAAGAGTGCCTTGACAAGATTCCAACTTAACACTCTTATGGCTCTGATACCATGTGAAGAAAGACAAATTCCAAATTCCGGAAATTGCTTTCTTAGAATAGTGAAAAATAAGTTTCCACTAGCCCAAGACTCAGAACCGAAGTTGAAGAAGAACGAAGAAATTAGTATATCTCTAAAAATGAGGGAAGAACAAGACCTTTGTTATTATGGAGAAATCTGAGTTACAAGCTTACAATCAATGTCTTACAAAAGAGAAAATAGGAACAAGCTTGCAATGGTAATTATTGTTGGACTAGAGAAGGGTCTAGAAACTCAAGGTAGGTAGAGGTTTGGAAGGTTCAAGAATTCTAACTCAGTGGTGAGAAGGTGAAGGTTCTAGATGTTGGTAGAAAGATTCAAAGTGCAAGCATGTTCTACAAGGTTCTAGGTACATTAATCCTCACTACATCCCTCAAAAATAATTACCAAAAGTTTACTTTAATTTTTTAACAGGATCCATAAGCTAGACTAGAACTTATATCAACAGTGCATAATTGGCAGGAATGACAATATGCAATTCCTCTAGCAACTACAAAAAAATCTCCACCCTGACCACTTTGTAAGATCCAGTTAATGAAGGTCTTGAATTCAAAAGATAGATTGTGGATAGAACTGATAGACATACCACTTTATTGGTAGGTATTGTCAGGTTATATGAGTTCCCAAAGATACAGGAAGATACGGCTATATGGCAACTACTCATAAATCTTGCGTCGTCTTCTGCCAAATCAAATCCAGTGCTTGCTCCTTTTGGACCTCTAATGAAACCACAATTTATTTTTTGATCATGGGCATAAAATGACTTTTCCCTTTCTTGGAGAGTCTGATTTCCAGCAAATCTGGGTTCCCAAGATCCACTAGGCCTGTCTTCTTCTTCTCCATACTGCAAGGAGAACCGTGAAAATTTTTTACTTTCCGAAGGCTCTACAAGCTGTGCTGTGGAGTCTAAGAACTTCAAGTCAAAAGAGGAACCTATAGAAGTTTAAACATCAACATCTCAGTGAAGCAACAGAAAAACAGAAAACTAAGGGAAAAAAGAAAAAGGAGAACAAAAAGTATACAATCGTCAGTTTTGGATAGAAAAGAGAGAATATATATGTTTTATATGGATCAATAGAATTGACTTATATGGATTAATAGAAGCCGGTGGTATTGGGTGCATAGGTTAATAGTCTCAGTTAACCGGCCCCTGCACCGCCCTTTTTCTACTGGGATTAGGAGTAGGGCTGTTATGGTTGTACCAGGTGATATTATAAATACAGGCAAGAGCTTGTGTCATGTAGCTTCTTCTGATTGCATGGTGAAACTCTCCTCGTCTTCTCCCATGGACGTAGGCCAAAAGCCGAACCACGTAAATCCTATATTTCTCTTGTGGTGTGTGCTTGATTTCTTGCGTGTTCTTAGGCCCTATATCACAACAAAATAAACGTACATGGGGGAGAAATAGAACAATATGGTGGGTAGCTGGAAATGTTGGTTTCCATATTCTTCCATATATTATCTTTCAATTAGAAACAAAAATAAAAACTCATATATATATATATATATATTTCCAATTTTCAAAACAAGATTTTGCGCACAAGGAAATTAATTACCCAGGGGTTCATTTTAAGATATTTCTTTTTTTTAATGGTAATTTCAAGATGTTTCATGAAATACATATAAGTCCATGCTTTCATTCCCATCAACTTCTAAAACTTCCATTAATAGTGGCAGAGCTCAGGATTGATTTTAAATCATAAGTAATGCAATGCCAGGCACATATGAGTGATGTTCCCAATATATATATAACATGTTTTAATTGATAAGGAATAACTTGTTTTGGTGGCATTTCTGGAACCATTAAATTTGATTTTAAAAGGAAAATCTTGCAGAGCATGGGCAATCCAAAGTGCAAACCACTGTATGAATGAAATAGATGACTGGACCTTATTCCATTATAGTTAATACGGACCACCTGTTGTAGATTATATTGATTTAAGAAGCATGAATCATTGAAGGTGAGACCAAAAGATTGATACTTGTAATCAATGTCTGGAGCCTTTTGTCATAAATAAATATAGAGCATCCATGTTTTTAACAACTACAGGACAGTTGGGATTCAAGAGGCAAGACTATCTTACTAAGACTGACGATGGAAATTCAGGTAAGTATTTAGGCCTTTCAATCCAACATTGAAACTTGACCATCCATTTTGTATCAGATGACTAGAATCATTCAATCAAAGTGATTAAAGATATGTCCAACAAGATGGGCAGTCAGGATTGTTAATTGAACATTTTAATTTATTATCAATCAATATCATGGAACCCTATTTCGGTAAACAATTATAAGATTCACAGGGACCAGAAAACAAAAAAACCAGCCTGCAAAAGCCAACCATCTGCATGATGAGATAGAAAACTCACCAGAAAGTTCGCACTGCTTCCCTCTCCTAGAATTTATCCTCTTCACACAACCAGATTTCTTCAAAGTCTCGGTAGAGAATGTCTTTTGAACATTGTCAGAACTCTGAGGGAAGTCCTCAACTGTATCAGTAATCCCAGCGTCTTCAACAGAATATGAGTCATTATTTCTTCTGCCAGGGGTATCAAAGGGCATCATCAAGTTCACATCATCAAATCTGGTGTCAACATATTCTCCCATTAGATAGTCCTGAGATTCGATGCCATAATCATCATTCACCATTGGCTCATCATCTTCATCCCGAAATCCTGTGTCCATACCATCATACAATACATGTTTGTCCCCACTTTTATCGGTTGACCCTCCAATACTTTTCAAGGAGGCTTCATATTCTGCTTCATAACGCTTCAATTCGCTGCGCCCACCTTCATTATATAATCCTGCACTTATTTCATCCTCAACTGAATTCATTTTAGACTTTCTGTGACCATGGCCACTCCTCTGATTCTCCAATTTACGATCCTTTTCAGTGGAATGATTAACATCATTAGCACTAGCAAGCTCCAAGTCATCACCATTATATTCAAAATCCCTTCTCCTATCATCCCTATCCCAGTATCTTGACTCTAGCCCAAGTCTAAAGGAACCATGCCCAAACTTGACATCTTTGTAATTCATTGTCCGAGTTACAGTTGATAGAGAATCCATATCATTCTTTTCATCGTCATCCTGACCATTATTCAAACTTTTGTATTCTGCAAAGCACATCATTTTTACAGATCGAGAGTGAATGTAGTTGAAAGTAATGAATAAGTTTGTCCAATTACAATCATCTTTCTTCTGAAAATGAGCATGAATTAAAATGGTAACAAACAAACATATTCAACAGAAGAAAATAGAGACACAACAAATTCAATGAAGGTACCACTCCCAGTTATCCACTTTGTCTCTACCTGTGACAGAGTTTCTGAGAGCCAAATTGAAAAAAACAGTATCTGCATATGCATCGAATCATCTATAAACATTTATAGCATTCCGTATCGATTCTTATCATCTATAAACATTTCCCATTAAAAAGAAATCATGTTAAAAAAAGGAGATATAGCAATAGCATGGAATTCCACTGGAAATGACAGCAATGCTGCTGCCCCAGGCCAAGGAACATGATTGCTAAAATTGAATGGAGTTGTTCTCTAAGGATATGTCAGGAATCAGGATGCCCATGTAGTGAGGAATGAGATACTGCACTAAAAACAATAAAAAAGAATTATTGCACTGAAACTATTTCGCATCCATTTCTTGAATCATTTCAGCTCCACGAATTTATGGAGATGTATCCACATGGATCTGAAATGATTTGCTCTCCTCCAGCTTTTCTCCAGTAAAGAATCCTTCCTTCCAACTTCTTGGGATATCCAAACAGTACTTAGATGCATTGCTAATTTTGGATTTTAGACAGAGAAATGTGCAAACAATCAACAAACAGAGAAGCATAGATACAAAGAAATGACAAGCACAAGATTAAGAGCTAGACTTTATGTGATCTATCATTAAGCCCTATGTTCACAGGCAAACAGGAAGACATGTTGATACAGTAAGGAAACAAGGGATTGCAATCATATGCCTCAAATACGCCAAACCCGAAAGAGAACTCTTTTATAAAACTTCTAGTTAGGAGGCAACCATGTATGATCTAAAACCACAAAAAAAAAAATCAACTAAAGCCAAAGCAGCAAGCAGAACTCGAACCAGAGCTCTGATGCAGGAAAAGAAAATTGGAGAAATTTACTAAAGAGAACAAGAGAGCACAGTTAGATACCCAAAATCTCTAATACAAATTATCCCACTCTCTGTAAAGAACAGTCCACAATTTATAGAATCTAAGAAGATTTCAACAAACCCAACTAATCTCTTGTACAAAATCTCACACAAAAACACATTCAAAATTATATCACACTTCACACTCAAGCCTGCTAAGTATTGTAAAATAACCATTTCAAAATTAGAAACCACTGTTCATAAAAATGTGGTGGTACATTTGAATCAGATTCTTATTGCATGTTGTAAAAGAGAAGAAGATTACACATAAAAAAAGAGAGAAGTCATGAATTGCAGTCATTACAATGTAGTGGCATCCAAATGTATCATTTCAGGCCAAAAGATCCTGAACTAGTTAGAACACCCACAAACTTCATTTCAATCAAATGCAATTCAAGAAATGTGTTTTGAGTTGCAAGAAGATGGAATCTAACTCTAACCTTTGTATCGATAGAGAAAATTAAAGTGGAAGAAGGTGATGACGAGAACGAGGAGGATGACGACGGAGACGATGCCGAGGGAGACACTCCGGTACTTTTCTGAGCGGCCGGATCTCCGGACCCTGCCTTGCTTCAGGGGAATGTAGCCGGAAATATGGTCGGAGATACCGCCGGAGCTTCCGTTGGTGCCGTGATGGGAATCGTGGCCTCGGATTGCCGTCGATCTCTCAGCTCCTGATTGTCTGTACTGGGCCATTCTCATCTCACGTGGTTTTCTTGATTGATTCCGTTTCAAGGATTCAAAACTAACACACACACACTCTCTCTCTCTTTCTCTCTGATATTGTTTCTTTCTTGTTCTTGTTGGCTGGTGCTATGCTAAGGAGAAAAGAGTCGTGGAGAGTGTCATAAAAAGCGCGGCTAAATGCGCCTGCTCCGGATTGCAAGTTTGCAACGGAAGTCTGTTTTTGCGAAAGCTACGCGCACACTCCTTGGTCCTTGCATCTGGTGGGGTCCACCTACACAGATAACGGCCAGAAAATAATCAAACCCACTCATCGAACGGCCCGCAGACATTTGCATCTGGGTGCTTAGAGAGTGGGCCACCTGATGAAGAGGAGTTAATGTGCAATTGGCAGGGGCCCACCTCTTGAGGTATATTTGGAGTGGGTGTAACTATTTCACTAGGGCCAAGGGCAAGGGCAAGGTTTGTGTACACATCTTTTGTGGCACATGAAGACTAAAAAATTTTAAAAAAATCATGATGAGATATTTAAAGCTAATTTAAAATCATTAATCTGCTATCTATTTTAGCCCTCTTACTCATCTTTAATTTTTATTTTTCTTTGCTAAGTCGAGCTTTTTAGTATGCTATAAATGTTGGACCCTTGGAATCTCCTTATCATTTCCAGTAGCATGTATTCCAGTGAAGGCATTTCCATTTTCCTTTCGGTTAACTTTCTTTATACATGTAACCCCAAAAAGGGTTGCTCAGTTGGCTTAGGACCACGGTTTGCACCTGGAAATTGTAGATTTGAAACTATACCATACTAGAGTTATAAGGGAGTTTACCTGGCTTTCCTCTGGGCCCAGAGGGATTAGTCCAGCACAAGGGTTGGGAATCCTCCGATAGCATTAAAAAAAAAAAAACACCAAGAACAAGAACTTCTCTCTCTCTCTCTCTCTCTCTATATATATATATATATATATATATATATATATATTCTGTCTCCCTTTGACCTTCTGTTTCTGCCGTTTGTGCTTTTGTTTTCATATTGAGTTATCTTATACTGCAATTATAAATAACTTTTGTTTAGTATTTTCTAGAGTAAAGTGCAGAATCCAAGGCAAAGCCATACCTCAAGGGTCACAAAATAATCAGAAACAAACAGCTCCCTCGTGATACTTGTTGGAAATACAAGTAAAATCAACATTTGTTATGTGCAACTTGCTATTGACCAGCCTCACTCACTTTAATTTGACTATAGTCCAACTTATTTTAGTCATTGGATTGAATGACATAAGAATATATATATATATATATATATATATATTGATTAAGAGATATCTAAGATCTAAAAGACTTTAAATAATGAGTTGAGATAATTTAATTGGCTTGATTTATTGCTAAGTGATGGTTTGTCTGCATTAAAATACATATGAATTGAATACAAAGCGTGGTTAAAATTGAAGATTAAAGGAGAATTTTAAAAAATGAGCATTAAATAACACTTTCTTTTAGGAAAATTGAAATAAAAGAAGATGTTTTTTTATGGCTCATTTTTAAAATTCACCCTTGATCTTGATATTTAATCACTAGGTATTCAATTCTACGTATTTTTAGGCAAAGAAATAGGGCCTAAATCATAATCCATGATGAAAACATCACTTCCTTCCTGCTTCTGCTAATTGGTATGCCTTCAACTGGGGCTAACAAAAAGGAAATCACAGACACTTATATTTACATAGGTTGATACTTGTAAAAAAAAAACTCAGAAGGGGTGACATTGATTTCAGTAGTGCTGACTCAAGAACCTAACTCAAAAATGACCAATCAAGTCCAGATATGGATCCTAGGCTTAGGGCCAACATGACCCAGAAGCATCCCCTCTAAACCAAAGGCCTGGACTCCTGTTACTAGGCCTAGCTTTACACAATTGAGGCCCAGAATCCACACAAGTTGTCAAAAATCATTCATCAATTTTCATTTGAAAAAGGGATTTTTACAAGTTAGGACATCTGATGGCATTTTTATGTCTTTTATCATTAACCCATGGAAATCAAGGTTAAGAGGTTCTAATCCTTTAAAACCCCTTCAAGAAAGGAGAAGAAAAGTATCCAAAAGCCATCATCAGATCATAGGCTTAGGGGCGATCGTAGATAGGTCACTACAGCTATTCAGATGGTTGGGCCCATCATTGCTTTGACCGCAAAGAACTATTATCTGGGACTGGGGTTAGCCCACTTCTAGTGCGGGTCGAGTATTATAATGGTGTCCCAGAGACAGTGGTGCAGAGCACGCCAATGCTGGCGCATGGGACGACCAAGGAATGAAAATAGTTTTTAAACGTGGGAGGGAGAGGGAGAGGGAGAGGGTTGGGATAATCTGATTATTAGCTCACCTTCTATCCTTAAGGCCTAATTTTTCAATGTAATTGAATTCTGAGGGCATGGCACTGTTAATGCTTAACTGCCTGACTAGCCTGATCCAAGATGGTTAAACAAATGGGTAATGGCTCAGGTACTTTAGTTGGATTGGACCTCGTGATTAGGCTCAGTAACTAAACTAAGATTGAACATGTATTCAACACAGGCCAGGATTCTGACCTGACCCGAAGGCAACCATGTTATTCTGGTTAATAAAATCTAACAGAGATAGGTGAATATGGTGATGGTGATGCTATTATACCAATCAACGCAATGGCGTCAACTTATTATACTTCAACCTGCCAACTCATCCCTAATCCAATTGATGAATCTGAGGCCACCCACGGTCCCACCCCCCCAATTTTTTTGGATCCTACATGTTCTTTTTACAAAATGTCCCCCTCAATTTTTAATTATTTATTTGTTTATTGTGCAATGACCTCCCATTGATAACTTTCCAAGTTCCAACCCATCGTATTTCCTAGGAGTCCGGATCATCTGAGGATTTCCCCTATAGTGACCATAAATGGACTAATCAAGGTTCGCCACATCACTGCGGGCAGCTTGCCATACATCTGGGTAAGGGCTGCCCATGGTGACGTGCCGGACCGTGATTGGTCCACTCACGGTTACGAGTGGGGAATGCTCAGATGATCTCAATTCTATTTCCTGAGAGAGCGAGTTGGGGTTCAAAACCTGTCGTGGTCATCCTTTGAAAAAAGCAAAAAAAAAAAAAGTTTTTTTTATCAGCAATTCACATGGTTTTTTATGGCTGAAGAGAAGAGATTCCAAACCCACTTTTGTAGGATCAATGACATCCACAAATATGCCACAAGTCTTATTTTAACATATTAGAGAATGTATTTACCAAAAACACCAAATTAGAGAATGTGAGAAACTGAGGTTGCTCTATAGGTAAGCAACTCTATCAAGATGAGTGTAAATAAAGAGACCGTAGGAGCACCAAGGAATTAAACATAGGTTGCCTCATTGTACAGATTTTTGATAAAAAAGAATGTAGGGTTTTAGATTTTCCCAATGATTTTAAACTAAGTGTTTTTCTTTTTTTTTTTTTTTTGGTAGGATTAAACTAAGTGTGTTGAAGTTTCAATTGTAGAGTTTGCGCGGATCCGATCAGAGGAAACGTTGTAATCGTAAAGTTTCAACCGATCCGATCAGCGGAAAAGTTGCAATTGAAGAGTGGGTTTCCGCCGATCCGATTAGTGGAAAAGTTGCGATCGTAGAGTGTCCGCAGATTCTATTAGCGAAAAGTTGCAATTGCAGCGTTTCCGCCGTTTATATCAGCGGTAAAGCAGCAATTTCGGTCTAGCCCCTTTTTTGTCTGGGTCATGACTGCGTAATTCTGGCCGCCAAGCAGAGTATGTAAGTTTGAAACTGCATTCTTTAGGTTTTGATCCTTATTCAGGTCCTGAGCCTTATTTCAGGCCGATTGCACTATCCCTGGGTTACTATTGAGTATGAGCATTATTATAGTGCTAAAAAAATTATCATTTCAAAAAAATGCCTAAATATTTTCAATTCTAGGTTTTTTTCTTTTACATGATCAGAAACATTCTCATACAAGTGAAATTATCTCAAATAATAATAAATAAATAAATATGAAATAAACATATAATATGGTTGAAATTACTTTTATAGATTTTTCCTACTTTCTCATTTATTCTGATTTTCTCATGATTTCTTGGTATTATTTTTATTTAATACAATGTTTTAAAAAATCATTATATTGTTGGCTAAGTAAACTTATTACTTTTCTAAAAAAAGTTGGACTACTGTTCAGGAATGAAACTTCAAACTTATAGAATAAGGGATCGATCACTGGGCACGCATATCATACTAAGATGTCAACACCACTCCATTATGAATGTGACAGTGGATAAGTACATTTCAAATATATATTTTATAATAATATTTTCAAAATATTGTTGATATTTCTTACGGTTATTATGGATGACAAAATAGGTCAAGTTGGCCTTTGCAAAATAATAGGTATGGGTTTCGGTGATGGTATATATTAATGGCCCTAGTTGGCCACCCCAAGCCTTGTATTTAGGCTTGGTTCCAACCCATGGGCCTAAAATTCATGCACAGGCACATCTTTTGTGCAGAATATACATAGATTTATCCTAAATATTGTAAGGACTTGGACCGGACACATCCCAAGGATAAAAAAAGAAAAGATTGGAGAAGAATTTTATCAACAATAAAACTGCAATTGTAGTCTTTCCTTGAACGTGTGGAATTTGAGGAGAAAAGGTATACTGCCCCTTATAGGAGCGGTAAAGCTATCCGCAACCTCAAATTTGCAAATCTCATTTCCTAATTGGGATTACTTCTTTAAAACGCCCACTAGGAAGGGTTATTAAAGGATAGGGCCCGTGCATGGCAAGAGTAGGCCCTGACCCTACTCTCATATATGAGGTAGCTCAACCAAAGCCCTCGACAGGCCTATAATACCTAAGCCCTTCCCCTACCCTCACGGGCCAGTGCTGGGCCAAGGTCGAAAGAAATAATTTTTTTATTATTTATTATATCAAATATTTTTATACTAACTCCACCGACTTGAAACCTTATGCTAACCCCTCCTTTATCCAAGCTATTGACTAGAACAATGCAAAATCAAATCCTATACCTAATTAGAAATTAGGCCATTTTTCATAATAAGTTGTTTTTTTTTTTTTTTTGATAAAGCAGGGTTCCCAGCCCTTTGGGCCAGAATAATCCCTACGGGTCCAGGAGAGAAAGTCTGGTAAAATTCTCCTGTACCCCAGTGTGATAATAAGTTGTTTAGTATGTGTGGTTAGAGATTAAACCCTTTTTCTAAGTCTCTCCCTGTCCTTTTCCTTTTAGCCATATTTGCCAAAGACATCATCAAATGAGCACCCACCTAGTCTTAGCATGTGGGGCAATACGATCAATCTAGTGTTGTTAATTCCACAAGCCCAAATTTGACATTTCAAACCATTATTCACCTAAGTAATCTATTTTCTAGCATGACTATATATTAATTTGTTAGATGAAATTGATTCCTTGGCCGAGGTTAAAAACAAAAAAGCTAGAATGTAAATATTTTATTTTATATTTATTTATTTACACCATATAGAATAACGAACGAATGCATGTTGTTGTTCACAGTTAAGGATGAAAGTGGGCCAGGCCGAGCCGGGCTTTGAAAGGCCCTAGGCTCGACCTTAGTATTTTTCAGTAGGCCCTAGCTCGGCCCGAGCTCGAGAGGGCCTCAAAAATCCTGGCTCAGGCTCGGCTCTTATTAAGTTATGAGGCCCTAGGGCCAGCCCTTTGAGCCCGGCTCGATTGAGGCCCTAGGCACGGCTCGTGAGCCCGGCCTGTTTTATAATGATATAGCATTAGCTGAAAGAAAATATTTTTAGGAAAAAAATCCTGTCGGAATTCAAAGAAATCTGCATATGCAAACCAAAACAAAAAATGGTCAAATGCATGCATTCATCACATATTCCCATTCCCATAATTTGGATTGCAGCAATAAAATTAACTAAAATAAGAAAGACTCCATAAAAGCAAAGGGAGCCTAGTTCCAACACTCCATAATGGTTCAATGTTAATGTAGATGAGCATTATCAAACTCCAACAATAATACAAATCAAATTAAACTTCAATAGCATCATAGAATAAAATAAAGTATTCGGCTAGCATCATAAAATAAAGATTTAGGGTTTACGGTTTATGGATTATTTAGTGCTTAGATTTAGGGTTTAGGGTTCATGGATTATTTAGTGTTTAGGGTTTAGGGATTATTTATATTGGATTAAAATTAGGGTTTAAGGTTTAGTGCTTAGGTTTAGGGTTTATGGATTATTTAGTGCTTAGGGTTTAGTGTTTAGGGTTTAGGGATTATTTATATTGGATTAAAACTAATGTTTAGGATTTATGGATTATGGTATATCATATATGTATTATATATTGTATAGTGTACATATATATAATATGTATTAATATATGTATGCCCTAGGGCTTACGAGCTGGGCTTCATCAAGCCCGAGCTCGGCCCTTTTAAGCAAACGGGCCTCCTATTAGGCCCTAGCTCGGCTCTTTTGTTTTTTGAGCCGAGCTCGGGCCGAGCCTATAACGGGCCGGCCAGCTTTCACCCTTATTCACAGTGCAACTTTTTTTTTTTTTTTTTTTTCACATGATGCATGGTAAAGGCGACGAACCTTTTTGACCACATTAACCACGGCTCTTATGAGGACACGTTGGAAGACCAGGTAACAATGCCACCGGAAAAATAATCCAAATAGTGGAGCCAAAGGTTGCCCAACCAAAGCTGAAAGGCCCCTTAACACAATATTCTTTAGACCTTTTGCGAAGCTGGGGCAAAAACCAACTTCACAAGCTAAAGCAGAAGCCACACAGGTCAAGAGAAAAGGACAGTCTCCATCAACTCTATTTAGCAGTAGCCAGCCATAGCTTCATTCATTCTCTATTAATTTATGCTATGTCCCCATTCAATACCCATACATGATATTGTCCGCTTTGGCCCACAGACCTAACGGTTTTGCTTCTGATGAGCATCAACCCATCAAAAGGCCCCATGCAAGGTTAGGGGGTAAGTTCTACATATAACCACATTCACTTTTCTCTCTATAGTCGACGTGGGACTCTGGGGCATCACATTCCACCCCTCTTAGGGCTGCACGTCCCTATGCAGTAGCCTGCCAGCCCTCTTGGCCCGATCACATGAAGATCCGCCCACTTGCATCAGGCCACGGCAGGGGACCCACACTCGAACTAGTTGAGAGTCGGTTCTGATACCATTTGTAACGCCCTACCCCATACCTATGCATGATATTGTCCGCTTTGGCCCACGAGCCTCACGGTTTTGCTTCTGGTGAGCCTCATTACACATTGTCACTCGAAATTCGCATAACTTTCTTAATTTTTCATGTACATATATTCTTTTGCCATTTGTAGCTGTGGACCATCAACCTTTTCACAAAGGTTAGCCGTCTGCTCTAGCCCTTTTGCCTATTGCTAGTTGTACTTGGACTAATATCATATCATGCTAGTCCCTGCAGACAGCTGCAGATGCAAATTAATCACTGCCAAAGTGGACATTTTGTGTGCCTTTCACTTTCTCTACTTGGATGCATTACTAAAGAGGCATGATACTCGGATATGCAGCAGATTGCGGTGTATGGTGGAGAGATTTTCACTGGGTCATGACAGAGATCACTTTGATTAAAGTTAAAGTATCTTTGGTAATGTCTTCGATTACTGAGGCTGAATCCATCTACTTGGTTGGATTGAGGAAAGTTAGCATCTGTGGAAATCTGTTGGCGATATATGAATCATTTCTCATTGATGAATACAAACAGCTGTGTATATTTGGACTGACCGTGGGAAAGGTAACTAAAAATTTTGTATTTGGAAAGTTTGGATCCTTGAGCATAATCTATTATTTACAGGGTGTGGATTGTGATGGGCCAAACCTAAACCCACACGAGTGGTTTAGGTTAGATTGACTCAACATGGGTCACATGACCAAACATAAGAGGGCAGAAAAAAGGGCATTTTTAAAGTGGGCGATTTTTTTGAGAATTTCCCTTTTGTAAAACATATATCAATATTAGGAAGGATTCCATTTCATGGAGGGAGGGCTCTAGAAGACTATTCTAAACTGAAAAGGGAAATCTGGAAACCCGAAAATTCTTCAAGTAATTGATGACAGCTTCCTTAAATTGCTTACACGGAAAAGCCTTAATATATGAAAAAAGTTATGCCATTAGATCAAACGTCATGGTCAGGATTGATTCCTCTTCAAATGGTTTATAGAGTTAAATAGTAGATGATAATTACCATATAAGAAACCTAGATTCCTATCAAAGGAGGGTAGCTGTACAAAATAAACTAAATTTTCTTTAATTTTGTTTTGTTGCTGTTAAAGAGTTCAGTGTAATTCTAAAACAGCATATGGTTCTTAGAGAAAGGCAAATTTTATAGTGCGCACACACTCCTCCAAGAGCATACATCTAGACCGTCACCCAAGGTAGGAGAGTCCCACGCGACGAACAACCGACGCATAGTGCACAAGTGCGAAGGAAAAAACCGTCCCATACACATACACACACAATGTGCATCCATCCCTCACCATAGGGTGAGGGACACTTACATGGCTTTCTTTCTTTGCACATAAACATTCTTTTTCTGCATATGACCATATATGCTTTTTCTCTTTTGCACATGAATATTTTCAATTATGTAAGTGTCTTTCACCCTATGGTGAAGGATGTATGCACACAAATATTCTCATATATATATATATATATATATATATATTGCGAAATATATACTAATATCAGGAAGGATTCCATTCCGTCTAAGGATGCCTCCAGAAGACTTCTCAAATGCATAAAGGCCCTGCGATTTGGAAGCCTAAAAGTTCTTAAATAATTGATGACAACTTTTTTACATTGCCTACCCGGAAAAGCTGTTCTTGTTATAAGAAATATATGGAAAAAAGTTATGCCATTAGATCAAACATCATGGTCAGGATTGATTGATTCCACTTTAAAAGATTTATAGTGTAAACTGGTAGGTGATAATTACCCATCTGAGAAACCTAGATCATTCCTATCAAAGCAGGGTAGATGTACAAAATAAACTCATTTTTCTTTGTTTTTGTTTTTGTTAAAGAGTTTAGTGTAACCCTAAAATAAAGTATGGTTTTTAAAGAAAGAAAAGACTTTATCCTGCTCACGCGCCCCTATGGGACCATGCATTCATACCCTCACTATTAGCGTTAATTTTGGTTATTTCTATGGAGGGGAGGTGTATCATCCGGCTACACGAGATATGGATTGAGTAAAACATTATCATTTATGCAATTACAAATGGAAAAAGAAATATTTACCAACCCTAATATAATTGGAACAAAGACTTTAATGATGATAATTCAGGTAATCACAACAAACTCATGCATTTTCATTGCCAGAATAAGATGGAGAATCTGGCAAAGTTGGTCGACATGACCCCAACGGACAGCTCAACACACAAAACCTAGTCCGAATCCTTTGCCCCTTCTAAAGCTGGAAGCTGTCTGCTGAAACAGGAGTGGTTTCTGGAACGGTGGGTCACCTAGGCCTCCTAATTTACTGCCGTGGATCAAACAGCTGGCAGTGACCATTAATGGAATGAGTAGATCTCCATCTTCTTATGCTGGCCTTCTCTCAATTTTTTATTTTTATTTTTCTCTTTTTTTTATAAATTTATGGCATACACACATGTACGCATACAATACCCAAGTCTCTAATCAGCAAAATAAAAAATGGATCCTAATACCTTCAGATAAGAAGATGTCTCACCACTGCACATTTACAGTATATCGCTTTTTTACCCTTTTTTTTTTTTTTTTTTGAGACGGTTCAAACTTTATAGGCCCACTGGTCAAAGATATAAAAGGATGATAATGCAAATTTACTGTTTTAAAGTTGTACCATGGACAGACAATCAGAGTAGAAACAGTTGATAATGTTTGATATAGTTGGTCTTTCTTTTCAAAATTATCTGATATCATATAGTCCTCTTGTATGCGGCAAGAAATCTCATCTCAGCTCCATAAACTTTATGAGTTGTCATACATTACAAAGTCATAGGGAGCCGTATGTAATATATGCAAATGCAATTAGAGGATCCGGATTTTCTTCAGTGCCTCCACGGTCGTCTAGTGGGTTTCACAATCTCTGCCACATCTCCTATTTTTAAAAAGCACGAGGTGGTTTTTGTGACGTGGAAGGTCCAGAAGATCCGATCTATGCGTAAAGACTATCTTGATGTAGGAAACTTGGCTTTATAAAGGGGACCATGGTGATCGCCCCTCCCTCATACCTCTCTTTATCTCAAACGAAAAGCATGGCTACTAGCAGGTCGACTACGGTTCTCACAGTCCTCCTTGTCATTCTCCTGATTGAGGTTTGTCTATGCATGATCTCTTCCACCATTTCTTTAATGCATATGAGATCATGACTTCTAAGATAAAATAATATAATGCTTTCCTTTCAACATGTAAGAGTTCATAACTTCATCTCAGACATCTTGATTACACATCAAAGCTTGTTTTGTTTTGTAGTTGGCATGTCCCCGTGGATGGGCTTGTCCCATTAAGTATTGATTCTTTTATCTATTATCGTCATCAAAACAAAGGGATGATTGTTTACCAAAAGAAAAGCAGAAAAGGGATGATTAGCATCCTCTGAATGAATCACTTTGCAAGTAATCCAAGGTGGGTGCATGGAAGGAATGGGTGAGGTGATGATTGCACCTTCTCTATATATAATCTTGGAACATAATTTTTTCTTTTCGTTTTGCTCCTCACCCATGGGCCCTTAGTTTGCAAGAACAAATCAAACTATATATGTTTCTTTGACTGATTTAAGCAATTTAGATTTAGATCAAAGAGATTATTTCCAAAGGAAATAAAAAGATAATGAAACTGTTTTAAATCATGTAATTATCCTCCACACAGAGAAATTAGTGTTTTATTCTTGATAAAAGTGTCAAGACTGGAATCATATCTCCAGTCATTAGATTATTAGAAAGCACTGATGCTTTCTTCTATCATACTTCTGATGTGTTCTATTTTCTTCCACCAAACTGAAACCTCCTTTACTTCTTAATTATCATGAAGATTCATTTAAGGAATTATAATACATCAAAGGAAGATTTTTATATAAAAACTAATACAAACGAAAGTATACACGTGAACCTCCTTGTGAGGCCCACCTAGATCAATCAAGCACAATTGCATGAACATACAAATGAACCTACATTAATCATGAGGCTTGCATGGCCCCACATGCATGCTTGAGAACCCATCTGTATGTGATCACATCTCATGACTAAATGAGAATCATGATAGATTAGAACAAACTGTGAGAAACAAGAAAAATGAGCTATTACTGATCTTGTGTTGAAAATTTCAGCTGGACATCTACAGCGGAGGAACGTGGGCAGATGAAGGAAACGGAGTAACTATAGGTATGAAGAGCTAGGACTTTCGTGAGACGAGAGGTTTCCTCTAGCTGCGGATTTTCATTTTCGTAAGAGAGGGGAATTCTGCAGTCTTACCCCACCTTATAGGAAACCGATATCCTCTCTATCTGATAAAATCAGTTTATTTATTTTTCAATAAAAAATATGCGTTGCCCAAAAAATATAATGCGAGTATGAAAGATCAAAATGATTTTTCTCTCTTGAGAAATCCTCCCATCCCACAAATGAACCCTAACTTCTGAGAGGAGACTCTATATGTATGTATATATTTGTGTGTCTTTATGTGACCAAAAGCATTTGGTGATTTTGCAGACTGTCCTTCGAAGTGTGACTATCGGTGCAGCAAAGCGTCGAGGCATAAGATGTGCATAAGGGCATGTAACACTTGCTGCCGGAGGTGCAACTGCGTGCCACCAGGGACCTCTGGAAACAGGGATGTCTGCCCTTGCTATGCCAACATGACCACCCACGGTGGAAGGAAAAAGTGCCCTTAGGACCAAAACCAACATTCCTCTCTCTTCAGTCCTCGGTTCCATCAATTTCTCTTGCAAAAATCAATAATAAACAACAACAATAAGCAGCCTACCTTACTATTATTAGTCTGTCAGAATGTTTGTAACGGGCTGCACCTTCTCTCTCTAGAGTTTAAGATAAAGAGAGGATGGTACCAATCCTTCGACCTGGACCTCTTGCATGTACTTCTAATCATGCAATTATTGAGACACAAGGAAGACTGGTTCTCTCTCTAGTGTTTGCCAATACTACTTAAAACAGTGAATTACATTGCCCAACAAAATCTCAATCTCTCTCTCTCTCTCTCTCTCTCTAATGTATAGAGATTTTGCAAATGGACTTGTTGGGCTAGATATTCAGGTCCATGGACTGGATCCAGGTCTGAATATTAGGCCCAATAACTAGATGGGCTGGGCTTGAGCAAGCTTCCGCCTGGCGAACCAGGGCCATGAACACCTGTAGGCCTATCCAGTCAGCAGGTGTGACACGTGACCTGATCAGAGGCTGATCCAGCTTAAATTCACTGGGGGCCCATACTAACTTCAAGTTAATATGATTATCAGTTAGTTTCCTACCAAAAAGGGGGAAAAAATTGGGCTGGGCCCCCAATGACATGTAACCAGGCCCCCAGTAAAAAATATTAGGCCCATTCTTTATACATATTATTAGGCCCATTCTTCAACTATTAGGGCATCAGAGGTAAAGACTGCAGAGTATACCGCCCTCTCCAGATTTGCGCAATCAAATGAGTGATCAATTTATGAATGATTGTCTTGTATGTTTTATAGAAAAAGAGTTGCTTGGAACTATTACTAATGATATTGTAATAGAACTTTTTCAGAATATAAAAACTCGTATGGAACAATTGTAATAAATAAATATTTCTTTGTTTTATTGCTTGAAACTATTACATTATATTCGTCCCATATAAATAACCCAAAAAAAAAAAAATCCGGGGGCGTTGCCCCCGGACCCCCACTACTTAATCGTGCCCCCAGTGAGTTTGAATCCTGGATCCGCCACTGGACCTGATGACCTGTCATGTGGCACACTTGATAACACATGAATGTTAAGGCAGTGGTGAATGATCAGAATCACAGTTATATGCAAGCAAGGCAAGCCCCCGTAAAGGGTCACACTAGGAAGTGGGCTGAATCATCATCTGTCATGGTCTGAACTTTGACCTCATGCTATCTAGTATTAAACTTGTGTAAAGAGTATGAACTCCCAAGTTGGGTTAGCTACACGATATATTTAACTTAATTTGGAGATCAACTATCAAAATTGCCGGAGTTTGCTGCTCTTAAAATGTATATATTTGCATCAACACAAGCAACTCTCAGCAAGGAAAGAGAAGTGCTTTAGAAGTTATATTCACCCTTGGATTAATTTATCACATGGGGACGAAGATAACTAATTAGACCCAGAATGCTCTAATCAAATTGATAGTTGAAATGGTTACAACTGAGGGATATTAATATGAGCCAGCAGTCTAGCTCGACAAGAAGTAGACCCTAACCCAGAAAGGTTTGTGGGAGTAGCGACTTGTAATGATTCGATAGTTCAAGTCAGTCAGGTAGGGTGATAACTTTCGTGAAAACTACTGTGCCTTGTGGACCAGAAACTTGTCTCAACCGGATATTGGATTCCTCATAATTCCACGCAATTCCGTTGTACCAAAGGGGTTCAAAGTGAGAGGTTAATGAGAAGATCAAACTGTGATAGGAAATGATAACCCACCATGGCCTCAGTAATTAAATTCAAAGTCTTGATCTCATATTCTGCATCTCCACCGTGGAACCTTCTTTCTTTACTATATCTCAAACTCATGCTATAATAGAAGGATAGAGAGAGCTCATCCAGTACGTGCACTAGCGCACTAAGGCTCTATATGCACTGGGTTGTGGCCCCCATATGGGGGTGTAGGGTTGTTTCAAGATCTAGGTGGGACCTATCTATCTACCAAATTTATACCTCATCTGATCATCCTATCATTTTCATCTGGGCCCCACAAATTTAATAAGGTACAGTCTATTTGGATGGGTATACAGTCGACCCAAAGGTGTACAATCCATTGGGCTGCACAAACCCGAAGAGATGTGTGTACTATAGGAGGGTTTGGTCCACTCGGATGGACCCCCAAATGGGCCTGGTCACCAGACACATTGGATAACCAGCGGAAGGATAGATAAGTAATGAAGAAACTAATAAATGGGACAGGGCGGAATTCAATGGCCCCATCAGATACAATGGCGTTCGTGAATTAGGAGTACATTGAAAATCAGCCCTAAAAGACACTTATCCATATGATTTAAGGTTATAATATGATTACATCTTGACTGTACAATTCTCAATTGTAGGTGCCCCATTGGCAGCAAGAATGATCATCTTTCACTCCCTTATTTTTCCTACTTAAATCTATCTTCACTACCAATTTTTCTTCCCCACCGAGGGCCTTTTTGCAATACCATATATGTAGATCCGCCCGTGAGAGGGGTCCCCACACTATCTCATAACATCATAGAGAGATTTACCAAAAAAAAAAAGGAAAGAAAAAGACATCAGAGAGAGATGAATTGGAATTCTTACCTTTAAATTCCACCAATGATATGCATCTTTCATTTAATTCCCATCAAATATAACATGAAAGCAAGGCCCAACATCCACCACACATCAATTGGCCTCAAGACCAAGCATCCATTAGGTTAAGAAATGACAAACATCCACCACACATTCACTTTCGTTACGACAGAATGTAAATGTTTGGGCGAGAGAGCTTTTCAGCTTTAAGGTAGGTTTGTGAAAGAGAGAGAGAGAGGTTTCCCTTATAGAAAAGAAACTTGTTTTGATTCACTATGCCACCCACTCATATATTGTTTCGTGTGACACTTTCCGTACAAAAAACAAAGGAAAAAAAAAATGAACTAATTTTCCTTGGCATAGTGGATTTCGATTTTCATATATTTAGTCGTGTGACAATTTTTCCACATAATAAGTAAAGAAAAAAAATAAACTAATTTTCCTTGCCAAGAGGATTTGCATTTCCTACTGAGAAGAATGCAAGATACCTCTATCCAGAACAGAAATATGCAGAAGGTGGAATCCTCACAGAAAGGTGATCTAAAGCCTATGTTGTAGAAAGTGGTCATGCAACAATATACATTAGCTGCAACTAAAGTATATCCAGAATGGCGGAGAGAATCGAATTAGGACCAAGGATGGGAAAGAAAAAATTACTAGAAAATACCTGAGACCAGATCATATGCGCCCCCCCCCCCCCCCCCCCCCCCAAAAAAAAAAAACAGAAGAATGCATCACCAATCAAGTTCATGGGGACAGCTCAAAATAAATTTGCCCCACAGACATGCAACTTAAGTACTGACAGAAAAACTAGTTCTTAATTATTTTTCGTGAACACTACAAAAAGAAAACCAGTAATAACTGTGTAACCAGGTAACTGATATTTTAATACTCAAGAATCAGAATTTCCATTTATATCTACAAATTGAGAATTAGAAGTTCTACAGATTTTCACTCTACTACAATGTTCTTCACACAACCCCTGATGGGAGCCTCAACACAAGATGGCCACCTACAACACTGCAGAAGGAAATATTGCAGTCAATAAAAGATGACAAGGAAACAACCAACAAGCATGTAATCTGAATTAATGTCACCACCACCATCATTATACCTTATCCCATCAATTGGGGTCAACTTAATGAGCTTTCCTAATAATCTGATGTGATTAAATATAATGAAACACCAATGAACTCGGGGCACGTTTGTTTGGAGAAATTTCTGATGGGAATTCCATGTTCTGGGACTTTCTGACAGAAATGTCAGTTACTGTCTAGAGGATCTGGAGTTCCCTTTCTGCTTGGTGGGACTCCAAAAATCCAGCTCTTTGAAATGACACTATTGGCATTTGGAATTCCCCAACTTCCAGCTTCATAAATGTTGGGTTGTACTGAGCATTTGGGTAACCTGCTGGTTGGGGTTGGGTTTTTTGGTAGGGCATTCGGAGAATTTATAATTCTCCCCATCAGCAATTTTCAGAATGCCCTCCTTGCACATGTTAATAAAAAAATGCAATTTTTTTTAGCAAACATCACAATTTTGAGGAAAGTATATGCATATCATAAATATTGCAGTGTGAGACCCTAAAATGGGGCTAAATCCAAGTACTTAGATGGACCAGACAAGTCAAGAATATACTAAAACCATACTGTTACTATTTATCCATAGCACGCACCTCTTTACATAGTAGTAGCAGAAGTCAGCCAAAATAAATGTTTGAACGATCTCAGAGAGGAGAACCATTGAAGGCCATAACCCATGACCTAATGCAGTCAATAGGTATCCATGGCTGTCCAAGACCTGTGAAGAGAAAATTTCATGGAAAACTTCAAAGGAGAATTTTCTTGTGCAAAACAAGCAAAGCTATGAGTTCTTTGTTAGTTTTTGTAAGGCAGAACCACTCAAATTTATTTACTTATTTATTGATTGGCAAAGAAACTCAAACTAAAACTCACAGTTGCAACAACAGGCAGCTTCTCTTGCCTACTCCGGTTGTATAATAACTCAGAACCAAATGGTCCCAAGTTGACCTTTTTTTATCGACTAGAACAATTATTCCACTTGGGACCATTTGCCACTTGGGACAATTTTTTTCTTAGAAAAAAATAGGTCAAGGTAAGTGCAATTTGCCACTTTCTAAGAATTGGTGCATTAATGTGCAACAAACACCATGTGGAAGATTTTCTTTTTGATTTGATAAAACCCATGAAGGATTTATGTAACCAAAATGAAACCCCTTGAGACACTTCAGAAAAAATTGTGGAGTTTTGGATATGGAAATATGGGAAATGTCTTATTGTACCCTCCTACTAGAATGATAGGTCGATTTTTTTTTTTTCCATATTCTTCACTCTTTTCTTTCAGAAATGAAGGCAATGAAGAAAGTACCCAAAATCTTATTCAGCCTATCCTTTCCATAAAATTAATGAATAAAGCCATCACATTCTCTCTCTCATCGTCTCCCCTAATTTCCAAAAGAATGCCACTGGATAGTCATCCACCCCAAGTCATCGTTTCCACTGGAATCAAACTCTTTCTTTCCAACTCAAAATCAATAGGCCCTCTAACCGATCAACTTCCTCACTGTCTAACTGGTTGAGAAAGAAGCAATCAAGGCCTGTTATCTTCCACTAGTTAGATAGTCATCCAACCCCAGGGCATAGTCTCCACTAGAATCAAATACTCCCTTGCCAACTCAAAATCAGAAGGCTGTCCAACTAATCAACTTTCCCACCATTCAACTGCTTAAGAAAGAGATCAAGGCCTGTTATCTCCCACTAGTTGGATAGTCGTTGGACTCCCGAGCATAGTTTTCATTGGAATCAAAACACGCTTTCCAAGTCAAAATCAAAAGGCCTTTCAACCAATCAACTTCCTCCCTGCTCAATTGTTTAAAGAGGTAGAGATCAAAACCCATCATCTCCCAATAGCAAGACACACAATAAGCCTGCCATAAAAGATTACAACAACTAAGCTAGTTTCTACAAGGTCCTCCACTGACCTTATACTTATCGATAAGAATGTGCACGTTATCTCCCATCTGCAAGAGAAGACCAAGTATTTGTTGTTCTCTCTCACACACACCTCCACATGGATGAATCTAGTTTAATTGACCTCACATTTCTGCCCCAGCACCTTTCTGTCAAACAGAAAGTTTTTTTTTTTTAATCAGTTTTGTCAAACAGAAAGTTGAGTTCTTCCTTTTCATCCAAACTACCACCTTGGCAATTCTTCATCCGTATAGAACTGTTTCCATACTTGACCTACTCGAAGAACCAAAAACTATTTTTTGACGGGTTTTTACTGGGAACACACATTCTGGCAGAAAGATTAAATTTTTAAAAATGATGGAGAGGGTGTAGTACAACAAGGCGCTTTTTCACAAGAATGCCCATATGTCGCAATCACGCAACATAATCACAACTCCGTCAAGTGATCACAACATAGGGGGATTGTGCTTCAGTTGCAATAGCCTCGTCTTGGCTGTAGAAGACAAGGATGTTCTTCATATTCATCCAAAAAAGAGTGATAGGGAGAGAAATTGACAGAAGTAAAAAGATTGTTCTCTGCAAGGAGAAGCCTAGGAGGGTGTGTTTCTTGGCTCCAAAGGCTGGTCCACAAATGGTTTCCATACCCATGGTGAGATCAGAGAGTATGGAGAATTGGGGTTTTGCTAAGCAGGGTGGTTTTCTGTTTGAGAGTGTGAGAAGTGGGGTTTTGCTAGAGAGAGATGAGTGGTTTGTTGTTTGGAACTATGAGAAGTGGGTTTTTTGTTCGAGTTGGGTGTTGGTCTGTTGAGAGTTTGGGGATGAATGGTGATTTGTAGTAGGAGACATGTTGCGATCACAACATATCTCAGCTAAAACGCCCTTCTTCCAAGCACTCCAGCACCCATTTCTCCCCATCCAAAAATTCCAACAAATCAAATGATGGGACTAAACAAAACCCATTTCATCTAAAGATCTAGAAAAACACCTATCTTCTCAATTTTCTCAAAGCCCATCTGAGAAACCAGGAGAGGAAGAGAGGAATGAGGGGAAAATGTGCTATTTCGGCAAAGCTACAAAGATCTTCACCTTCATCGTCTCTATTTTGGCCAGCCAGGAAGAAGAGACATGGAAGAAAAAATAGGGACTAGGGTTTTCTCTTGTTTTAGCTAACATCGTGATCGCGCAACATGGTCATGATTATGTCGTGTAACTGTTACATACGGGCAAAAAAAAAAAAACCTCCCGGTTTGAGGCCCTCTATGGTCATTTTTAAAATTTTATTCTTTCTGCCATGAAATATGTGTTTAACACATCCTTCCCATAAAACTCCTTGTCTTTATTATGTCATCAGGACAGCATACAATGTTCTCTGAACGTTTTGAGAGGATTCAGTTCCACGTGATTGAATAGAAAAAAGAAATGAATTGCAAATAAGGAGGATAAGATAAATAATAATAATAATAATAGTTATAGGATGTTGAAGTACAAATTTATTTAAGAATCGAACCTGGAGTACCCAATGTGCACAGCTCAAGAATCGGGCAACACCAAGAGCAAAAACATAATGAGCAGTGAATGTCTCAACAATCTGCATAAAATCAATTAAATTGTAAGGGAAAGGATTGAAAGAAAAGAAATAAGAAAAAATTAACATTGTTTTCAAAATGAACCTGTGTATTTTGCATCACACGTAGCTGAGGTAAAACTGATACAGCTTCCAAGTAAACACAAAAGGCCCAAGAGATTCTGTTAAAGAGATTGTGCGACGTTGATGGATGAACAACTAGTGCAAGTAAAGCACATGGTATCACCTGTATCACACCATGCAAATCAATAGTATGCATATGCATGCAGTTGAATACAGTCAAGAAATATAAATCTAAAAGGTAAGCTACAAATTGATGTCAAAAAGATGTGTATGATAAAATGGATATGCAAAGTGGCAAGAAAGTGTAAAATGAGGAAGAGTTACATAAGAGAAAATCTAAAAGTAGCTCCAATACAAAATAAATCAAGGAAACATATTGGGTACAGCCTTTTCTTTCCATCAAAGTATTTCTAGGTTTTTATGCCTACGCTGATGCAGGTCAGGCAAGATGCCTTGATACTCTAGATGCTCGGTGACAAAATGGTTTGTCACTTGATAGGTCCTTAGCCTCATGGAAGCTTGAGGAGACTGCAAGTCCTCCACATAGCCAAGCATCTTTCCATGCCCTCTGCTTGTTTTGAGATCATATTTACGTAGAGATCTATCATCTATTGGAACAACAGGCACTTGTATTAATGCTCCTACTCTTCATGCTCACAGTACAAACACTATTCAGATAGCAACTGATTGGCTTTCATGAAAAGGAAATCGAGGTTGATCCTCAATCCACCCAATTAGACTTCGTCATCAGTTTCAAGTAGGGAATGTAAAAACCAGAAATCTCTCTCTCTCTCTCTCTCTCTCTCTCTCAAGATTTGGATGTGATCTACCTATGTGTAAAATTTAGTTTCAACTCTGTTAGATCATCCTATCCCTTTGATCCCTAGACCTCAAGTTTAATGGTTTTAGAAGGCATTATTTTTGTAGGATCTCAATCCAACAGGGAGTAAAAACTAGATGAGTGCACGTGCGAGGGTGAAGGTTGACTGGTTGAGGTGTAAATGATGTGACTTGTGAAGGTGAGATGATTGGATGGATCATAGCGGACACCAAGTGGGCACTGTATGGAAGTCCGCATTGTGAATCTCCATGTGGACGTCAACAGGAGAAGTCTACCCCATAGAGTGGGGCCCACATGGGGGAGGTAGGTTCAAACGATCTAAATGAGACCTAGGGGAATATCAACCCCATTAGATCATCATATCCTTTTGATCTATGGCTCTCAAATTTAATGATTTTAGAAGGCATAAATTTATTTGATTTTAATCCAAACAGTGAGTATCAATTCGATAAGTGCCAAATCAAGGTTCGTGCCAATTTATGGGGGTTTAGTGTGTGAGGAGGTTGGATTTATCATTAGTGGTCACATTATGATCCATCCTAATGGACCAAAGTCACCAAACAGAGCGCCCCCCCCCCCCCCAAACCTTTTTTTTTTTATATGAAGCCATTAGATTTGCGGACTATGGTCAAGGGGTTAAGGGCATCGGATTGACTTGAACCTTCATATCTAGGGTGTTCCCACTTGGGCTTTTCAATCCCCCTGTTCCACAATCTGTGGAGCCCCGGGCGAGCCCCAAAAGCTGGTGTGGATGGTAAGGATGCACATAATACTCAGAAACCAAGCCACTTACATAATCATTGAAACTTTAAACAGAAAACTTCAAGCAGATACACTACCAAAGAGACCGACAAAAAAAAAAAAAGAAAAAAAAAGGAAAAAAATACAATTAAACATGAAGTCGGGGTTGGGCATTACCACATAATATATGGCAAAGTTGTCCTTGTCCTCCATGTAAGTAGACCGCAGCTTAAAACGGATCATGTAAATAACCCATAAGGTTGTGACCAGTGTGGCTGTATCAAGTATTGTGTGTATGTCATATTCCATGACAAAACTACAGTAGAGTCTAACAGCTAAAAAAATAGCTGTCAGTTCTTGGGATTTCAGTGAAAGCCCTGCCAGGAAATCAACCAAATATTAGCAAAACATAGACCAAAATAAGAAAAACACATTTGAAACAGAAATTTTTTATTCTCCTCAACAAAGAAACAGAATATTCACATGGTGTTGATTTATACAACAAATAGTATCAGATTCCCATGCCAAGTCAAAAAGTAATCCACAAGAACTAGAACATTCATGTAATTAAGCACCAATGGCCAACAGCTTTATCATGACCACTATTCCTCAACCATGGAGAGGACAAAGAAATAAAGCTGCAATCCAACCATCAATGTGGATTGTGGAAGTTGAAAAAAAAAAAATTTCTTAAAAATCTAATCCTAATTTAACATGGATAATCCAAAAAGCATGGTCTTTAATCTTCAATCAATCAATCTGATAATGAGAATTCCCACAATTTCTTTCATTCAAATTGGATTCAATCAATCGATGAGAAACAAAGACAAAAGAGGAAGCAATAGAAGACGAACCTGCGCAAGTCCTCTCCTTGATGAGCTTGTAGATTAAGACGCAGATGCCGATAGAGTGCGATAACTCGGCAGCAACAAAGAGGTTGTCGTGGTCGTGAACAACGAAGCGGAGGAAGACGAGCGACGCCATCCCTGCTATCACGGCCAGGAAAGATTTCACCTTTGGAGGCTGCCTCCTAATCCACGCCGCCACCATCTGCGCCGGATTCCTCCCCGATCGACCGTACGGAGCCATCTTCCTCTCTTCTTCTCCTTCCTTCCTTCCTCTGCTTCTTCAAAAGCCAACTTTCACGTTAGGGTTGTTGTGGGTATAACAACACCACAAGAAGTACTATTAAATTGGAAAAAAGGGGGAAAGAGGAAAGAGACTAGTAATGTGTCTGTAGTCAAGGAAGAAGATTGGTTGGGTAATAAAGGGGTTCTTTATTCGAGTCTGATCATCTCATTAGCCTCTCTCTCTCTCTCACATGTTTCACTAGGGAAGAATCTGCTCCATGTCATTCGTTGGTGTGATTTAATGGAAAAACCCCTACTTTTTTTTTAGGGAAGATTTTAAAAAAAGGCCTTAAAGTTTCTGGCTTATTTTGATACAAGTTTCAAAAAATTTCAAATTAGTTCTTAAATTTTTTCGGAAGTTCTCAATTAAGGACGGCTGTCGATTTAAATCTAATTTTCGATAATCTTTTTTTATTTTTTTAAATACCCAAACTACCCTTTATTGAAATAAAACTCCCCTCACTTTTTCTATGTTCTCCTCATTTTCTTCACCAACGTCTTTACAATGATTAAGGACAACCAGTATTCCCACAGCAATTAGCTAGCTGCATATAGTGGCTGTCGAAACCATGTCATGGGTTTAAATGAAGGGTAATTTTGGTATTTTTAAAATATTGAGGGAAGAATTCGTCAGAAAATGGAAGAATTCGTTAGAAAATACTTTTAAATGACTGGATGTCCTTAGTTGAAAACTTATTAGAAAACTCAAAGACTAATTTAAAAAGTTTTGAAACTTGTACCCTTCTTAAAATAATGAAAAGTTTTAAGGTCTTATTTGAGATTTTTCCTTCTTTATGTTACGAAGATTTTATAAAGTATAAAACTTTAGACTTGTTTATAAAAAAAAGTATACAAAATATTTGATTATTTTAAAAAAAAAAAGTAGAAGATTTTTTTACAATTCTTTCAATCAAGTCATCTGCATAAAAAATAAGAAATGATAAAGATATTCTTATATCATTATTCAAGTTTTTCCTTTAATAAAACATTTAATAGAAACAATTAAGTATAACCCAAATGGCCTAATGAGGCCTACTTCATTTAGCTTTATAAATAAACAGTTAAAAATAGGGAGTTCCAAATAGTTAAAAAACTGGATTCATTAAATGGTTATGATCATCAAAACTGGGGGTGTACATAGGCGGTTCGGATCGATTTAGAGGGGAAACAATCAACTAAACTGAACCCATCGTTTTTCTGTTTTCTCAAACCGAACCGAACCACCCATGTGCTCAAACTGAACTGAACCGGTTTGGTTCGATTACGGTTTTTTTTGTTTTTTTTTTAATTTTATTATTTTTTCACAAAAAATTTGCAGTTCAAACTTGGTCCATCAAATGGAATGATGAGAAGTTGTAATGAACACTAAAATATTTTTCATAATTCGTTTCAACCAAAGAAGTATACATCAAACGATGGATGAACTCTTTCCATCCATCATCTAGTCGTGAGATTGAATTGCCCAGGCCAGGTTTAGCCAACTTTTCAGGTCAATGAGCTGAAGCAATTCGAATCTTCTAGTAAATACACCAACAAAATGGTCAAGCACGTAACTATTTCTTTGCATAAAACTTGGACTAGACTACATTGCTCCATCCAGACCAATGAATTCAACATTAAAGGAACAAATTTTTTATTTTTTTTTGCCAACATGGGTTCGAGAGGAATGTAGCCGTAATTTTGAACTAATTGAGACAGGTCTCTTTATAGTTCACTTTCTCTTAGGTCAGATTAAACTCCTCGGCAGCGCTAAAAACCCAATAATGCACACTTCTTGTAGATATTTTTATCAAACATGTACCATGCAAGTAGACTATTACTTAAGTTAATACATATGGTCAGTTCGGTTTAGGGGGTTAACCATGGGTTCAAATCAATAACCGACCGATGTAAGGTAGTTTCAATGATTTTCAAACCGTTGACCGAACCGATCTACATAAAACTAATCCGAACCGTTCGGTTTGGTTGGTTCGGTTCGGTATTGTGATGATACTGGAATTTTTGTGCATTCCTAATCGAAACCAAAATGGCAAGTTTTAGAGAGAAACAAGATTAAGGAAAAATAAACACGAAAAAATGGAATGGATACTTTCGTAATTTAAAAAAAAAAAATTATGGAGAGAACTTGACTGGAAAAATGTGGAAAACTTAACACTTTTTTGAAATATTCAAGAATTAACGTACTTTTTTGAAAATGAGTAAAAGAATTTATACGTTTTTTGAACTTTTATGTTATTATATTAAAGGCTGTTGTAGTGATATAGACTGGTATTTTGTAAAGTTTAGTCCCGGCCACTAAAGCAGTCGAAAGTCTCCAAGTCTGTCCGAGCCTGAAGAGATGACTTCCTATTCTAATTCAACTACGTAAGGCCCACTCCCACGCGAGATGACTTCCTATTCTAATTCCACTACGTAAGGCCCACTCCCACGTCTGGTTGAAAACATTTTAGGGTTGTGTGGTATATTAGGAGCAGATATAGGATAGGCCTGTATGGGTGAGGCTGTTTAGTGACCCTTTCATTTTTCTTCTTCTAACAAACGTGTCCTTTGGTTGGTTCATTAAATCAGCTTTTGGGTCCGTTATCATGAGCCAGTAGACTCACGTAAGTGGTCAATCTGGTTTCATGTTCTAAAAAAGTCCCTCAATAATAACGGACAATTGGGCCTATGTTCTTGGTAAAGTTGTTCACAACAACAAATCTTTCGGACCTTTTCTTTTTACCATGCTTGGGAGGAAATAGGAACCTTACTTGAAAGATGAAATGAAGAGCTGAAAAAAGAGGTTTTAAAGAATTTTTCCCGTATGAAAGCTAGCCTGCTCGTGTAGATTTCCACCGTGTGAATCCTTTCTTTGGGAATTGGGACTGGAATGGAAGCCCAAGAATTTCTCAAAAATATCTCACCTTACCCTTTTGTTCTCCTTCCACTTTCATCTGCCACGTACGAAAAATCGATTTTTCCCATTCTATTTTCACCCCAATGGGTAGCTCAGTTGGCCTACTGAGTGTGAATTTATAGCTAACCAGCGGAACAACTTCTACCCACTTTATTCGATCTGTAACCTGGAAGCCATGATTTTGTAATTCCATTGTAATTACTGAATGTGATAAACAATCAGGACTTCTGAATTGCGCATCCTCTTGTACATTATCAACAATAGATCCTTGACTTCGTTATGAATGTGAATGCAACATAAATTCATGTAAAAATAGCATGATATACAAAGTAGTAAATGTATATAATATACTAGTTATAAAAAGAAAAAAGAAAAAAGTATTTGATTGAGCAATTGCTACAAAAGGACTTAGAGGAAATTCCTCTGTATAGTTCCAGATGAAAATCTGGAAGACAAACCCTGTGTCATGTTCTCAGAATCAAAATTAACTTTCTGCCGCCCTGCTACCAAGTCCCTCTCTCGATCCCAAGGTTTCCATGGGTGTTGTCCTTCCCACTCTCCTTTCTCTTGTTGCTGTTTCTTCTTTTTCTTCGGGCAACTGCTTGCCTCTTCCCTATGTTTTTGCACCAGAGATACTGAACGTTTTGACCGGTTGTACATGTCCACTAATTCTGCATCAGAAGAATGTTTCTTTTTGTCTTCGCCAGCTACAATTGCTGCAGCCTCATTATAAGCCTCCAAGTAACTGCAGACCAATCTAGAACATTATAATTGCTAAAAGAGTATATAAATGTAAGCCAAATGATGACACTGAAACCAGGATAGTACTTCATCTTTGCCTTCTGGGCTTTGTCAAGGGGGTTATCAGTCCAAACGCTAGTATCACCACGTCCTTCTCTTGAGTTCCGACTAAACGCTGTTGTCGAATGCATACTCACACCTGGCTGAGAAAGCAAAAGAAGGTACTGTCATAATAGATGCTGACTAGTTAAAATTTTGTTTTGGACACGTTGGATCTTGGATGACAGACACATCATTACAGTTGTTGGGTTGAGAACCTTCAATTTGCATGCTTTGTTATCTATTTTTAAATGATGATTTCATATTTACTTTCAATATCAACTTATAATTATCTGTGTGAATTCAGTGTATTGTTTGGTCTGGCCGTATGGCACCTTATGCCATGCCTCTGTCCACCAGCATGGTTACACAGATTGATCATATTAGGTGAAATGCTTACAATAACCATCGGAACCACTATTTGTCAATAGTTTAGGACTTACTTTTCTTTCAGGTGGCAGTGTTGTCATCCACTCATCTCTTTTTTGTGGTAGTTCTGTCTCCGCCAAAAGCTCATCATCCCCTGGCATGGATATCCCTGCCAACACAGTTTCAAGTTAATTGAGGATAGATGTTTATCCATGAGAGAGTCAAACGCTAACATTAATCATTCACTTTATATGGAACATTTCCATAGTATTTTAACAGAATCATTTTCATTTCCGTTGTCAATGTCACAGCCATCCTCAACCCACAAGAGGTTTTTTTGATATTCTATTATTATTATTATTATTATTATTATTATTATTTTACAACTTAACCCTCTTCAAGTCAATGCCAATTACTGATAAGACAGACTCAATTGATGGATCCAGTTGCATTAAGTTGATCTTTATTACAAGATAAAACTTCATGCAAGCTAAAGGAACTTTAGCAATTGTAGTAATTAGAATGTTAAAAAAATATTAATTTATTGAAGGCTGCATTTGGCACCTTTCCATTTACGGAGTTGAGTTTTTTCCTGTCCTTGCACAGGATTTCAAGATAACACGTAATGGCAAGGAACCAAATGCAATTTAAACTCAAAAAAATTTCACAGGAATGGGTTAAAAATACGCTGGAATGCATGTAAAAGGTATTTAAAAAATAAATATTGAGTCCATTTACTCCAGCATCTAACCTTGCAATCGTCTCCACTGTGCAGATTCACGCTGTACTTTTAGCTCAGCCTGCAGTAGAAAGGGATTTTAAAAACATAATATATTGGAATTAAAAAAAGAAAGTTTCCAAGCCAAAACTGACCAGTTACTTGGTAAACCTATAGATGAATAATATATGAGACAGTTGCAGACTCTAAGTACATAACAAGAAAAAATGATTGCTGCAAAATAGTTAAAAGTGGTTCTGACTTCCGTTAAAAATACAATGAAAAGCTTCATAAAATAAAAATGCATAATACAAATGAAACATTGAACAAAACTCCAAGCTAACAAAAGTTGTTTACTAACAAACAGAAATGTTCGAAGAATTTCATACCAGGAACTCTTCATGCTCCTCCTTCAATCTAATTTTCTCATCAAGGACTTTTCTCTGCATAAAATTAACAAAACTTGGTTAAAAAAAAAAAAAAACCCCAATATCATATAAAGGCCTGATATAAAATCCCTGAATACAAAATGCAAAATGGCAAAGCAACCCATTTATAATCAAATGCAAGTGGACCAGGGGATACTTTAACACTGAAGGGAGCTTGCCCAGTGGATATTGTGAAAAAAAGGAGGCTAAACATCTCATGCTTATGAGAGACCAAGCGGAGAGGAGATAAGGCTGGGTAATGCAGCAAGGAAGGAGAAGCATAACCAGTTGTTCTCCAAGTCAAGGATTGAAACATAATTGGAACCTCACATCAAGGCTTCAAAAATCTAACTTGGTTCAACACTAAATCGTAAAGAGATTTCAAGCATTTTCACTGTGTCCTTGAAAAGAAAAGAGTACATTCATTTATAATGAGAACCCCTAGGGCTTGAATAGATCACTTCATAAGGTTTCCCTGGCTGTAGCTCACAGCTGGGTCTGCAACTGCGTGTTAAGAGTGCATTCGTTCAAGTACTTCATGTAGGGAAAAAAAAAGTTCACAAGGTTAAATTTGATCTTCTTTCAAAATCTTAACTACTTGGAATTGGGAAATTCCTTTTGAATTGATCCTCTCTCTAATCTAAGGTAATGATAAGCAAGACTTTCTACTATTGGACACTTTCTGACAAATAATATCAAGCATGATAAGATTCTACTAATCTAAGTAGCAACAAACTGGAAAGAAAGTAAATCTCTATTGATTTACCAAAAAAAGACTCATGGTAGATCTCTACCGATTAATCTTCACAATAGGCTGGTTGTGCACGGGCCTCCTTTGATATATGATTGGCCCATGGGCTGTCTACCTAAGGTCCTTGAGAAAGGGCTTAAGGTTCTCTAATTAAAAAAAGGCCCTTGAGAAAGGCCCTCTTGTACTGCTTGCTTCTTTCTTCTAATATCAGTTACCAAAAAAAATAAAAAATGGAGTAGGCACTATAGTTGATAGAGATCTGAAGGAAAATGATGGCCTATAATGGTAATCTAACAATTAAAAAAAAGTTAAGGACCTTATCAGATAAAAGAATCCTAAACACTGTTCGCATTTATGCAATCTGAGGAGGACTATGCAAGCGTGAGAATAAGAAATTTTGGAACTTGATCAATGAATTAGTATAGTATATATGTATAAATGTATTTTTACTCAAGGGGACTCTAATAGCCATGTTGGAAAAGAAAGGAGATGATTATTATAAAGTAGATGGAGAATATGGTATCTGCAAAACAATGAGATGAGAGAGCCATTTTTAAGATTTACTACATTGTGGTTTTTAATATTGCATAATGCACACTTTCAGAAGGAGCTAGGAAGAACACCTTATGAGATTCAAGTAGGCCTAAATGGACATGAGTACTTGTTTATAAGATGTAGAGAACGATCAATCTACAAAAAATGTAAAAAGCATCCCAGGAGATAATCTCACATAAGGACATATGTTATTGATTTTTTATTATTTTTGTCAAGAGTAGAATTCCAATAAAGAAAATGATGAACTGTTTGGTATTAAGACAGTGGGCAAAAGGGGAAATCTAAAAAGATCCAAAAGCCAGGTCAAGTAGATTTAGTAACCTTGAGGTTATATTTGGTGTCCTTTCAGGGATCGTATAGTGGGAAGTGACTCGTCTAATGCAATTTCTTGGGCTGTTGCCAGTCGGTGAGGGTATAGGGCCTTAGAAACTCCAATTGATGTGGAATTAAATTTGTCTTATATTAAAGTGGAATTTCTGCTTGTTATTCAGCCAGTTGATGTGGCAGATTGGTTGCCTATGGACACACTGTTTTATGATGATTCTCTCATCGACCCTACTTTGTAAATTTTTCCATGTTAGTTGAGATGGTGGCGCCAACTGCCACGTATAGTGCTCTTATACCCATGCCTTCATTTTCCTTTTTGAATCCTCTCTTGTAGTGCACTTGTTCTCTCTTTCTTTGAATAAATTTGAACAATTTGTTGATTAAATAGAAGGCTGAGTTTTGAGGCAATGCAATTTCAAGTGGTTCATGAACTATAACTTAGTATGGAATCAAACTGAGGGGTTATAACAAACAATATGCCAAATACATGGAATAGGAGGTGTGGGAAGCCTCATTCCCAACCTCTGGCCTTGTGATCTGGGCCTCATCCATGTGCCCCCTAGGCCTAGGATGGGATCATGGTTCAAAATTGCAGTCGCAGTTGCCATAACAGTCAGCCCTGAAAAATGATACCACATGGCATCGCATTGCGGTTTGCAGTCCATTGTGGCATGAAATTTTTTCAACCCCAATTTTTTTTTAAAAAAATCCAAAAAGTCTATAATATTAGAAAATCCTAACGATGTTTTTTTTTTTTCCTCCATTAGTACAAACTATAAACCAAAATATCAGTTCCCCCAATTCATAACATCTTGCATCAATGTTTAATCTTTCATTGCTAAATATGTTAAGTTTTAGTGTTCCATTTATAGCTCCATGATCTTTATAATTAATAAATCCATCAATGCAGCCAATGAATAAAATCCAAATCACTCAAAATAACTATCACACTTTATTAGCTATGTGAGAATTTTCAATTAATTCAAAGTTGGGCAAATTGTCAAATTCTTTGGCGTATCAGATAAACTATGCTTACTATGCATCAAGACTTAATGTTAGGTCCATTGTGACCCACCCCCCCCCCCCCCCCCCCCCCCCCCTTAGATTTTGGTGATACAAGATTACAGATATTTTGGGGAATTTTTAGCAGCACGACCAAAACTGATAAGCTGTAAAATATTGGATCAACTAATATATTAAACCATGGATGGAATCTCAAGACTCAAATTTCTCTAACTTGAGCTAAAAAATAAATTTGACATGAGGAAGTCAACATGGTGAATCAAGCAAGTTCATGAATTTTTACTTGTTTTAAACTAATATAACAAAAACCATGATATTTCAAAATACACACCTTCTCCGGATCTTGTAGTTCCTTGAAAGCTTTGTTTAACAGGACGAAAGCTTGGTGTGCTTGAGGATGAGAGCATTTGTCTGGGTGCACCATTAGAGATAGCTTCCAGTACCTAAAAAAATGAAAACATTGAAGAACACCAATCAAGAATATCAAACCATAAATGCAACATGCACAGACTAGTGGAAATACTACAACCTCATTTCAGTGGGAAAAAAATAAAAAATAAAAAAAATAAAAATCGTTAAGAAAATAAGCTTCGACTTTGAGGACATCTCAGGTAAATAGAAATGAGAGTTAAGATGTCATCAAATGCTAAGCACAATACCTGCTCTTTTGAACATAACTAACTATTAATGAGTACAGATAGAAACTATAATCACAATTCATACAACAAAGCCGAACAAATGACTGTCCTTGGCCAATTGAATCAATCAACTGCAACATTAGAAAATATTAACAGAGAGAATCACCTCTTTTTACTGCATTGTCTCAAATTTCTATAACTAAATCCTAGTAGTTTCCTAGGAAAGGAGGGAGGTGGACATTCTTGGGGGCAGAAATGGACCGACTGTTGGAGAGTACGTAGAAAAGGCAAGGAGATGGCCAATTTTGACAGGAATACGGTTTTCATACACCATCATATAACAATAAATCTAAGCACATGTGCTCACCGTAGATCTCCAGCCTTAACCATTCACCCATTGGTCAAAACCCCTTTATCAGGAATCCATTAGTAAAATGCCATGAGTGCCTAAATTTATCTCCCAAAATAAATAATAAAAAAACTTTTTTGTTAAAAAAAGTAGCACCAGATTTTTTAAAAAATGCACATAAAGTAGCATGTCCCACAAAGATCAGTCTCAGAGAAAGGAAGAAACCAGTGCCACCATATTATGGTTCAGACATTTTTAAACAGCTAATGGAACCTGCTTAATTCGTATATAGGATGCAAGAGTTACTGTGTACTAAACTATGGATGTTAGTGTCTACTAAACTATGGATAGAGCTTTAAGATTTTTTATGGGACTCATCATTGATGAATAATAACAGACAGATGATGTGCTTCTGGTATTGCATCATACATTGCTAATATATCACAAAAGTATCGTGTTAGAGGTTGCAGTATCTCTCCAGACTCCAGAGTCCAGAAAGCTTTCAATGCATCATGGAAATTGTTAGAGAAATAAAGGTCAACTTCATCATCAATTTGGAAAATACTATAAACTCCTTGCTGAGATTACAATGATAATACTGAAACCGCTGAAGTACAAATAATACAATGAAACTTTTAAGCCCTTGTCTCATTATGATTTGCTCTTTTTTTTATTTTTTTTATTTTTTTTTTTTTTGTGTGTGTGAAATTTCAAATAGGTAATGCACCACCTTACCGTTTTTTGATGTTCTCAATAGACATCTTATGGTTCACTCCAACCACATCATAAGGGTCACCGCCCTCAACCCCAACAATTCGCATGACCTGATCAATACCAATTGAACAAGTAGTGAGACATGAAAAGTGACCACAGACCATAAGCAACATTCTTTTTTAACTAGACAAATCAACAACTGAAGAGGCATCTAAGAAAAGACACAAAGCATAATAGTCTACACACATGGAAGAGCTTTCACATTGACCATCAATGCACATACATAAATACATACATATATATTATCAATGCATGATAAAAGAAAGAAATGAAAAGACTGTCTGGAACAAAAGATACCATCAGAAAGAAGGGTATTTCCTCGCAAAAGGAAACAGGACTGAGAATAGTCGTCGATTTCATCTCAAAACAGCCATATGAATCATCATAACAGCATACCACCATACTGAATTGAAATGCATGCCTCTTTTTCAGTTTGTTAAATAATGTGTTTCCTGCAAAATGTGTGTGCTCTGAACAAAACAACCATAACATGGCTACTTAGACAGAATCCAATTTGAAATTTACCCTTTTATGTTTTTTTTTTTTTCTTATTTTCTTACACAGACTAATAGTCCCTAAAATCCTAAAAAACATATGCCTTATAGTTCGTTTTAAACCTTCCCAACCTAACAGACTTAGATTTAATGAAGAGATGTATTGGGTTTGGAGAGCCAATCATCTCTCTTAAAACCCATATGCCCAAGCCGAGTTTCAAAGCTTCTGAAGTTCATTTATCTTCTCTGATTTGAGTTCAATTAATCTTCAAGCTTCAATGTTGTGTGCGTTTATAATGGTTATTAATTTATTTAAGTAAACAAGACAGCTGAGATGCTCCCAATCAAACAAGGGGAAGCACATCAACCCCCTTCCAGAGCAAAAACACCCCCATCAATTTCTTCATAGCAAGCTTTCTCAAATGCCAACCTAGGAAACATCCTTTTCAACCCATCCAAAATTGTAATGATTTCCTAGCAACCCTTGTTTAGGAAGGGTATCGGCCTTGCTAATCCCTCCTCTATGCACACAATGGAAGAATAATCTCATGGAACTCTTTAAATCTTCTAGTTTATCTACCACATCCGCCAGTATCCAAGAAGCGCTAGGCCGCCACCTATGATTGGAATCACACACACATTGAATCTACCACCTGGAAGATCTGTAGTCATTCCAATAGCCCTTTTGGTGCCCTATTAGCATTGCCATAACCTCTGCCCTGTGCTGCAAACAAAAGAGTAACTGTAGGTGCACAAAGGAAGCAAACGAAGTCTAACAGCCAACTGGCACGAAAAGTCAAATTAAACTAGCACACACTTCCTATTCTTCGTTCGCTCTTACTAGAGTGCGTAGGAGCACAATGGGTTCCAGAGATGTATGGTCTGCCCAATAGGTAAAAGAGAGCCAACAAATGAAGTTCTAATATAAGCAGGCTCATATATTTATAATCCTCTCCAGACCTAACAAGCTACAGAAGATGGTTGCCAACACTGTCCTTGACCCAGATTGCAAAAATCACTTCCATCAAAATTTAGTTTCAAGCCTCCAAGATCTGGCAGCATCAACATGTAGATAATTACTGTAGAGACAGCAATGAGTCACATGTTATACAGTCCCATCCCCGATCATCACCACTTCCATCTGGACCCCACAAGTTTAACAGTGTACAGTCCATTTGGATGGGTGTGCAATCGATCCAACGGTGTACAGTACATCAGATGGGTGCAAAGGTGGGCCTCATGTGAAATTCAGGGCGGGTTGTGTGTTGTGTGGTCCATTCAGATGGACCATTAGGTGGGCCCCAACCCCAGTGCGCAAGATGTGTTGAACATCGGACGCACCTGATTACTATATATATATATATGTATATGTACATATATATGTATGTATGTACATGTACATACATACATACATACATACATGAAATCTCAAGCTTTGAATAGATACTAGATAATTATAATCCAATGAAATTTCATTATTCCTTAATATTCAATGAACAATGAGGAAAAAGATATGCAAAATCTCATCAAATCTATGCAGGTATCTTCAAGCAACCACCAGCACAAACAGAAATGCTCACCAAATGGCAATAATAGATAGCCCAAAAAGTAGAACCAAAAGAAGATTGGTCCTTGTAATTTACACACAAAACATCATAACCCTTCTTGACTCACATAAAGGTGTGGAATCATGCCAAAGGAGAAAGAGATAGTCCTGAATGCCTCATGGGTTATAGCTATCTTTATTTCTTAGAATTTCAAATGAAAGTGGATCTACCATGGGTAAATACTGCTGCATATGTTAAATATAGTTTTTTCTAGCACAAGCAAACAATATTTTATTCTAACCATTAAAGTTTTTTTTACTGTGGGACTGGGTCCACCACAACTGAAGTGGGGACCACCATAATTGCAGAGATATGATTATAGGGAGATGTTCTCCTACGTGTAGACTGCTTATAGTTTATATGCAGTCCAGCTCGTGGCACCCACTTTGATGTAAGTTTATCAATGGAAGGACAGCAGATAGAAAGGTCTCCTCGTTGATGAGGGGGATCCATAAAACAGCCCCACTAGATTATACTAGCCCTTGATTTAACAGCCTTAAAGTTTAATGGTATTTAACCATAGATTATATTGAGATTCAATCCAATGATGAGTGAAGGTTCAATTAGTGTAAAATTGAGCTTGATGCCAGGTCATGGGATGAAAAGAGTATCAAAGAGGCTGCATTGATGAAAGGTGGGCCCAAGTGGGTCCCACAATGCTGGACTGCATTTGCAGTTGCTCGTACAACATTTTCCATGATTACAACCTATATGAAACATGTAAAATCCTTAGGATTAGGATAAACACAAATTAGGGGAAATCCTCTCAGGAAGCTGGACGTGCTGTTAGTTGCTGTAGTTTTCTATGTCTGTTGTGTTCTGTTTATGTTAGTTGTAGTTTGTTTCTGAAACCTTTGCTGTATCTCTTTTGTTCTGTTTAATACGTCAGTGGTTCTTATTGGCAAAAAAAATTATGGGAAACCACCCTAATCAAGGGATACACTTGCTGTAATTAGTTATACTCATTGCTATGAGAAAGGAGGTCAACCACATTGATCAACACTCTAATTCAGTGCGAAACTCCTCTTCTTGTTTCTTTCTTATCTTGTCACTTTAAAGGTCCTAATGTCAGCCTTAGGTATATTTAGGAAACATGAGAGTTCTAAACCTACATTCCTATTTAAATCCAACAAAGAAATACAAAGTGCACATTCAAATAAAATCTTAAAGTTTCAAGAAGTGGAAATTAACAGCACCAAATTCCCCTTATTCTGCCCAAAGATACAGTCTATCCATCATATGGATACCACGTGGGACAGTAACCTCATATGGATGCCGTAATGCATCAGAACATTCCAACAATGAACATAGAATAATTGCAAAAGCTCAATAAACATTCTACCAGAAAAGAAACAAACAACAAAGAAGAAGTATGCTGACCCCATTGCAGCAACAAAAATGGCAACAAAAATTCATTCACATCAACTATCCACAACCAAGCATAAGAATAACATTTAAGACTAGATTTTGGACACAAATGGGTAGGATTATAAACCTCTTCAAAGCGCTCTGCCTCATTTGCTGACTCAGCTTCAGCAACCACAGCAGGTGGAGCGGGGCCTATAAATACATCATTGTCAACCTCCAACTCAGCTTCCCTGACATTTCCAGTAGGTATTAAGGATACTGAACTCCAATAAAGAGAGTTAAGTTGGTCAATATTTGCAAAAGGCAACAATATATCCATTTAGAACGATAGAAAACAGAAATAACTAGCATAACAAAATTTTATTAAGAAGCAAAGGGAAACTACAGTTATGGAACAAGAAGTAAAATCAAATAACTAGAGGGACAATGAATGAAATGATTGTAAAAACAAAAACCTTAGCATTGTCTCAGCATCTGTTAACTTGGCTGCTGCAGCCAGTAACTCAGCAGAAGGCATTTCAGGGCCAATAAACCTGCATGAGCAATTAATGCACCATTAGAACAAAGAGGGAAGCCAGTGCTTAACTCAGAAGAAGTGAATTAATCTGAATTTATCAAGCGATTGAGTCCAAGTATATGGCAATTTAAACATGCTATAACCATCTAAAAAGTATGCCAAAGTCCATGCATGTCAGTCAAAATCTACAAATAAGGAGAGTTACCAATATACCATCTCTATGGCTGAATTCAAAATTATGAATAAAAACTCAAGAGTACAATGAAGAAAAAGGAATTTAATGCAGAGCACCAAATGCCTCTTCAAGTATACTGTCCAAAGCTATTTCATCAAACTCAGGTCGGCTTCAAGAAACTCTGGTATACGTGGCTTTAAAAGACTCAATGGCCTCCTTCGCTATTCTTTTTTACTGCCCCATTAATATTTAATTTGTATATATAATTCTACTTCATCCAAGCACTATCAATTTTGTGATGAAAAGGTTGTATTCTTGCCTCTCTTTTTAAGCAATACTGTTATAGAGTATTGCCTGCAAGCTATCTTAATTGACATAAGATGGTTTGTACTTTGTAGTTCTTCTTCCCCTGCAGACAAGGACAAATGTTTTTCTTTGATAAGGATTGTGAGTCCTCCTTGTAGTCCAACTTGAATTTCATCAATGAGAATTTTCCTCTTATCCGCTCAATTCTTCCTCCCTCTTGACTTTTAATTTTCTCTTTTCAGAATTAAAACACCAATAGGTTTTCTTATTTTGTACAATCTCCAACATGGTTTTTTTTAACCAAAAAAAAAAAAAAAAACACACTTAACAATTTGAATGCAATTCCAAGCCCCAAAACCTGACCATTGTCGGTGTAAAAACAACTTATTCAGTCTAATGTGCAAACCAATCACAGCCATTCATGAATCCAGTGTATTTGGGGTTTCAAAGAGCAATCACAAATAAAAGAAAGAACAATGTGTTGTTCGATAGAGAAGCTGCATGATGTTCTATGCATACAAGAAAATCAATCCAAAGCATGATCCTTGTGGTACACAATCACTACAGAGCTACCATAGAGGAAAAGGGGGGCAGATGCAAAGAGGTCAAGGGGGGCGGATGCAAGCACTGAAAAAACATGGATCCTCTTTTTTTTTCTTCTTCAAAACAATTAGAAATCATTGGTATTTGGTAGATATGCAGTTGGAGGAAGCAGACGACACCTTCTTTTACAAGAAGCAGATGAGTCGTCTTTTGTGTCTCGTCTAGCTGATTCCTCATCATAAGCTTCTTCTATAGTTTTCTGACTTTCTATTTCTGGTGGTAAAGATTGCACTCCACTTGCCGATCCAATTGGAGGAAGCTGATGTTCCACAGGTTTTTGGTGCAAGTTTATTAAAGATCCAACAACCTCCATAGTAGGACGAGCTGTTGGGGGCAGAAAAAAGACACCACTATCTTTTTGCTTTAAGCATAGGGAGAGAAAAAGTTTCTTCAGCAGTTTCACCAAATCTCTGTTGGAAATTCCTCTTGTATCAACAGCCTGCCCATCATCAATCATTTGCAGAAGCTGCAGCAACAATAAACATAGTAAATAAAGGAACAATCAAGCATGTCTGCATTACTTACATGTCAACATGCAGTCATGGAAATGAAAACCACCCCCCACAAAAAAAAAAAAAAAAAAAAAACACACTTTCCCTCTTGCTCAGTGACAAAATCATTTGTTAAAATAAGTTCATACATAGAACCAAAATACACAGAGAGCACCACAGGTACGATCATACAAGAGACTTGTACCCACAAAACCACACCTATACAATAGAAGCAACCCTATCTACCCCCTTTCTAGCTGGAGTGTTCACTGAACCATTCTTCAAGACTAAAAGCCTCCTAGAAATGAGAAGAGGCACCTTTATCTCATTGAAGTAAAACTGTAACTTCCACGGCCAATACTCCAATTTAGTAATCCATGAGATCGCATTAGTTGAATCACTTTCAATCAAGTACCTTTCATGTGAGAAACCCTAGTAATTCCGGAGAGCTTACAAAATGGTCAAAACCTCCACTTCATAGGAGTCTCTAACTCCCACATGTTTGGAGAAGAGAAACAGAAATATGCCCCCTATTGTTATGAAGCGCCCCATTGCTTAGTCAACAAATGACAAAATACAGGTGCAAGGACAAGTTCCCCTCTATGCTGATACAATAAATGAACTAAGTATCTTGCAAAGAAAACAAGAAACGTAGTTCATTTATAAACAATCAAGCATGTCTGCATTATTAAATATCAAAGCTCACTCATAGAAATGAACTGGTTGCGACAAATGATCAAATGCAGACACAAGACCCAGTTTCCCTCCATGCAAAATTTCACATTTATCTCCAGGGGTTTGGACTAGAGATCATCCTACAAATGAAGCCCACATACAGTTAAAAACCCATTCATAATAATAGTTCCAGATGCCCAATACAAAGGAAGACCTAACTTGCCATTATAATTCTTTGCTTATCCACATATACTGGGCTGTTAAAGAGGTTTCTCATTTTTATTAGAATTTAGTTTCCTTCCATGGCTAGATCTAATAGGGTTACTAACAGTTAAGAACTCACTAACAATCTCTGAAATGGGTGATGTATCCCAACTTCTACAAAGGGGCTTATGAGTTATGACTGAATGCGGCAAATCGATGCATCTCAACTTCTCCCCATGGGATTGGGAGGTGATGGGCTAAAGCACCATCCATGTATGGGTGATATAACTGTTAGATTGAACACTACTATTGGGTCCAATCAATTATCATCCAACAGCAAATGATAGTGACAAAGGATGATAAGCAACTCAATACATATAATGCAGTGCAGGAAAAAAAATCACAACTGTATATACAAACAATTAGAAAGAATCAATATGAAATACAATTCAACAAATAACAAGTTCATCAATGAAATTGTACCTGTCTCAAATCATCTGTGACGCCTGGAAACTTTTTCAAGATGTAATGAAAAACTTCCTCCGGTTTCACCACTTTGAGCTCCAAGTCATCATTAGATGAAGAGGAACCATCGCTGTCTGAAACATCCTTCTTATTCTCTCTTGATGATTTCCGTCGGTGCTCAGTCTTCCTTCTCTCCTTCTTGTCTCTCCTTGATTCCCTTCTATTAGATTTCTCAGCAGCCTTACTTTCCTTTCTTCTAGACCCATGGGTGCTCTTATGTCTGTCTTCATGGCGGTGGTGGCGACGGCTCCTCCTCTTTTCCTGGCTTTCGCCTTCCGAATTTGAGGAAGAACCTCTTGCGTCCGACAGCTTCTTGCGCCTGCTGCTTTTACTGCTTGAATGATCACCTCCCATTTCAGAACCTGAATCGCTACAAAGGGAAATAATCGTTGGAAACCCTAGCTTGTCTCGAAATCAGAGTGAATCGATGCGGGAAAACAATGAAGCGAGGGATCAAGAGATAGGACCGGTTACCTTCGAGAGCAAATAATCAATATCTTAGCCGTTCACAAGTTTCATTAATTTAAACCATATGTTCTTGCGGCAGATTTGATTGATGCTCCGTTGGATGATGATGCAGATCTGATAACAAGTAAAAAAAAAATCTTTAGGCTTGAATAATCCCTCCGGGCTGAGAAGTCGGGTAAACTCCCCATTAGCCTTATAGCGGTAGCAATTTTGAACATATAATTTTCAGGTGCAAACGAGGTCCCCGGCCAATTGAGCTATCCCTTGGATTTCATGATGTAGATCTGATTGATGCTCCATGTATTGGTGCAAATGATTTCTAATGACATGGGCCACGCAATTGATGAAGCTTTGGATTTGTGGATTTTCAAAACCTCACATGCAGGTTTACATAGATCATTTATGGGAAGGGATCCAACAATGGTCAAATGATATAGAATTCATGGATCTTGAGATTGAATTATTTGGGTCAACTTGATTTATTGAACGATTCATCTCAATCAAGTCCTAATCAAGCACAAGTTAATCACGTGCTTGGCCGACCGTTCAAGACCATGGTTCCTTTCTCTTTTAAAGCTAGAGATCCTGGTATAGATCATCGGTTTCCCTCTTTAGGATTCGAAGATTGAGTCCACTATTACTACCACTTGGGGACCATATGGATTTTACCTGGTGAATCCAAAGGAATCAATCCAGCACAATAGATCGAAAACCCCCCTGTTAGAATAAAAAATAATGAAGCACAAGTTCTTAATTCTAATACTAGATGGGCTTAATATGGGCTTCAAATTGAGAAATAACTATGCCCAATTTAATAAGTACCCAAATCAAACCTAATTGAACCCTAGCCAGTCCCAAGTGGCCTACTATAACTAGCCCATTTGAATGGCTAAGTGAAGTAGGCCCACCACAAAGTTTAGCTCCTAGTTGAGTCAAAGTCTCGGAGGGTTTGGAGTCCGGATTCACAATAAAATGTTTCAAGCCATGAAACGGAGTCCGGGTCCTCTGAGCTCGGTCCATCGCAACTTGCGTTCGGATTGGAACCTCCCTTTCGTCTCTGCAGCGTCTTTGGAGGAATCAGGCCTAAGCACCCAGCCTGTTGCAGAAAATCGTGAGAGCCAAAGCTTGCATAATCCAAGGTTTGAAAGCCCTATCTTGATTCCGTTCGATTTTAACCTAATTTTTTCTACTACCTTTCTACATCATCTACCACCTTGGCATGCTCTACTGTGGTAAATATTTATTTCATCAGTTCGATTTGGAACTGTTAGGCAGATATCAAGTTCTCAGTGATCCCTTGATTGGGTCTGGTCCAGGTTAGGCTGATGTTCTTGATTCTGTGTGTTGATCTAGAATCTTTGTAGCTATGTAGAAACTTTTTTTTTTCTTTTTTTTTTTGTGTGTGTGGAAATGAATCTACTATCTATTGATTATTGTTGTTAAGAATTGCTGTGGAGAAATGTAAGATCCTTGAGACAGTTAAAAATATTCTCCCAAATGTGAGGGAAGTTTCTCCCTGAGAAAAATTAACTTTCTGTTGGACAATTAGTCAATAATAATAATGGTTGGGTAGTTTCTTCTTCTAAATGTGTTTCTTCATACAAGACCAAGCTTTGGGGAACATGATTGGGAACTGTATGGAAAGTACACAAATAGAAAATGTGCTCTACAATCTCTTAACTGATCTCCAATTATAATTATTTGTATGAAACACTGCATGAATATGAGCAAAAGTGTTCCCTCAGCTCTCACCTATCATAATCTTGCAAAGCACCAGCCTAGAGCAGTTCAGAGTTCAGACACCTATTCATCCGCGTGCTTCATTCCCAAACAGCCCTTGCATTGCAAGCTGAAAAGTGAAAATCTGCCTGATTTCATTATCCAAATGGAAATTGTTTGCCATGATCTCTGTCCAGAGTTGGCCAGTCTGCAATTCCAAAAAAGAAGGTTGCCCTGAATAGCTAAAAAACTTCGAATGTAAAGAGCCAGTTCCTCTCGTACCATGCTTAAGTGAAGTCATTACTTATAATGACACCCCGCGTTCTGCTATTCTAGCTCAGGTTCATCCCTGGATAGGTGTCAGACAATATCATCTCTACGAGGTTTGTTTATGAGTTGAATCAATTGAAGTGCGAGTTTCAATGGCCAAAGCTGGAGTGTTTCCTCAGTTTGGCACACGTGGGATTTTCCAATCTACTATGATGCCAATTCTTATTACCCTTGTCTGTTGGTATTTTAATCGATTTATTGTTAGCCATCCAGCAGCTTTTTAGGAGCTATTGGGCTCGGTTCTACACTTTTAAACAATCAAGCAACCAATTCATCCAGCAGTATGATCGCTTCAATATTCACCAAATGGCCCGACATCAATCATCATGTAATGGCAATTCTATAATTTTCATCCTGACATGTTACAGTTAAATTTGAAGATCGTGACACATCTTCATGTGTAATGACATTTCACGATCCCTTCACCATGATGGACGACTGCTGGCATCTAGAATCAAATCATTGCAGGCATTGTGTGACCCGTGGCAGATCTTCCCAAATCTGGTGGTATCAGACCTCATTCTTGTCCAATCTCCAGTGAGATTTGACTTTATTTAATACTCAATCATTGTGGCCAATATGGCATTTTGAATTTTTGGATGGCACCTTTCACACCCTGGACTACTTCTAAAGCATAATGCTAATCGTAGTTTGTCAGGGATGGAGGAACTATCAATTATGGAATGGGTGAAGTAGTTTGGTGTTCTCACAGTTGGAGGGTACAAAAGATGCTACTTGAGCCAAACTATTCGCCATTAGGGAAGGTTTGCAGATATTTACTTCCTGCTGCTCCAAAACCCTTTTTCTGGAGGGTGTTCTGTGAAATGCATGAGCTCAAGGCAGCATCAAGGTTCTTTGGGTTCTCCAATCCATGGCCAATGAGAAATACCATGTCTTCTCAATTGGATGTCTTCTTTCACATTGTGTGCAGAGAGATCAATAAAGATGCAGATGTGTTAGGAGAGGAGCCAGCCCCTACATTTTTTTTTTGAATGGTAACTGTAATTGTATTAAAAAGAAAAAAATCCTCATGATCATGTTATGTTGGGACAAGGCTTCAATGATGATGATGATGATGTTGTTGTCCCAACATATGCATCCCAGCCTCTCCCAGCATATCATCATCATCATTAAAGCCTTGTCCTAACTATGTTGGTGTTGGCTACATGAATTCTGTTTCTCCATTCCTATTTGTTCTGAGCTAAATCCTATGATGGATTGCACTGCTTTAGATATATGCTCTTACTAGTTCCATCAATGTCCTCTTCACCCTACCCCTTTCCTTAGTGGGCCATCAACCTGCATAAAAAAAATTCCTCAATTGCACTCTTGTCGGGTGCTTTGGACATGTCCAAGCCATCTCAAATGAGTCTCTTTTAATTTAGCACATATTAATAATGCTACCCCTAAATGCTCTTGAAAGTGCTATTTTTTTAGTTTATATTTCCTAGTTTTAACATACAAATTTAAATATTCTTATCTCTCCTACACACATTTTGTGCACGTGTTGTTTCTTGACTGGTCAACATTCTGCTCTATAGATCATAGCTAGTGTGATCGTTGTCCTGTAGAAAATTTTCCTTGAATCTTGCTGGTATGCGCTAATCACAAAGCATTTCAAAAGCAAATCTCCACTTCAACCATTCCGCTCTTATCCTATACTCAACATCTTCCACAATTTCTTCATCCTTTCTAATTATCGAGTTGAGGTATTGGAATGAAACTCCTTGTGTATCTCTTGAGCTTTAAGTCTCATAGGAGTTATAGCTCTTTACACATCCCCACTGAAGTTTTAATTCATATTTTCTTCTTTGTATGACTTATTTTAAAGCCTTTGGATTCACTATCACTCAAGTTTCATGTTCGCGTTTTCTTTTGATTCATCCACCAACATTTTATCATAACTGCAAATAACATACACCAAGGTACATCTTGAATATTAGCAGTTAACTCGTCCATAAGCAGTGCAAACAGATAAGAGCTTAAAGCTGACCCCGGATGCAAACGTGTGGTTGTTGGATACTCACTTGACTTTTCGCAAGAAGTTTTTACATTCATTACCCCTCCCTTATAGATGTCTTTAATGATATCAATATAACCTCTTAGGACACTAATTTTATCTAAAATCTAGAAAATCAAATCTATGTACCCTGCTGTAGGCTTTCTCTCAATCAATGAAGACCATATGAAGATTTTTCCTCTTCTCTTGGTATTTTTTTCCATTAATTGCGTAAGTGAGAAGATTTTATAGTTGACCTCCTTGGCATGAAAGAGGAGATTTTTGCTGCTCCATGAATTGTGTTTTAGTGCGAAGAAAGTTTTAAAGTTTGCATCATAGGACTTCAGATTCACATTGTTCTCAGTGACTAACCTAGAGAAGGCAATGCCTTAATATAAAGTCCTTCACTGGTAGAGTTTGGCGATATACGCCATTTTGTGAATTGTATCAGCCTATAAATCCTTGATTATGTACTTTGACATTTAGTCTATGCTGGCAAATTAATGGGTCACCTTCAGATCTGCCGTTGCCAAAAAGAGACTGTATTTTCATACTCATGTATACCATTTTGGAAACTGTATCAGCATATAAATCCTTGATTATGTACTTTGGCATTGAATCTTACTGGCCAATTAATGAGTCGCCTTCAGATGAGCCGTTGCCGAAAAGACTCTGTTTTTTCATAGTTGTCAGATCTTTTGTCCAATTTGGATGGTAACAACAATTTTGAGCAAGAGAAATACAGAATCCAGGCCAAATGTTTCGAGGCAGCCACTTGCTCCACTATTTAGTAGTTAGCCCATGCTTTTTTGTGAACATATAGAGAACAACCTGAGAGTTGTGGATAGATTGCCATTGCTGTAAGTTTGTACATATGTATAGTTAATGTTGAGAGAGTCCAAACTAAAGGTCTTATTGTTGAGGATGCTGACAGTGTTTCATATGCATTTAGAATTTTCAATTTGCAACAAATGAGAAAGAATGTGTAGATTTGTTTTGATATAGAAGCGTCAAACTATTAGTGTGTATAAGCATCCGGGCCCACAACCATAATTTGAAGCTATGTTATTGTAGGTATGATTGTGAAGATGCTCTTGCTACAATGAGTAGGCTTTGATATGTATTTAACTGAACACTATAACATGATTACGCTGATTCTGCTCCTTGGAATGATACTGACAGAATGGTGTCGAAGTCTTCACAGCCATTCTCAACACAACAATACTGACAGAATGTTGCCAAACAAGTTCTGCACAGCCCATTTTCATCACAATTCTTTCCCAGAATAGAAATCTTTTCAACACATGAATGATGCCAAATAGGCACTCAGTTGCCAATCAGCAGAATGATCCAAAGATTGGTTAACTTGTTTTCCGTGATCTTAAAAGGGTTGATGCAAGTGTCACGGGCTGCAAGCTTTAGTGCACACTGTGCGGCCTTAGGCTTGAGACTTCACTCTTGTATGCCTAAGTTAGCCTTGAACCTTGCTTGCCAAGGATTTGGGACACTACTACCAAGACTAGAACACAAAGAAAGCAAGAGAGTTTGAGAGAATGCTAAGAATGCTCTTGTATTGCTCAAACTTGGCTTGTGTACAAATGAGGGGTGATGACCCCTTTATATAGGGTAAGGCCCTTACAACTTGTGGCTACAATTATGTACAAGTGTGTGGCTAGTATTAGCCTTCTAGAAATATAATGGTCTAGAGACTTTCAAAGTGATCTACACACTAAGTCTCTAAAAAGTTCTAGTGTATGCTCAAGAATTCTTTAGTGTTCCGGGCTTCTCTAGAATGTTCTGGACCCGAAGGACTTTTCAAATGCTTCCGGAACCAGCCTGAATATTCTAGCATGTCTGTGTGCTATTTTCTTATCTGGAGACACAGACTGTCAAGTTGCTGGTTGGGGAACTGTGACACAAGTATAATGATATACATAAAATCCAGCCTCATTAGTGATGTAACACACTTGAGTGGCATGCAACTCCACTATGTCTTAGTTATAATGTATTGCTCAATGCTCACCATACAATGTGATTGAAATCTGTTATGAGCCCACCTTCGCCAGTGATCCTGCCTGAAGGTTTAACTTTCAGAGTTGATCGTGGAATGTGAAGAATATGCATTTCAACATTTGATAATATAAATTGTAAATATATCTGTATATTTTTCTAATCTGTATTCTTTTGGTTTCGTATAAACTATATGCCTTTAGTGAATTTGTTAATTTATTGTTGCAGCTGCATTCAGATAGTCTTCAAGGCAAACAGGTTTCTAGTATCATGGGAACCAATGGCTCTGAAGACCCGCTGAAAGGCATGGACTGGAAAACTTTTGCTGGTGAGGTTCCTAATAGGTCTGGTGAGCCAGTTGTTAAAAAGCGTCTTGCACGAAGGATCAGACAAATTCCAGAGTACTATTTTCTCCCACGACGATCTCTACCTTCTGCAATAGCTTTTTATGGGGCAATTTGTGCTGCTGGAGTTGGTGCAGGGATGCTGGTGGAAATTTGGGTAAACAAAAAAATTCAAGGTGTGCTGCAATTATCACTGTCACAACAAGATTTACCCATGACCAATAATTAAAATAAGTTAATCAAGAGAAGAGCCAATTATAACCTTATCCCACTTTTCACATAGCAGTAATTAATTCTTCGTTGCTTTTATATGTTAAGAATTGCAATCTGCAGAACAGAGTTTTATGATCACTTGCATTGCATTGCAGAGGATGGCGGTGTCATTTGGGAGAAGGATAAATAAGCAAAGATTGGCATTGGAGTTGGACTCATTTTGTTTTCATCAGATGCAGATAGCCCATCAGAATTGTAGGCTTAATTGTTTTCATAACTTTATATGAAACATCCATTCAGGTTCCAGCATGTTTCTTTCTCGGAAGTTTTGGGTATGTGCCAATTTCATGATATCTGATTTCGTTATTTTGAATTTTGAATAGAACTTTTTGTCAAGAATGGAATCAATCAAGCATGACTCATGATTTTCTACAGAAACCTCCCTCTTTCAATTTAGTTGTATAAGGAAAAAGTGAAGCATGGGACACCTTCAGCTTGCTGATTAATTTTTTGAATGTTCTGTGGAGGTTATGCAGTATTCTTTGTTAGCAGAAACTAGTCAAAACAGAGTGACATGCACCCATTTACCCATCATGTGTTAATGTTTTTCTAAACATATTCCATCCATCCGAGTGTAAAACTCTAGTTGGAATGAAATTTAGGCCAGTTCCTACACAGTTAATTTGTTTAATGAGTGGGTCCCATAATCCCATATTAGGTTACATCAAATGGTTAGCAGCTGTGTTACTGAGGGCAGCACAAATTCACTTCTCCATTTTGATTAGGCTTGCCGTTTATACTCTTGAGAAATTATACTGTACTGGCAATAGCGGATCCAGGATTTTCGTTTGGATGGTGCTGTATATAGTTGAGTAAAGAACTTAAATAATAAAATCAAATCTTTTACGATCTTACTCGGATTTTCGTTTGGATGCAGCATGTCAAGGACTATTTCCGTTACAGTTGATTTGTTTAGTGACTAGACATGATGCAAATTTATCAGGAATATAGAATTTCACAATAAAGAGAAATAAAGGCCACCATTTTCGATGAATCAAACGTGAAGGAATACCACAATAGAGAAGCAACAGGAAAATCTTCAAAAGATTTCAATTATACGGATGGCTAGTGGGCACTATTTGAATGGCAACATGGAAAATTGAAGGTGGAATCCACAGGATGTTTGGTTTTGATTAATGTGAGACCATATTGTTATGTATCACAAGACCATAAATTTTGCTTACAATTATATAATGCTTATGATTGCCTAATGATATTGGATATGAAAAGAAAACAATGATCTGAGGTAACATGGACTTTGAGACTGATATTTAGGCCTTCTGGTTATGAACTTTACAATCCAATTTCTTTTGGCTACTGCTTGCAAAGTAAAGCCTTCTGTTGGACCCCCAGTGGGCCATGTAAGAGTCATCATTTCGTCACCAACAGCTTTTCTTGATATGCTATCAAGACTCTGTATGGACAACAAAAGTGAAAAAATAATTCAAACTGCAGGCCCCACCCTGGATAGGCCAAACTTGACCATGTTCCTTTATCTTTTTGTTTGTTAACTATCAGTCATGAGCCCCAACTCACATGCAGCAACTGCACAGCGTAATGGGAGAAAATGTCAGTGGCCTATGCTGGTCATTGTTGCTCTTTCAATTCAAGAGGTGGGCCCCACCATGCAGAAAAAAAACTAGGACATTTTGTTGTTAAGAACCAAACATGGGACATGGTCACAGCCTTTTTTTTTTTTTTTTTTCACTACCTAAACTGATCGTGACTATTCTTTCAATCGAATGAATGAATGCATAAAAACTATATAATGTCTAAAGCTTTAAACAAGTTGGTATCCACAGTTTTGGTCAATCTTCAGCAAAAAAAAATGCTGACAAGGTCTAATCCAAGATGGGCCTACCCCAGCACTAGTAAGCCTGGCCCTGCTACTTTCTAGACCGTTGCAAATGTACTCGATTTTGCTATTACCATACTATATACGCCATCTCATTTCAATGCTCAATTTCATTAATGGGCCCGTTTTGCAGATCGTGGGCCATCCATAACTCCCCTTAAAGTGACTAAAGTTGTGATATTTTTTTTACACATTCTTCACGTTAGGGAAAATGACAAAACTGCCCATATCTATGGGGCTTTACAATTTATTTTGATTTATGCGCTATCGTACAAATGTCTCTCTTTTGTTGAGTTAACAAAGGAACATATCCCTCCCATATGGTACTGTTTATAATTTTTACGTGATATTGTATAATTAAGAGCATTTTAGTCTATAAAAACTGCATAAGTACTGTAGGCAAATATATAAAATGTGGCAAGCAGAATTAAAAAACCATCTACAACGACCTGCATGCAAAACCCCCAGCAGTTTTTCTTTCCTTAGGCAGTCATCTGTGGCAGCAACTGGCAAGGCACTGGCCCCCAAAGGGGAAATTTGTAAAGCTTTAATGGTGGGTAGGTGTTGAATGAAATGAAAGTGGGACTTCAATATGTTTAGGTTGTTTTGGAGGGGATTGGATTGAATGGGACAAAGGGCACAAAAGAGTCATGTATCACCAGTAACTTTTACATTGTGTGGAGACTTGACTGTAAAATAATGCTAATATTTAATGCTAATTATTCACACCCATACCCCTACAATCTCTTATTATGGGATCCATTGTTTGAATCTAAAGACACTCAGGAGCCATTCCACACCACCCGAGTGTTGTATGGAGTGGGGGCCCCACATAGAAAATTGATACATTCGGGAATCAGGACTAAAAATTTTGTAGTAGGTCTTTCCAGGAACTCCCCATTGGCAGCTAGGGACCCACTTGTTAGTGTCTATTGTATTGTATGGGGGTAGTGACGCAATTGATATCGATAGGATTCTCAAACGTGTCGGGTGGGTTCTATTGATATCCAGCTGAGACAAGGCAAGTCATGCTTGGATCAAAAGATCAAGAAAAAGGTAGGTACTCTACTAATTTTCGCCTACTTGAAAGAGACTATTAGATTATTCTGTTCATGAACTAGGTTAATCTATCAGCCCACGGTCATCCATGTCCCGATGACGGACCTACATGTTACGACGTGGGTGCGACTGCGTCCGTTAGATTCGAGAATTTTCTTAACCAACACCATAACACTTTTTAATTTCTTAACAATTTGAGAATTTTCTAGCCGACTCCAACATATATAGAGCTTTAGTGATGAGATGGTGCGTGCACTTATTGTGATAAATTTCAATGATCGGTGAAAAGTAACAATCATTTTTAGCAAAAAGAGAGGACCAAAGTATGGAGTACTTGTAGTAGTAGGTAGCTCTCATTTTATACTGTGGATGTTTTTCGTTAATAGAGACTTTAATTTAATTTTCAGGAAAAAAAACCCAAATGGAAATCATTACCTAAATATATGAAGTCATTTCAGCAAAAAACATATGAATTCATTTAATTTTTAAAAACTTTCATTTGATGCGTCATTTAGGGCCTATTTGTTTCCTATAACTAAATGCTTAGGAGTTTCAAAACTTTATACTTTTGTAAGTGCTTAAAAATGAAAAAATTAAAGGCAAGTATGAAAAAATGATCATCAATAACCTCTCTTTCAATAAAAATTGAATAAAGGGAGATAAAGAAATAAATATTCAGCTATCACCCTAGTAAATCAAATTATAGAAAAGCCAAAGTCCGTTCTCCATCTCCTTCACCTTTCACCCTTCACATATGGGCGTGTTTGTCCGACGAGAAAAATATGCGATAGGGAGGAAAATTGCTTTGATTTTATATGTAACCGATTTTCTAGCTATTTGGTGCGACGTATTTTTCTTATAAAACAGAAAAAAAAATGAACTAATTTTTTTTAATAAAGAGAATTTTGGTTTTTCATGTGAGGGATTAGAATGTTAGATTCCTCTCTCTCATTGAAAAAAATCCGTGATTCCTCTCTCTCACCGAATGAAAATCCGCATGGAGTGAAATTCTCTCATTGTAATTTTATGAATTCTCATATAAAGTAGAATTTTGATTTCCCTGTGAGGGTCCATTCCCGTGAACCTTACTAAAGCTACCAGCTGAATGTCCAGATCAAGCTTTCCTCCCACATGAGCATCGATGCATAATGCTGACGCTATCGTCAGGCCGTATGTTCAGTTCTACACTGACTACAGTATATTGTGGTCGTGTGTTATTGTCTTGATGGCAATCGTAGGACAAAAAGAAGCCATAGGAATCAGTATCTTTGAGCAACCCTTCTACATGGACAAACTTTTTGGCATGAATTTGTGACAAACTCCCATGTGGCACAATCCTAGAGGTGCTTTTTCCCCCTCTCTCAAAAGTTGCACCTCTAAGATTGTGCCACATGGGAGTTTGTCACAAATTCATGCCAAAAAGTTTGTCCATTTAGACTTTTTGATCTTTGAGTGGGGGTTGGATTTTTTGAGCATCTCATAAGCCTATCTCGGGTGGAAGGCTTAAGGTCTTCAACACGGAGATATATATATCGGGAGATACTCATATGAGAGATATCTCTTACCTTATATAAGAGATGATATTATATAATATGAAAAGGAAGTAAACGCATAAGGTCCAGATGCTTCACCCACAACTCTTTTTATCTGATAGGCCTATGAGGGACCCACCAACAATCAATTTCTAAGAAGTATAACTGATTCTTGCTGGACCCACTAGGTGAATGGATGGATCTTTCTATTGCCTACACATGTGCAAGAGTAATCCCATATTATTCCCATTGATCAAATCACCTAACTGTAGCTCTCCCTTGCCTTTATTATTCTTCTTTATTGCATTATTGGATGATAAAGTAGTGTGAGGATTTCATTTCCTCTTATCTCATCCCATATCATCTGCTGAAATAATTTAGGAGAAAGTGGTAGCTTGGAGTTGACTGGCACTGGCCTTGGCCTTGATTGATGTGGTGTGATGTTTGGATGAGCTGTCCTCTCTCTTTCTCCTCATCCTATGGCATTAGATGCTTATCTGACTCTCACCTGCCCTGTCTGCCTAGCTGATCTGCTCCAGTACAAAACACCATGGAAACCACATTACTCTTGAACGGGGTAGTTGCTTTCTATGTTTTTTATTTCCTTTTCAGGAGTGCTTGGCTGTGGTACATTGACTCACCCAATTCTCAGTGATGATGATCAAAACCGTTCATCTGAGTGAGCCCCATTCTGAATGCTTGGACGGTAAAATCCTCGGTTTGGAAAAATAAATTCCCATCATCTTTAAATCCATTAATTTGGGTCTTTCCAAGACATAACTTAGAATTCCTTCCACTCATTGCTATAACTTTGGCATGTGGCAAAATCTGAATCACTAGCCACATTTGCTTGGATGGTATTGAATTCCTAAAAACTTCAAGAAATATATTAAAAAAGGGTTTAAATAAGAAGGGCAAAGGTGAAGATCTATGAACCACAATCAAATACTATCACAAAAAATGAATTGAGGGGAAATAAAATAGATATATATGTAATCATAGATGACCCTTTAAAATAAAATTTTATAAAATTGAAGGTCCCATCTATATTTATACCTTATATCTTCACTCCTCACCTCTGATGATCTCCTTGAAAGCTCATTTTTATACCACACAAGGAAAACTTCTTTGGTCTGCCCTTGGAAATCATATTACCTTGAAGCATATTATTCCACCATAAATCTATCTCTAAGAAAAATCATATTCACACTGAAATCAGTCACATCTAAAAAAAATCATATTCACACCGAAATCAGTCACATCTAAAAATGTGATCCGACTCCTTTTATTTTCTTTCTTAAACTTAAGACATAAAGACCCCTTGGAAAGTGGTTTTGAGTGGTCTATACCTCATATATAGACTGGAATAACGGATATATAGCAATTAGCTCAGATAATTCTCTTGAGTCTTGCCCTAACAAGATCCAGACTTTGTAATATCTAATATGGTTTGTGATATAAATCAAATCTATGGTCTCGATCTATGCATTAACAATGGATAATCTAAAAGACTAAAAGCATATCTTGAGCAATGATCTTGAAGATGAGCAGAACTCTTTTCTCAAATAAGATTTTCTCCTATTTCCCTTATCACCTACTCCTATATGCATGGAGTTGATGGTTACTTTTTAGATCTCGTAGGTTAAGAGAGATGACCGGAAAACCATATATATAGATGAGCCTTAGATAGATTTCTTATCATCAAAGAAATCTAATAAAAGTAAGTTTCCTTAATTCCCTCAAATTAGATAATGAGAATCCTATTTGATTTGGGCCTACTAAAATTGAATCCAAGATAAACTTTGTAAAACCAAAAGGGGAAAGTAACTTAAATTAGTAGGCTCAAACCGTGGGTCCCAACAATGTTGCACATGTGGTTATGAGGACCACTCATGTCTAACAATCTCCCACTTAGTCTGTATGACCACACATATGTAATCTCCCACTTGGTCATGATAACCACCAATATTCAATCAACCTTCTATTTTTATTTCTGTTTTGAAAACTATGTTTTATAAAATGACTCAACTTGGATTCAACAAATTTTAAAATCCCGACGAGTGGCCACTCATTTGTAAAAACAGCTCAATCATTCTTGTTTATGCTAATTCTTATATACTGTAACTAAATGAAACTAATAATGCGAGTCATGGCGGTCAAACATCAATTTTGCGATATAATTTCTTTTATGTACCATAACATTAGTGATTCCATGAAGTCAAGTCATAAATCGAGGAAAATAATAGGAGTGGACTAAAAAATTCCTATTTATTGGTCTAACTGATATTTATCTTACTTTCAATAATGAAGTAATTGTGCACACAAAAATTAAGTAAGAGAACATAATCATTATTAATGAAAACTTATCAACAAAAAATGTCTAAGTAAATAGCATAAATCCTTTCAACCACATACATTAAGGTAACATTGCTTTAACATGATCATTATAGGCCTTTGCTGGTAATGTTTTGGTCATAGGATTTGCAATCATGAGCTTTGTATTGATTTGCTCTATAGATATTAAACCATCCCAAACTTTCTCTTTAGTGGCAAGATATTTTATCTGAAAGTGTTTTACAGCGCTAGAACTCTTGTCGTTGTTAGAGAAGGGAATAGGTGAGGTATTATCACAATAAATTTTCAGTAGTTTAGAAATGGAATCCATGATCTGAAGCCTTGAAATAAAATTTCGTAGCCATATAGCTTGATTAGTGGCCTCAAAGCATGCTACAAATGCTGCTTGAAATGTGGAAGAAGTAGTTGTAGTCTGTTTAATACTTTTTCACGAAACAGCCCCACTAACAAGGAAAAAAATGTATCCCGATGTAGATCTCCTTGTGTCGAGACACCCAACAAAATCTAAGTCTGAATATCCAATCACTTCCAAGTGATCAGATTTTCTATAAATGAGCATATGTTATTTAGTCCCTTGTAAATATCGCATGACCTTCTTTGCTTCTTTCTAATGTACCATGTCAGGGTTAGACTGATACATTCCTAACATACTAATTGCAAAACTGATGTTTATACGGGTACAAGTCTGAGCATATAAAAGACTTCCTACAACGGAAGCATATGGAATATCTTGCATCTGTTCTCTCTCGATATCATTTCTTGAACATTGATCTTTGGAGTACCAATTGTAATATCTAATATGGTTTGTGATACAAATCAATCATAAGGATCTCGATCTATGCATTAACAATGGATAATCTAAAAGACTAAAAGCATACCTTGAGCCATGATCTTGAAGATGAGCGGAACTCTTTTCTCAAATAAGGTTTTCTCCTATCTCTCTTATCACCCACTCCAATATGCGTAAAGTTGATGGTTACTTTCAGATCTCGTAGATTAAGAGGGAGGACCGGAAAACTATATATATAGATAAGCCTTAGAGAGATTTATTACTATCAAAGAAATCTAATAAAAGTAAGTTTCATTAATTCCCTCAAATTAGACAACAAGAGCCCTATTTGATTTGGGCTTACTAAAACTGAATTCAAGATAAACTTAGTAAAACCAAAAACCCAAAAGGGAAAATAACTTAAATTAGTGGGCTCAAATCGTGGGTCCCAATAATGTTGCACGTGTGGTTATGAGGACCACTCATATCTACCAGACTTGACATTAACCATCAAAATATCAAGGAACCATTGAGCTGCATGCATGGAATGGGTGCATGAGGACGGATAGTGAGAACTGAGAACGCATGGAATGGGTGCATGAGGACGGATAGTGAGAACTGAGAACTCAGTCAGATGCAATTACTTTGGAATTTATTTTCTCCACCTTTCTGGGCGAGGACTCTAGGGCTCTATTATCATTGGAAAAAGGTAAAAAGGAGGAGGAGGAGCTGAAGTGGGAGAAAATGAGGGCACAGTGTTGGGTTGTTGTCATGGTTGTTTCATATGAAATGTGTTTGTGGGTGGGATTCCATCTATAAAGGAAAGAAGTGAAGGATTGTCTGGCTTTAGGCTGGAAAGAAGAAAAAGAGGGCAACAATGGAGCATCAGAAAGGTCTTATTTTTTTACAGCTTCTTTCTTGTCTTTTATTGTAGAATGGCCTGTCTATATCCACTACGTACAGCCAGAAACAGGGATGAGTGGTCGTGCTTAGACCATTTATCAGGGAGAGAGAAAGATGGGAGGTAGAGTTTATATAACTCTCCTCGAGGGTATGATTGAAGTTACTCATATCTATATGACTATGCACACCTTACAAATGCATGTCATACCACATTGTGAAATCCGAGATCTAGTGAAAAAAAAAAATCTAACTTTGCATTTCACCATTTAAAAAAAATATTCATCTGCGCAGTGTAGTCGTGCACCGCATTTGAAACCCACGTCTTATGTAGCCTGTAAGAATCAAAGGTAAGTTTACATTTGGGATGGTCATGGGACAAAAAATAGGACTAATAGTGGCAGACAGAATGACCTAGAGCGGCATGAAGAAACAGCCGCTAAAGGTCAAATTGTCACCAATATATCTTAAACGGATTGTTTAGAAGCTAATATGATAGTTTTTACCATAGGGAAAAAAAAAAAACTCCTTTCAACAAAAGTAGTTGAAGATCAATTTTTGTTAGACCGCTGATGGTGAGAAATTTGGGTGTGTGGGTACTTCTTTCAATAAATTATTATAGTGACTGAGTACATAAATAGGCTCAGAGAGTTTGGTCCTTTTGCATTTTTACCAAGATTTTGGCTGCTGCTCTTGGCTGCTGCTGTTTTATCTCATTGATCTGTAATGGGCTTCGTGTTTCCTCTACTCAAGGCGAATTTTTATAATTTAATAACCAAATGGTAAATTAATCAAACTTGAGATCGGAAACCATCATATCAATGGCAAAATATATTACATTGAAATCAGGCAAAAGATTACATTAAACTCTTACTCTTCTTTTGCAAGATTAAAAAGAATATTTCGTATTCATCTGAGTGATCCATAATTATGAATTATCTCAATCCACTCATCCTGAATGAGGATAATTAACACGAAACAAACACGAATTGCAAATTGGGTGGTCTAGAATCCAGATCCTGTCTTTTCCCCGTACATATCTAAACAAAAAGCTTAACAGATTGATTGTTTATTAACGTCCTATTGAACACCTAAAAACTGTTCAACAAAACCTCTTGTTTATTGTAGGACCACTTAGAAGAAAAAACGGAGAGAAAGAGAGAGAGAGAGAGAGAGAGAAATCTTTGAAACCTATTTGAAAAAGAGAGAGAGAGAGAGAGAGAGAGAGAGAAATCTTTGAAACCTATTTGAAAAGCTACATTAGAGGATCCAAGCTTTTTTACTGAATCACAAGGACCCCCGTGGACAAAAATCCATACAAAGCAATCCCCTTCTCTCTTTGAAACCTATTTGAAAAGCTACATTAGAGGATCCAAGCATTTTTACTGAATCGCAAGGACCCCCGTGGACAAAAATCCATACAAAGCAATCCCCACCATATTTGCATTGCATGGAGACCTTTTCAAGTCACGTACTGTATGCATTTAGTCAGCATGGCATTGACATGGGTATGGTAGTTGCTGGCGTGGTTGTGTATATCTACCGTACCAGTTCCTGTCAAACAGTATAAGGTATAAATGACTAGGCTTAATTTTACAGGTCTGCAGGACTACTGAAGTGAAATATATTTCAGTGCCAGCTTTGAAACACTTTTTAAGTAAAGAGCCCAGATGTGAATCACTCACCACATCCGCACCAGAACCCAAAGATGTCAGTCAATGGGTAGGGAAGAATCCGAGGAGTCGATGAAGTTAACATGAGTAAAGAAAAAGGTATTTTAGGTAGAAATTTAGATAAAAACATATGCTTCTAAAACTGTAGCTCAAGAAAGTTTTAAATTTATGTGCCCATTGGGTCTATTTGGCCTAAAACCTCTTAGATAGATGCTCGGCTCATGGACCTTTTATTGTTTTTAGGAAGCTATGAGGAATGTCTGATTGAATCATATTTAAGATTTTTTTTTCAATTAACAAAAAACATTTTTCAAATGAACATGAATATCTAATTAATAATAACTTTTTTTTTTGACAAGTTTGAATATAAACTCTTGCTATATAACAAGTTTGTGTGCATTGATAATGTGATTAGTTTGCCTATATTATTTTTACTATATAATCAAATTTCTTTTTTTTTCTAATTATATAAAACATACTAAATAATCTACTTGTAAAAGGGTAACTTGAATTTGCTCGATTTCAAATAGATCTAAAGTTGAATCATCTCAATTTCAAATATATCAAACTTGCCAAATAGGACCTTATAAATTTAAACTGATAAAAAGTTCAAACTTGAGAATCAGACCATGAGCCCAATATTTAATATTTTGAATTTAGTGGATCAGTTTTTTTTTTTTTTAAGTCTAAACTCCAACAAGTGTACTTCCTTAGGTCTGGGATTGAGAACCACTAGGTGCTATTCATATAATTTAAAGAACCTGCATTTTGGTGAGATCCATTCAATTGGATTTGGGAGTAACTTGACTCACTTACATATTTACATGAATCTTGCTAAATAGGGATGAAAAAGGGTGTGATTTGAGTTGGATCCATTGTGCGCAATTGTAGCACACCATGGCTTGTGTGACAAGTAACAATTGTGGCACCATGTGGTGCTCATCATTGATCAATCCAAGCCCCTTCATAGGTAATAATTTTCTATGGATTCAGAGTCACCTTAATTTGGAACTTATGTAAACCATAGTCACTCTTAGATTGATTTCGTTCACAAGAGAAAACTAGTTAACTTTGAGGCCCTTCTTTCTTTGACTCTAATAAAATCTCATCCATCATGGAGAGGGAGATGCCTTACCATCAAGCTAAGTGGATTGTTAAAATTTGATGTTCATAAATGAATGATTGCAACATTTTGTTAGGGATGGTCTTGCGCCTAAAATCTAATCAAATATAAAGCCCATTTTTATTACACTATCCTCCTTCAATTGACTTGCATCCAAATGAGTCTCACAATTAGATTTGACTTCTACCTATCATAGGAACTATGAAAAGATACCCATAAGATGAAATTACCGATGTAACATAGAAATATATTAAGATTATGACATTGGATATTTGGATCTCTTGGTGTAAAAACACTGGATCCAACTCACATCTTAAATTATTAGGATACATACATTCACACTGTTTAACCTAGAATAGTACTTAGACCAGAATTTCATCCATCTGGAGACTGTATTTCTTTTTTCCAACGTTAAATGATTTTTACTGTTTTATTTAAGTACACCCATAAAGACCCCTTACATTCCATCCAAGGCCCCACGAGCGGGGGTCCTGCCAGTGCCACCTTCCATATTTGTCCTTCCAGACACAGACCCCAACAAACGGAAAATAATACCTTTTATTACCTCTCTCTCTCTCTCTCTCTCTACTGATCTCCTCTTCTCCACCCCCACCTTTTATGATTACCCTTCTCTTTTCTCCACACACTCCACAGTCCATTCAATCAACCCAGAAATCAGAATCATGCCTGACTAGAGAGAGAGAGAGAGAGAGTAATCCTACCCCCTCCACACGTGTGCAGGCCACCATACAAATCACCAACATCATTTCTTTCTTGTTTTGTAGTTGCTGTGGTTGAGACTTGAGAGAGGGAGAGATGGGGTCCTGAAGAACAGAAAGGGAGAGAAGTGTTTAGAGATGGGGTCATGAAGAAAAGAAAGGGAGAGAAGAAGTGTTTTTTTTAAGAAAGATGGAACAACAAGCAGACCATGGAAGAGGAATTGGAAGCGAAAAGCTTAATACTACTTCTTCTTCAGAACAACAGCAGCAGCAACAACAACAACAACTAGTGGTAGTACAAAGAGGAGGAGCAGGTGGGCCGCCATCATCATCATCATCAGGTGGGCCATCAACACTCGACGCCGGCCTGGCAATCACTCCCAGATCCAACGACCGGAAGCAGCAGCTGGCCGTCGCTACCAAGCGCTCCTCCAAGGACCGCCACACCAAGGTGGACGGACGGGGGCGGCGCATCCGCATGCCGGCTACTTGCGCCGCCCGCGTCTTCCAGCTGACCCGCGAGCTCGGCCACAAGACCGACGGCGAGACCATCGAGTGGCTCCTCCAGCAGTCCGAGCACGCAATCATCGCCGCCACCGGAACCGGGACTATCCCTGCCAACTTCACATCCCTCAATGTCTCACTCCGCTCCTCCGCCTCCTCCCTCTCCAAATCCGCCCCCCACTCCTTCCACTCTGCCATCTCCCATCTGGGGTTCTCTCACCATCCGCAAAATCTCCTCCATCTCTCCTCCGACCAGAACCTCAGAGAAGAAGATGGCAGCTCCGCAGCGAAATCCGCCACCACCCACCTCCAATTGCACCGGCAGCACCAAGATCCCGCCCCCCTCCGGCCGCCCAACGTCCTCCCTGCCGCCGCTGCGATGTGGGCCGTCGCCTCTCCGGCCCCAACCAGCGCCGGAGGAGGCGCCTTCTGGATGCTTCCGGTCACTACCGCCTCCACCGGCCCCACCATGGCCGCTGCAGCCGGACCATCTGAGCCGTCCATCTGGACGTTCCCAGCGGCGGGGCAGTTTCAGACGTCTATCCAGGCCGCCGGCCAGGCGCCCCTCCACTTCATGCCGAGGATCGAGTTTCAGGCCACCCCACAGCAGCATCTGGGTCTGGGGATCTCTGATGCCAATTTGGGTATGTTGGCAGCTCTCAACACCTTTCGTAGAGGAGGTTTGAATGTCAATTCCGAGCAAAATCAGCCGTTGGATCACAACCAAGTTCATCATCACCAAGGTGCTGACAGTGGAGATGAGCCCCAAACAAGTTCTCAGTAGCGAGGAGAAGAAAGTAAGAAACCTCTCTCTCTCTCTCTCTCTCTCTCTCTCTCTCAGCACTGTACTTTACTGTTTTTTTTTAAGCAATTGATGGGGTTTGTGGCTTGTGTTTTTGAGTTGCATAAACTAAACTAAAATCCCCTACAGTTTTTGGTGTTTTGTTTATTTTCTTATCCTTTTTTGGTTTTGATTTGTGGAGTTCTCCTTTTAAGCTTTTGTCTAATTGTTTTGGTCCAAAGGATCAAAGGAGACATTGATCAATGTATAGAAAATGGGGATTTGTTTGTGCAGCAGTAGAAATAATTCTTTGTTTTTTCTACTTTGGGAGAAAAGCCTCATCATTTGTGCTTATGTTTGTGATAATAGAATTGCTCATCTTTGATTTCTCCTCCTCCATAGAAACCCATGTAGATGCTTCTTGTTTCTTGTTGGATATACCTGCTTATTTATTTATTTATTTGGTTTCTGAGCCTATCTGAACCAGTTTTACATGGTGCAAGATGTGATAAAAAAGAATTTCTTGTGTTTTCTTTCCTCCTCCTCGTGCTCACATTAACCAAGATTGTCATTCCTCTGGGCATCATTGCTTATCTACTTGTGGAAGTTGGAACAGCTGTTCCTGGTATTAAGGCAGGTTTTTTGGTTCGTGGGGTGTTTTCTATTTCTAATGTCTGCAGATGAGCTCTCTCTCTCTCTCTCTCTCTCTCTCTCTGTGTGTGTGTGTGTGTGTGTACTAGAACTAGAATACCTTTTTGTGGGGCTAGAATTGAGGAAAGACAGATTACCTTGGATGAGGAGTGGAAGTGGACTAAATTGGCGTTGCATATGCATGATTTGTTTGAAATTTATCAACAGAGACAAGAATCAGAGCACCGTAAGTCCAACCTGCAGGACTACGATTGCAATGCAACCCACCTTGTTTGACCCACTTTGTCTAATCATACCCCAACTTGAGCGCCCACTTTGGCCCCGATAATCATGATTGATAGTTTGAATAATAACTTTGTATGGGTTATGTGGAGGTAAGCACGGTCACCAACTATTCTATGATTTGATCGGATGTATATGATGATTCAATCAAACTGAAATTAGTTCATATAATGCAATTAACATTCTTTCATTTATATCTGGTCCATATGGGTGGATGTACTTTAAAACAATTTGGACTTTGATCATGACTAGTCAATTAAATACTCGTCAGGCGGTCGCCCTGGTTCGGATTGAGAAATCCCCAAACAGTCAAATGGTCTCTGTGACCATCTCCCCACTTCAGCCAAAATACTCGCCCCACCCTAAAGTAAACCCTCTCTTCTTTCATCCTTTGCTACAGGGAGAAAGAGACAATCAACGTTTCTACAACCAAGGAAAAGGGAAGAAATCAAAAGAAGAAAAAAAGGATTGCCGTTGTGAAATCGTCTTTTCTGCCGTCACGCCATCTTGGTTCTTCTGTCCTAGGCGAGGGAATTTCAGAGTCATATTTTCTTTTTCTTTTTTTTTTTTTGTTTTAAGCAGTTACTGGGCCCAATTGATCCAAGGATGAACACCTAACCTTTTATAAGTGTCTGTACTTGGTATCTTACTACTTATTAATTATTAAGCTTAATATATTGCCTCTCTTTTAGAAAGGAAACTTCTTTTTTTAAATGCATAATATTAGGCTACTAGTTTTATTTTGAATTCAATCTTACTGCCATATCAAATCATATGGAAGTGGAAGGAAATAAGGCCCTATCAATATATATTTTTAACTTTTAATATTTAATATTTATATTTATTTATTTTCACATTTTTCTGAAATATAACTCTTAAATATTTCGCCGAAATTCTGAAATATTTTGACTTTGAGGCCAGACTAAAATGGGATTCAAAACCAAATTGATGACTGTGGACTACATGCATGAGATCCTCGTCATCAACCCTATGGCCAGCCTTGGTCTGATTTGATCTGCATCAGATCATACCTGATCTGATGTGATGTAGTTTTTATAAGTTAATATGATATGATATGATCTTTTCTTAAGAGTTTTAGCATCTTTTGTGGTTCTCTTGCTCTTTAATTTTGTGTGTTCGTGTTTGGCTTTTGATCTTTGTTTGTGTTTGGCTTTTTACCTTGTCTTTGTAAAGGAAGAGAAGGACCAAAGACTATTATGTATAGAGAGATCTTTGATGGAATAATTTTAGTAGCATTTACAAACTTTTCTGAGGTATGAATTTGCATTTTCTCTCCTTCTTTTGAATTCATTGTGATCTATCTTTATCTTAAAGAAATCACATTGATTTGATGATCCGATATGAGAAACCATAAATTATAAATGATTTTATTGGGGAGGATTTTTTGATCATTAGATGGGCGTGTTAAGTATTGAGGTAGCTGGTAGGGGGTATTTGGCTGTGGAGTTTGTGATAATTTATTGAGTGGTTGTGTATTTAATTTAATAATAGTATATTGGCATGCAGTTAAGTGGTGGGCCATGAGCTGATATTGTCATCGAGACAATAGGAAGAACCCAAAACGGATGAAAATTTGGGTGAGTGGAGCCTGTTGATGCATGATTTTCTAAAGCTATGTGCATGTTCTATGGGTCTGCATTTTGATTTGAATTTGATTTATCAATTTTTTTTAAGTCTTTTTTTTTTTTTTTTTACCTTATTTATGTCTTGCCTAGTCCGCCCCACCCAAATGAAAATTCTGGGTCCGCCGGTGCACATCGTGTGATAGGTTTGGTGGGCGATATTGCTTTCTTACATGAGTGCAGGGAGAGCAACTCTACAGCATTAGTGCCTGTTTCTACTGTATTGACTATGAAATAATTATCAACTGTGCATAGTAAGGGTTAAGTGAAGCAATGAAGCATCAAAGGTGGAGAACTTAAAAAACACCAGGATTCCTGTTCTCTTCATATCTCTACCTTTGATCCTTCACTACATTAGTGCCTGTTTTATAGTACCCTCTTTCTTGTGAGTTCGTGGGGATTACTGTGAATTCTTAGAAATTGAGTAGGAACTGCAACAATGAGTAGTACAAATTCTATAGTATTCAGTATGGGTAATTTATGGGTAATTGGGGCCAACAGTTCATTTTGCAAAGATGATAATCCCTGATGTAGATGGTCTCATGCACACAAAGAAAAAAAAATCATAGATTTCTCAGCATCTAATCCCAACCGTTCAAATCATAGATTCAGTGACTCAACTTTTTGTCCATCTCTTCTTTAATATTGGCCTGCCTGTTTGGTAGCGTGGAGATTGTTGCAAAAAAGGTTTTTGAAACATCTACATGGAAGTGACTCAACAAATATTTACATCTCAGAAAATGTGAAGATTTGGTTCCTTTGTAACTCAGAAATGACTTGGAACTGTGGATTAGAAGGAATTCATGAATTCTCAGTTGTCATATCTTGAAATTAAGCGAATCAGCCATCCATTAGAGCTAGAGATAATTATCAGTGCTTTGGATCACCCAAGCGGGCCTTAAAATATATCTATCCAAATGGAGCTATCATTATCAGTACTTTGGATCGCAAAGTTGGGGATTTTAGGTCCTACCAAAACTCTTCACTTCTCCAGTGGGGTTGATGATGACCTCAAATTGCACCAAGGGCAATAAAAAATAATGGGCTAGCCATGGAAGAGGAAAGGATATTATATAAGTAGGGCCACCATGGCCCTAATGAGGGTGTCTTGCAGAAAGTTTTGAAGAAAATGATTAGCCTAATAATATAGGTTGATTGTGATTAATTCTAATCAAATCTCACCCCCACTTTACAGATAACTCTAGGATGGAGGAGTTTTACCCAAAAAATAAAAAAAAAAAAAACTAGCTGTGGGTGAGAGAAATTGTTGCACATTCACAGTGGGAAACTGGTAGATGAACGGTCATGATCGCAAGAAAGAGGAGCAATAAGTGGGGACTGGGGAGATTGGGACCGTATCTTTCTTTCAATGAAACTTGAATGATTGTAATTGAAGTCAACTGGACCCTATAAAGTTCAAACAAAAGCATATGGTGAATGTTATTCTATCATATCAAGTTGGAAGGCAGTGGAAAGTGGGGACCATGTACCTTGACTTTGTAAGTGGTGGTGGTATCAAGGGAGGCATACCTGATAAGATTATTTTTCTTCCCTCCAAAAAGTAAACAAAAGAGAGAAAATCAAACAAGAATCTTTGGCAGACATTTATTCGGATGGTTTCAAGATAGACAGATTCTCCACATTGCCCACTTAATTATATCTACTCTTTTATTTATATATATATATATATATATATTTTAATAAAAGTGGTCCACCCATGCTCAATCCAATCCTTAAATATCTACCCGCCTCCCTGCTCCCTCAATTAGCCATAATCTCAAATTGACATCTGATCCAACCATTACCACCATTGGATCAATCAAATATAATTTCTACACCCACTACAATTTGGGCCCCTTATAATGGGGATCATGTAATGGTACTGATATAATTAATGCACATCTTGTAACTCCATTTAGATATTGGGCCATGCTACTTGTCCCAGGTGCATGTCCCGGGATTGGTCATTTGGAAAATGACCAAAATACCCTTTCCCATGTGGAGTCGGGCATGTGGAGTCGGGCTTGTCCCGGGACATAAAATCCGGGACAAGTAGACTTTTTGTTAGATATTTTATTCTCTCTTTTCTACTACCTTTCCTTTTGCATCCTGGTGGGCCCCAAGTTTTAGGTCTACAGCAATAATTTCCTGTAACACAACTTTTGAGGGGAAAAAAGGAAAAGCCCAGTTTCCACACGTTTAAGAAGCAGAGTTCTCCGTCCGTGGCTTTCAAGTTGAGGCGGATCGTGCCGTGAGTTTCATGCGCTTAATAAGATAAGTAAGTGGGTGCAGAGATTTCTATTCCTCGGTAGCAGTTGTACCGTCCCGTCAACCAAGAAAAAATAAAATGCTTTATCCTCAGTTCTTCTATTTTAGGTAAACTTGGAATCTGGATCACGTATAGCATTTATTACATGTCCACCATAAGTGGACTAATGATACTCAGCCATATCTTTTGAAAATTTAGGTGATTCTCTTTTTTCCATCTAATTTAAATCTTTTAAGCTTCGAAATTACCTAAATTTTTGAATGACGTGGGAGAGTATTATTCGTCCACTCACGGTGAATGTATAACAAATATGATAAGTAATCCGGACTCATATTATTATTATTGGAAGTTGGAAAATTTTAAAATAATACCTCAAATTTTTACCTTATTTCAAAAAATGATATAAGTTTTAAAACTTTTCCAATTAGTCCGGAAATCTTCCAAGAAGTTTTCAATAAAGGACATTCGTCCATTTAAAGTTGTTTTCTGACGACTTTTCCCCTCAAGAATTTTTAAATACCCAAATTACCCTTCATTAAAATAAAATCCTCATTCACTTCTCCTATATTCTCTTTCTTTTCTTCACTTGTATCCTCATAGTGATCGACGATTTGGTAACTACCAGAACCATGTCATGGCTTTAAATTAAGGGTACTTTGGGTATTTTATAAAAATTGAGAATAAAGTCCTCAAAAAATACCATTAAATGACCAAATGTCTTTAATTGAATTTTTTTTGAAAAACTTAGGGACTGATTTGAAAAGATTTGAAACTTATTTCCTTTTTTCAAATAAGACAAAAAGTTTAGGCCTTATTTGAAATCTTCCATTCGTACTTTGAAATAGGATGGCCTTGTAGCACTTATGATGGTAATGGGTCGGGTGTAAACAGGACCCATCCTGATCCACTCCTATTAGGGGGGGTCGGGGTTTGGGTTGGGTATGAATCTCCATACACTAACTTGAGTCGGGTTCGGATCTGTTTGGGTTTGGAGCATGTCTAGTCTAACCCGCCCCCACCTGTATATCAGTACTTTATAAATTACTATGTAATATTTTGTATTTGAGATTTAATTAGTGCGGGTGGTAGCAACAAGTGATCTTTTCCTAATTGTTATGGATTCAAATCTTCGCTAATACTGTTGTGATCTGCTAATCGACTTAAGCTATTAAAGTAAATAGTTGTCATTGTGGTATTGGAGCAGAAGGTTGTGCCTTGGCTGCAACCTAATTTACTAGGATAACATTCTAGATCTAGAGACTAAATTTTGCTCCTCATCCTAAAATATGATTCTAATCTAGAGACTTAACTGTTTACTTGTGATTTTTTTTTAATAACTTTTTCTCTGTTTAGCAACTCACACCTGATGCATGAAAAAAGGGAATATTGTTGGTGCAGGTCTGGTACACCAGGGCGACCAACATGCTTAGCAAAAAAAAAAAAAAAAAAACCATTTATGCCATGCAACAAGGGGATTTTCTTATGTATACATATCATCATTATGCAGAATCCCCAAAACTAAATGGACTTGGTTTTGTAATTCCCAGTCATTATCATGTGAACAGGTAGGAATTTCAATATATGTAAGGACCACAGCAGATTTCTTCATAGTTGGACCAAGATGACAAATTGTCAAATGGTAGGTTGTAGATTTGGTAGTTATGTATCCTTCATCTGTACAGGTCAAAACTCAATCACACTCCGGAAAAGGAATAAGAAAATCATTAATTCGACTGGTCTTTGTGATAAGTCTACAAAATTGTAGTTCTCATTCATCATTTTATGTTACTTTATGGACTTAATTAGGGTAATTTGCATTCAATTTTATAGAATTTCATGATATCATGCATTTGAGCATTAAAGTTTGAATTTTAGTTAAAATCATTTAAAATCATCAATCTTTTATGAATTTTATGAATTCATTGGTTTACATCATCTTAGTGTCACATCAATTAGCTTTTTTTATTCTGGCATCATCAATTAGTTGATGGAAAATAATCCAGTTTGGTGCAGGTCCCGTGCATGACACTTATGAATTTTATACATATGATGGTTGGATTATTCTTTTTATTATTGTAGGGAATCTTCAGTTAATTGGGACCCGCCTTGAAAAGAAATTAAGAGAAGAAATTTACTGAGAATGTCCAAGCCATGCCACTTCAAGGTGTTTGTACTCCCCATGTGGTCCCACACCATGCCAAGCTTTGCTACAAATTCAATTTTGGATTTATTTGAAGAACTTATCAAAGAAAGTGGGCCATAGCATGGGAAATTTTCAAGTAAGAGAAGAAGAAAGATCCACAGTCCAAACTGGAGTATTTCTAAGCAATGCCAAGTGAGGTCAAGGAATGTTCCAAAGATTGAGAAAATCTGATTTTCCAGATTTAAGATTTTTTTGGGCCCACACACTCCCATGGACGTCCATACATAAAGATCCCTTTCTGTCACAAAATCGGAATTTTTTCAGAAGCTCTATCACAAGCAATTTTGGAGATATATTGGAGTCGTCCAACATGGAAACAATTGCCCACCAAGAAATCAACTTTGGAAAGGAATCTATTCCAATTCAAATTTGTTGCTAACCATAGGCCATGGCTTGAAATAAAGATCCCAAAGTAAATAAGGAAACAAAATAAACTTGGAGGAGAATTCTTAGGGAGGCTCAATAGTATAAAAAAGACCATAAAGGGCCATGGACGCATAACCCCCTTTTCCACAAAAATTTCTCACGTGGATTCATCTTTTCCTCTCTCTCAACCTTTTCTCTCTCTAGAAAAAAATTTATGGTTATTCTGGAGGTCTGTTCTAGAAATAGGTTAGAAGAGTGAGCAAAAACTATAATGGCCATAAAGTTTTTAATGAAAATCACATCTTTTGCAATGGAGGAGTAGATTCTTTTGGATCGAAGCACAAAGTGAAGTGATTTTATTTTCGTTCTATGTCTTTAATTTAATTTTTATGTCCCTATGATGCATGTTTAATAGAATAATAGATCTACCTTCGCGCTACAGGTAATCATCCACTTTATATTTTAAATAAAATTTTTTTTGATACAGTTAATCTTTTTTTGATAAAATATATTTAGGTTAATATGTCTTTGATATTTTATGCTTAAGTTGTTAACTGACGCTCAAAGTAATTTTTATGAGGTGATGGAGATCTTGGATTCTTCTACTTAAGAATTGAGTTTTTTTTTTTTTTATAAATCTTCCGGATCTGAAACGTTGAGTTGTTTCTTATATGAGTTATTTGCAAAATAAAAGGCTAAATTAAAATATGTGGATTGAGAATTAAAACTAATTAATGGACTCTTTGTTGTTCTGATCTACCTTTATCATTATTGTTATCCGTTTATCTTACATAGTAGCTTTATCTCTCATTCAAAGCTTGATTTATTTTTATTTTCATGATAAAAAATCAGATTTTAATTAAAAAAAAATATTTCAGTAGTGCTCGTTGTGGAATTCGACTTGTACTTGCTACTGTCTCAAAAAGACGGCTATACACTTGCGGTATTATATAATTGATATGATCACATCACTTTGGAAAATACATTACCCAACCAAGTGAAGGATGATACATAATTAGAACATAGTTGACAACAGTGTTAATCCATTTGATCAAAGGGAAAGAGAAGAGGGATTTGGCATGTCATATAGTTACTCAAGTCAGTCAAGAAGGACCGAAGCCTGAAGCTCACCCAAGCAAAATGGGTGTGGACTGCTTAAGAAGACAGGCCTAGCCAATCCTACCTACCAGCTCTCTCTCTCTCTCTCTCCCAGAGGTCTGAATGCACCACTATCCTGTGATCAAATCTTCTCTAATACATGATCAATTTAATCCGTTTAGATTATTAGAGAGAGGCTGTGACAAAATTGCATGCCTATTTTACTTGCATTGACTACGATGCAAAAGTCCATAACATTAAAACATACCGTACTTATTTGGAAAGAGATGCCTCACATGATAATGTACAGAGAAATCCACCCTTTTCGCTCACCTGATTAAATAATCTTGCATTGCAAAGGAAAAGGCCAAAGGATACATATGAAGTATAACATGACATCAACAAAATCTTTTGGAGCCGTTAGCAATTCCATGAAGCTGATCTCTTGATGACGGGCTTCATCTGCTTATCTTCTTCCAGTGAGATCATTCCTAGATGAGAGGGGTCTTCCAGCATCATCTTTGCCACAAGATAAGCAGCTATTGACCACGTCTGGAACTTCCTCGCCTGTTTCCCAACATACCTGCCCAATTTTCCATCATAATATTCAGGCCAACTGTCTTTCAACAGCCGGTTCTCGGCAAGTTCAATTGCTCGTCTAGCGATTTGTGGTCGCCCTGTCTTAATACATGCTGCAGTCAGCAACCACAGGAGCACTGTAGAAGACGGGAAAAAAAAAATCATTAATGTAAATATGAACACCATTGCTGGACACCCACTTTTTTCCTCAGAGAATAACAGAATTGCAGCATAAAGATCTGTGTCACGTGATAATGAGTACATTAGTGCCCGTAATTTGACAGACGCTCAATAGTTCCCAAGGATGTGTTAAGAAGACTTTATTGATAATTTTTTAACATGTAATTGCAACTATAGGTGCAGGATTCTCCACTTACGAGCTACATTTGAGTTCAGGTTTGCTCCTCAGATGAATTTTAGACTTGCGTGCTGGCAAGTCCACTCAAGATAGATCACAATGGAGAAACTGAATTCGTGTAGCCGACTCCAACATAATTGGGACAAGGCTTTGATGATGATGATGATGATGATGTGCTGGCAAGTCTACTGTCCTATGTTGAGGTCAACATCCACCCTCGCTCCTACGCGGTCATAATTGTGGTCGAGGCCTCACCCTCACCAAAAAATTATTGTTGTGTCGTTTCCTACCACCAATAGGTTTTGGGATAAGTGGTAGCTCAATGGAGTGTAAGATCCTACAAGTGGTATTAGAGCCTGGTAGATCGGGTGTTCGAGTCACGGGACACGCGTTTTGCGAGTTGCGCAGCAGGAGTCGCAGCAGATGTGCCTAACGCTTGACTAGCATGTGAAAGCAAATAAAATTGGTACTGCAAATAAAAAATGATTGATTTAATTGATGACATGTTGCTATCATGCAGATTGTTTTAGGACAAGACCAACAGATGTAGGATGCATGGGAGAGCTGAAGTCAGACAAGAACCCTTGTATTACTCACAGGATGGTTGTTAAGCACCACTATCCCACCAAATACAAATTCCAAATCTGCACGTTTAAAAGCTCGGCTGACTTGCATGAACAATGAAAAATGAGTTTCTACATTCCAGGAGACAGATATAGCCCTAGCTCCAAAGCAGGAATGAACGCAGAAGTAGATCAAAAAGCAACTGGTCCCCAACCCCCCACCCACCCCACCTTTGGCCATTTCCAAGTTTTTATGAGAAAATTGAAGCGCACCGAGTGTAAATGGCAGGGATTTGAAACATTGGCATGAGAGAGCACACAAAGATTAGATGGACTCACCAGGCCAAGATCCGCCGTTGTGGTAGCTCCACCTAGTATTTTTGGGGTCGCAACCAGTTACAATCCGCCACTCATGGCTCTCAATTGCTGGATAACATATCTTTATGGGCATTTCTCCCACCAGCTCTTCCCAGCGTGATTCAATGAGATCCATTATGGCCATGGATTGCTCTGGGGTTGCAAGGGATGATAGGATTGCAATGCAGTTACCTAGGGCAAACCATCGAAAATCCATCCTTGCAGGGCTGACATTTCCAATGAAGTAGCCACCATGGGTTGGCATAAAATCAAATACCCAATCTGGGATTGAATCAGGAATAACGTTAAATTTGTTAACTGCTGTATGAGAATACTCCTCTGTTTTGTATCGGTAAATGTCATTCAGTTGCTGAAAATCAAGCCAAAAGTAACTTCTCATGTGATAACTCATTGCATGCAAGCGTTTCACAATTCGCTCCACAACCTCTTTTCCTTCTGTATCATGTTTCATCATTGACAAAGCACACCTCAATGCCATAAAGAAAAGCGCTTGAATTTCAATTGGATAACCATAAATACCCTGTAAAATGAGTGTGCATCATAAAAAGAAATGAAAGGAAAAAAACTGTTCAGTCAAAAGAGAGACTATCAAGTAAATGCAGAGTTGGCCTGGATGCATCTATTTAGCATGTCAAGGAAAGACGAGAAAACATGCAACATTAAGAAAATGATAAAACCTTGGGATTAGAAAATCCACTAAAGATAACTCACATTCTTCAATCAGTGTTCATAAAAGCCCGGTTGAAAATCGTGGTTAGAAATTAGAATTCCCATACCAATATTTCTTGCATTCGAAGTACCCAAACATTCATCTGACTTGTAATTCTCTAATTTAACTTGATACTCTTTTACCAGCACAAATTTTGATCTGATCAAGTCCATGTTTTATCATCTCAACACATTCCATTGACTTAACAATAGTGATAAGCAATGCAATACAACTATTTCAATGTTAAGGAAGTCCAAAGTCTTAGGCTATATGAAATATTGAACCATAACATAAGAACCACGAGATATTTAGTTTCTAATCCTCAATCAAGATATATGCAGGAGTCTCTTTCGTGTTTCTAAAGAGACATATAACTTAAAAAATTTGCTTTTGCCATAAAACTATCGTATTAAACATTAAACAGGTACATCATTATATAGATCACATGAAGATAACAACCAAAGAAATTCAATCATCATCGTAATAACATACAAATCTGAAAATTAGGATCTCAATATCTTTATTATCCTATTATTACTTATATCCTACTATACAACCTACCCCATCCCACTTTTCCTCTTAAACTCAAGATGCCGCAAATGTTGACTTTGCATTATATAGATGAATAAGATGGTTCTCATGATCTTCTTCCAGCACTGTGTTTAATCCCTCGAGCGTTTCTCCTTTATTTTACTCTTCATTGTTTAATTTTTTTTTTTTAAGGGAAATAAATACTCATAACCAAACCAAGCCTTTTCTCACAAGGTGGGGTCGGCTATATGGATTTGACGACGCCAATCAAATCCGTTTAGGGCCATGTCCTCCGTTAGATCCATGTAGGCAAGGTCATGTTTAATAGTTTCTTTCCAACTTCTCTTGAGTCTCCCTCTCCCTCTCCCACTCCTGGCAATCTCCATGCTTTCACACCTTTTAACAGGTGCCTCCGTTGGACGCTTTCTAACATGGCCAAACCATCTTAGTCGATTTTCTCTCATTTTATCTCTAATCTGTGCTATTCCTACTTTGCCCCTAATCTCCTAATTCCTAATCCTATCTTTCCTTGTGATCCCGCACATCCATGATGGTATTAAATACTCATGATGGTATTAATTTATTTGACCAGACTGCACCTCATATATAAAACACATTGTTTCCATTTTGAAATCAGATATTTTAGGGCGCATTAGTTTGCATGGAATTGATTCCTAGGAATCCAAGGTAAAATGGGCTCCAATAGAGGATTGTAAAAGAGCTAAGAGCTGAAGGATATAAGGTGGTGGAGATGTAGATGCGATTGCCCGTCCTAGAATTTGATTTACTAGGGTGATGGCTGGTTATTCAATGTCCATCTCCCCTTAATTCATTTTCCATTAAAGGGAAGATTATTTGATGGAGAGATGAGAATGATGTTTACAAGAGTGGTTGAGTTAAAGATGACACGCTTCAGGAGGGACTTTACCAGTTGACTGTGTGATGTGTTGAGAAGTATTTCAGGCAAACAGGCATATGAATGGTGCCAGTGTAATGGTTTGAGAAGTAATTCGGGCAAACAGGGATATACTTAATTTTTATGTGTAAAATCTATTTCCTTGTCATATCCATGGCTTGTCCTGTAAACTATCACTCACATAATTATGATTGAGAAGAATTTGGAATTGACCTAAATCAGATGATCTGTCAATGTGACTGGCAATAGACTCCTAATATAGACTTCATAGATTTGTAGAAGAGCCAATTCAATCCTTTAAGGATTATAATCATAATCTAAGATAATTACAAGCTTGTGTAAAGATTCCATTGGATAAATCCTAGTATTCTACACTAAGAGGCATAGCAAAATCACATTCCCTCATAACCTTGAAAGACCTATCCCCCTTCCATTCTTGGAGGCAAAGGAACCAATTCGCACATTTGAGTTTCTCCAGTGATGCAAGCTCATTTGCTATAAGCTTGCCTCCAGTGTGAGAAGATAAATCATCTTTATAGGATTGAGGTTCATGGTGAGCATGAATGACTGCAAGGACGGACTGACAAGTAGAAGAAAAGAAATTAGCAGTCATAAAACCAAAGTGGTAAATAAAGTTTAATTTGGAAAAAGATACCTAACTGCAAGAGTGATACCGGTATCATGAGTAGATGGAGCAGTGCATCATCGAGGGACTAATCAGGTAGAATAGTGGGTTTAGCCCAACGCTGATAAACTTGCAAAGGTTTTTTAGGGGGCAGATATGTGGAAACATCATTGGAAAACAGCATGGAAAAGCATCGATGGGATAAACTAAGGTCTTTAAGAAGATAGAGAAGCAACTAGTAAGGAGTAAAATGGAATATGTTCTGAAAAGGTGACATACTGAAAAAATACGAAAAGTGCTTGGTCTACTGATATAGTGCATGTATCTCTTATGCTCAATTCCATATCCTAAAGATACACACATATAGAGCCTGTAGAGAAATTTCTGATAATTCCTATTTCAGTAAAAGAAAAAAAAAAGCATACTCAAACACCTTAAGAGCTGAATAGTGTCCAATGAAACAGTTGCTCAAATGGAGTGCATGGAGACGATGGTGTTGAATTAATGAGATCAAAGAGGGGAACATGAGATAAGTCGAGTAGATTATCTAGTTGTATGAAGCATATGTCTATGTTTCTCTCAGACACTCCATTTGTTCTGGCATATAAGGATCACAATAATTGAGGGATTGTGCTTTGTTGTGAGAGAAATTCCCTAAATTTGGATAAAAGATATTCACCCTTAAGATTTGGCTTATTTTTTATTTTTATTTTTAAAACAATTAAGTCTCCATCATTCTAGCAAAGGCCATATAAATAGCATAAAGATTAGATTTATTTTTCATAAAATGCAACCACGTATAGTGAGAATGATCATCAATAAACAAAACACAATAAATAGAACCACCTAGTGTAAGCCAAGAAGCAAGCTTCCCAAATGTCTCACCAATTTGAAGAACTGTGCTACCTTGAGATTTTCAAGGTTCTGATACAATGAGATAGAAGAGGGGGCAATGAACCAGAAAGAGTAAGGATTTGAGTACAGAGCAGTATTAGATGTGGGCCACCAGAATCCTAGACGTCTAATATGTCTAGATCAGGCAATAAGTTTATCTTTGACTGAAACAAATCTTCATATCGCTGCTGCAAGGATTGCATGCAAGCCCTAGATTAGTGTTAGAGACCTGCTTATCAGATCCAGATCAAGGTCAATTCTTCTCAACATGTGACACCACCAGATGCAATCATTGTTTGATAGAAAGAAGGTATATTTCTTTTAGAATATGAGACAGAGACAAATTCAACAAGGGCTCTGAATTCTGATACTTTGTAAAGTATCAATTACAAAAGTATGATTGAGAACAATTTGGAATTGAATTAAATCGAACGATCTGTTGATATGACTGGCCATGCAGTCCTTATATAGACGTCATTGATACAAGATAAGGAAGGTTCAAAATTAATAGGATTGCTATCCAATCATCTAAGGATACTAATCATATAATCTAAGATTATTACAAGCTCATTTAAAGATAAAGTCAGATTAATCCTAATATGATACACCATAGGGATACAACAAAATTATGTTCGTATTCATGACAAATCTGGGCATCATAAGCGATGCAGACATTAAAGAAAAGAAAAACAGCTTTCTTTTCCTTAAGTACTCTAGAAAAGACAAAAATAAAAATGAAATATTTGGTAATGCATGCCACTCAAGGAAGTTGGCTCTGTTGCTCTACGAAAAAAAGCATATTTGTCACTGTAAAAGAAACAAGAATGTATGCTAATTCTGAAATTGTTCTAGGACAAAGTATAACTCCCATTTCTATCAATTCTTTCAATCATCATATCCAGAATATTGTGTTTCATTTAGAAGGTCATATCTGATGAGTAAAAGGGGAAGGTCCCTAAGAAGCAGGAAATTCAGTGAAGAAGGATGTAGCCCTCAGCAGACACAACTGAAAGATGAGTTTATACAAGATGACAGGAAAAATCTTACCATTCTTCGGTCAATCATTGAACATCCATCAGCACAGAGAAGGGTTGGGAATGTGTCGAATCCCTCAGACAGACATAAAGTCAATACAAGCCTCATTCCCTTTTGGCATTCAGGTGTTTCTGCAAGGGTTAAATCTCCTGTAGATTTTGTGTAGGCACGTAGCAAAATAATCCACCAGAATCCAGAATCAACAGGAGCAACTCTTCCAATTGCACTCTCGCCAAAATCCGCAATTAAAGTATCCGTTTTCCTAACTGGATCATGGAGGACTTTAAAACTAGCAGGCATTGCACCTTCTCCAAGCTTGAATCGGTCTATTTGTTTCTCCCACCCTTGGAGGTGGAGAGTCTTCAGAAGAAAATTCTTAACTATTTCTGGTTCTCCATTCATTAGAAAAGCCAGAGCACTAGGCACAAAATCTCTAACAAACACCTGCCAGAAGATGAAGAGTTAGTTAGGACATCATCTTTCGCACAGATCATGACATGGTCATTTCAACTTACTTAACTGGAATATATACACCCATTTGCTGAAACAGAACATAACCCAACGCCAAAACAGACTACTCTAAAGAACAAAAACTGAATTAAGACTATGTGAAGTGCCTCTTGGCAGGATATGGTTGACTGGTTAGTCACACAAAATTAGTGCCTTCTCGCCCAGCCCAGTTTAGTTTACTAAAATTACTACAACATGAACAAATCAACCACTCCGCAAAGAGCCATGCTACTTGTCCCGGGGATCCCGACTCCAATGCCAGGGGCAAATGACCAAAATGCCCCTGGCATGTGGAGTCGGGCTTGTCCCGGGACAAGATCCCCGGGACAAGTAGACTTTTTGCTCCGCAAAACATTGGAGCACTTCCAACACATTCAATCGATTGAAATTAACAGACAGAAAGGACAAGAAAGCCGGTAAAGATGCATTCATGGCATATACCTGATCATAATTCAGGACCTCCTCCGACGCGTGATCATAGGCGGCGATTGTCCCCACCGGCTGCCCCCGGAAGAACACCAGTGACCGCCTCAGTGCCTCCCACGCCTCTGCGATCATCGGATGCGGCTCGAACGAGTTCCGAGCAGATGACGCCGGAGTCCCCATCCCAGACCGTCCGCCCAGCGAGAACATGCTCTCAAAATTCTCCAAACCTCCTCGGCTGCTGCTCTCCGGCGCTCGAGACCCAAGCCGAGGCGAAAACCCGATCGTCAACTCGCTCAGAGATCGCTCATCGAACGATCTCTTCCGTTCTATGTTCAACCTCGGCTTATCGAGAAGCCGAGAGAGATCGAAATCGTCCGCTTCGGAGATCGAACACACTGATCCCACCTTTTTCATTCCCGCCTCCCGAGGTCCGTCCATTCTCCTAAGATCTGCAGAGATCTAAGGAAAATCGAGCGACCTGCACCGTCAGAAAACGATCACAATCAAATCAAATACTACAGATTCAAGATAAAGCACAAGATTCTGGATTTATAGCAGAATTAGACACGAAAACAGATCAAATTCTCGTAAGACAAGCTGCATTTATGCGATCGACAGCTCCTTCGAATCGTCAGATTCGAAAGAATCAGGCGACAAGATCCAGCAAAAAAGGACGAGTAAAACGAAGCATTCCCCCAAAAAAAAAAAAAAAAAAAATCCTCGAACTCTCGGAAACAATCTGGAATCTGTTCATTTCAGATGAAATCACACAAAATCCATGCAGATTTCAGAACAGATCTAGATCTCTCACAACATAAAGGGCAAAATGCAAGAGAAAACGAGATTTTTACAGATTTCAATGAGTTGCGAGCCGCGCGAAGATGTAACAGTTGAAGTGCTTTGATTCGGCCGATATGACGAATGCTAGCAAGGAATCTGACACGGAAAAACAGTAGCCGAAGGGAGAGAGTCGAGGGCAGGAAGCAGAGGAGGTGAGTCTGAGGAGGAGGAGTGGGAAAAAGAATCCTTGTGTGTCGAGGGTGGAATTTATAGGCAGCGAGAGACTGAGGGTTTGTCAGTCTCTATCAAATATCTATCCTGTCCGTACGACAAACCGAGAAAAACCGGTGTTGGTGACCGGTTGAGGAATAGGGTATACCGGTATAGACAGCATCCACGCCGGAGCCTGCCAGTTGGATTTTTATTTAGTGCCGGTTACTTAGCTGGAATTCCACTACTGTTTTGGGCTCGAGGATCCATAAGTTTTACTAAAATATAATAGAAGTGGAATTATTGTATTCTCAAAGGTTTAAAAAGATATTTTATGTGATTGGAATTCAAAATTTTTTATAAAGAAATATGAAATTTAAAAATTCTAGAGAACAGCATGTCACTTCATGTCCAGAAATTCTTAGATATAATGAATTCCTTGTAGAAATTCCACTAAATTTAGTAAACGTAAGCACTTTGTATTAATATCTAATCCAAATTAAAGTTGGTGGTAAGTGTGAAATATTACCCTATTCATGCTTGAAAAAATCATTTGGTAGGAGAGGTAATTTAGATTTAAATAGATACTCAAATGATACAATTTTCACCGTAGATAGCTAAATACGGCGAAAGGAAATGTATACTGACTTAAACTATCCTATTTCCTTTAAAAAGGCCTATTTTTATATAATCTCTAGGATCTTATGAAAATATCTGTCTAAGGTCCACTTTTGATTTTTTAAATTGACTTTTTTCCTTAATTACATAGCCTTAATTTTGTTAATATATATATATATATATATATATATATATATCTCTTTGTACTAATTGTCTTTTGCTATGTTTTGTTTTTGGTACCCAACTATGGGGTTAGGTGAGAGTAGTAGGTCTTGGGTGCATTGATGGAGCCCTTGGTCGTGAGGAAAGGTGGCATGCCAAAGGTTCAAACTCGAGGTAGCCCGGTGAGAACTAGCGGTTCTCGTCTTTTGCTATGTTATTTTTTAGAAAATTAAGCTCTTATTTGATGAAAATGGATTTAAATGATCCTTTTAATATGTCTAATTAATTAGAGAGATATCGTTGGTGTATCTATTCCTACCTAACCAACTTTAGAAAAATAATATAGGAGCTAGGTAGACAACGTGACTACCAGACGGGAAGATAAAGAAACATATGCACCAATATTATTGTATTCTAATCCATAGTTGAAGTGATCGGCAACAACCGTCCCTGTCGTCCTTACTATGCGATTTTATAGCAAGATGTGTAGTGGTGCTTCAATTCAATTGGGTCGGTTCAGGTATTGGCCCAACCCAATAAGATCAACCTGAATCAAATGCAAGAAAACCCTAACCTGAACCCAGCCAGAAAGAAATTCCAAGATGTCCAACTTGAACCTGACCTATATTATGAATTATCGACCCACATGTAATTTGGGTTTAGTGAGGTTGACAAAACTAGCTAGTCAAGTCATCTCCTCTCAAGCTTAATTATGGAGGCTGTCCTCTTAGTTAATACACCATATATAATCACCACCACAACTAAGGGTCGATTTATCACCCTTAGTTAATACAGTTTTACAAAGGTGATATGAGAAGTCCTAAAAGTCAGGAATGACCACAGATTTTCCACTACATCCACCCTGTTACTTTGGGTCTTTAAAAGCAGCCCAGCTGACAAAGAAAATGAAAGAAGAGAACCACTTGTAGGCTGTCCTCTGCAGCGGGCAACTTGTACAATGTAGCCATCACGTGATCATTCCTCATCACATAAACGAAATACCAAAACAGGCTACAAAAATATTGCCATCCTTGTTGCAACCTAAACTATTCAATTTACATCCAAACACTTTGACTGTGAGCCCCACTCATTTTCGTAGCTGTGATGGATGGTTGAAAGCATGCATACTTGCAGTTCGAATATTTAACGGCTAGAATCAGTTCTTGGAGGGAGAAGGAAGAACCGTCCAGGTCTTTATCTCCATTGTGGGGCCACCAACCTGAAATGCAGACAAGTGAGCTTTTCTTTGGATGATATGACATGATGATAGAGGAAGGTGAAAGCTACGGTAACGGTGTTATGGTGGTGATCATATAGAAAAGATCGTCATGCATGTTTCTAGTCATTTTCGATTGCTTCCAGCTGGGGGAAAAGGGAACTCCATGTTGTGCCCCGTTTTATATATCACTGGGTGGGAAGCGAGTGAGAGAGAGCTTCTTCAAGAAAGACGGGATGCATGTATAGGGCCCGTTTCTTAATTAGAATTCACAAAATTTATGTTCGGTGGTTGTTTGAGAATTTTAAATGCTGGTATTTGAAATGCTGCCACTGGAATTCTAAATTCATTGTTTCATTCATCGCCTGAATTCTTATTTGAGCTCTCATAATGCCATCGTCCCTCTCCAGAAATTCCAGTGCCAAGTGAGATTTTCAAATCCTCCTTGTTAAAGTAGTTTTTTAAATACTGAGTTTTTTGAAATTTCAAATACCCGGAATTTCAAATGCCCAGGATTTCTAGTAATGAAATACAGAATTCCCAGACAGCCTGAATTCCTATTAGAAATTCTACTAAAGAAATGGGATCAGAGTGTTAAAACCCTGAGACATGGTGGAGGAAAATGGAGTTTTCCTTTGATAGATGTGACGCATCATTTGAAGCTATTAAAGGACATGCACGCTAGCAATACGGCAATTGCATCGTTTGAAGCTATTAAAGGACATGCACGCTAGCAATACGGCAATTGCAGACGTAAACGTACCATAACTGCATTGTGAAATAGATGGATGGGAAACAAGACAGAACCACTCGTCCATTTGTGAACTATTAATGAGAAAAACCTATTGAAAAAGAAAAGATTAAGCAAACGATGAAATTGGGACCTGTGATGATCCACCAAGCAAATTCAGTCAAGCAATGATCAAGCCAATCAAAACCTAAAAGCAACAATCAGGACGCTCGATGTAGGATCTGAATTAAGACCACAAAAGCCTCAGTCAAAGACTGACATGGCAAACAACAATCAAGAACGCTTAATCGTATGATCTGAGTCAATACCAAAAAAGCCTCAATGAAAAATCTGTCATAACAGAAAGCAACAATCAAAGGGTCAAAATGCTTGATTGTAAGATCTGAATTAAGGACAATTTGTATCAATTAACAATCCCTGATTTTATGTAATCTATCCATAATAGTATTATAAATTCAAATTCCTTATCTCTTCAATCCATGAAGAGAAAGTTTGTTAAAACCCACCACCACCATGGGTCATATACGAGCTAAGCCCAAATGCACAGGGCAGAGGTATGTCGAGAAAACTGTTCACAGTAAATTTGAGTTGCTTGCATTTGCTATCAAAGCATATTGGTCTTAGCATCAATTAGACCCTCGGAACAACCCAGAGTGATGAACATGATTTGATTGTATCCAATGGTTGAGATTGCTTGAAGACTATAAGAGGATCTCATAGGGTTCACTCACGTTTAGGCATGGAACCCGAGTTCATCTTCCCCAACAGATTCTTCTTCCTCCCTTTCTAATTTCTAATCTTTCTCATGATACTAGAGCAATCTATGCTATTGGATTAATCCATTCATCTTCATCTTTATCAGGAAGATAATTCAGACTCATATGGAGTGGAGGATACCTTTTGTTTTAAGGACCACTGACAGTAGTCCCACTAAATTAATGATATATCATTAAAACATAGCTTCTATTGCAGGAAAGACCGCCATATGAGGAGGGGACGCATGAGAAACCTCAGCTAAGGAGGCACCTGCTCACATGGGTCATGCGAAGGAAGCCTACGGCGCATGAGAAACCTCAGCTAAGAAGGAACCTGCTCACATGGGTCATGCGAAGGAAGCCTGCACTTACAAGAAGAGAACATAGGGATAAAACCTGGGGTAGTTGGGTGAGAAATGGATATTTTCATGCTGGAGGAGCCTGTGGCTGTGTAGGCACTTGATGTGAACTTTCATGCCGCCTAGACTACAGATACGCTAAGCACCAGCGACGGTTGGGCCCTCTTTATGTAAAATAAACTTTGAGTCAGCAGCAAATACTACAGTCGAATAAAAAGCTTGTGAACGTTTTGGATCTAGCTCTTCCTGAATGTGCAAAGTGTTGTAATGTGTTCTAGCCAAATTTACACCATAGGATTTTAAGCACATAGTTGTCAATTTTGTTTTGGACTTCGTTTGGGTGTGGTCTCCAAAATAAAATATTTCGACAAATTTGAAATCTGGTAAAATGTTTCAAAGTTATATTTTGAAAAATTAAAAAAATAACATCTATATGGACAAAAAATAGAAAAAAAATATAAATTATGCATTTAATTATGTATGATAAAATAATATTATAACACACAAGTATAAAATCTAAGCACATTCCTTGACACAAAAAAGTTTGAACACGTGTTTTATAACAATAAAAGTGAACCAATTTGAAGATTGAAGTTTGAACACATTCTCCATAGCGTTTTGTCCATTTTGGAAACTTCAAATATTTCATCCAAAAATATGTATTTCGAATAAAAATTGATAAAAAATTCAATTTAAAAAATCAAACTAAGCATTTCTTTTTGGTTTTACGGCTGAAACAAGAACTTTCAGCCATTTAGGGGAAAAAAATCTAGCACTTCTTGAATGCACAGCTGTGGCAATGTATTCCGGTGAAAGTTGCAGGGTGGGAGTCATATCATCGAGTCGGCACTCAGTTATAACCTGAGTGATAATGGAAGCTTGTGAATAGCATATTCTCACCTTGTTGCAAGATTCTTATATACTTCAATCGGGTCTTACATACACTCCCTACCGTCAACTCTGTGACAATATATCACTAACCTGAAACTGATAAAGTTATTGTGATGTGCACCATTTGTTGGAACCATCCCTTGCCAACAGGTTTAGACGTTAGTTCTTTCGAAATAAATAGCTATCAACACCCTATAAGAATGATGTTTGGGACAAACCTCATCCAGATTGAGTCCATTCCAATGGGCCCCATATTGCAATCAGTGGTGATCCAAAACAATCCCTATATTGGACCAAACCGAGTGGATCCATAAAATAGATGGATTGAAAAAGAAAAGCCATCATATTAGGGTTGTAAAAGGGTATCCAACTATCCCAGTTACTCTGAAGCCTCTTACTCCTAGTAAAGCGGGCATAGAACCTAATTTTGGATCAGATATGGATCTATACACATAGGATTTGAAGCATTCGACAATTACATATACATTTGCCTATATATATATATATTGAAATTGAGCCTAAATAGCTTGAATTATATCTAAATTTGAGTCTCTATTTAGCTTTAATTATGTACCATTTAAAAGTCTCAGTTGTATATTTACAAATATATATATTTTTAAACTTCTTTTATTCAATTATACCGACGCACTACACATCTTATTTAGAATCCAATCTAGAATCGGTAAACCAAGAACTAGAAGAATTGCTTTTCCATCCTACTACACTATTTAAAAACTGATTTTCATGACATTTTTCAAATAAAAGCCCAAAGAGAAATGTCAAGATTATGAAAACCTCCATGTTTTCCCAATAATGAGAGTGGAGACATTGGTTAGTGAATAATTGGCATGGTTCTAAATATCGATCAACTCATTATTTATCAGCAATATCTATGTTCCCATAATTTAGTACTTTTTTTAGGTGAATCAAATCAGGCCAATAGATTCAGTGGGCCGAACCTATATCCAGATAGAAATAACTTTTTTCATGGCTGGCTCCTATCGGTCCATGATTTGTTGGTAAACTTGTGCCAAGCAGGCTCTCATGGTCACATTACCACTAATAATAAAATTACTGTGGTAATAATTCAAAGTAATAAGGCACTGAAAAATCGTCTACAGGGGCTCTGCTGTTTGGTTATTGCTGGACTGACCCATCAGATTAGTTTGTGTTAAGATCAGGCCAGTATAGGTTCTGTGGGCCTGAATTTTACTTAGTATGGTCCATGACAATTATTATGTCAAGTAGTGCTAAAAATATGCCCAAGGTGTGCATATCCAATTTCAAGGGTCATTGTCACATTCGAAAAATTTTGATCCCCTACTCTGGGCTACATTGCACGCCGTATATATCTTTATCTAATCCTAAATCGTTTGGCAGGGAGAGGGTTCCTTTGGTTCTTTGCCTGGTTTTCTGGAGTCATGATTTAGAGCTTCCAAGAAAAGGTTTGCTGTGTCGGCCTGTTCAAAGTTTGATAAAGCCCAGAGGCCCCAGACCACATAGTTACAGCATCTAATATTCGGCCCAGATGGTATGAGTCTGAAAGTTAGACCCACACCAAGTTCTGTATTAAAATTATTGTTCGGTTTTTACTATCTATTGGGTCCTTTATGCAGACATGAGTCCTGATCCAACTTGTTTAGCTGCTGGGCCAGAAATTCATGCCGGGACTCGCTCATAGGCCTAAGCACATGGCTAAAAGTAAATCACAATGGGAAACTGATGAAATATTTACATTTAACAGATGTTGATTACTTACAACATCGAGTCCGGATCTTCTATTTCGTAGAAACTGGGAGATACTATTTTATTCAATTTACATTCGTCAACTGTGTAAAATCCCGTACCAGCTAATGCACCTTCTCAACTTCTTTTCGGGAATGAAAAAAAATTTAAGGAATATATTTTACATAGTTGGCGAATGGGGATTGGATGAAACAGTATCAAGACTAACATGCATCACCCTCATAAGTTATATCCGAGGAAAGTAATGATCCCATCTATATCTCTACATTATGTCAATCACTTAACCCTTTTTTATACTCCAGTAAAATCCAGTTTGCAATGAATTTGTACGAACTCAATCAATAAAGACAAATGAGCCCTTCGAATGAAGTTATTTTACTATCAGCAGTTGTCTGATAAAAGCTAACACAGTCATGGTTGAATGGTGTCGGCACCTTGATATCACACATATTGCCTGAATCGATCCATCGGCCTTCTAGTCGGAAGCATCACTCCTCGCCAGAAGTAGGCCAAACTAGCAAAGTCTGAAAAAAAAAAAAAAAAAAAAAAAGGGGTCTGATAAAAGGCCTCTTACCCAACAGCCAGTTATATATATCTAGAATGGGAAAAGGGTCAATCCAATTGAAAGGAATTGAGATGCACCTACAATGCCTTGTGTTGGAATTTTGAAACATCAACCCGACGGAGGGTCTAGCTTGGGTTGGAATCTTGAATTCAACCCTGGGCCCAGGCTCGGCAATTTGGGTTTCACATCTCACCGACATGCGGTTTGATATAGGCTTGGCTGGGCCCAATGCTTAACCGAACCTGCCGGAGTTTTGCCTCTGATCCCAACTTGTGTATCTGGATCCTTCGACGTCATTACAATGAATACATCATGTAGTCCCCCTCCTAAATCCAAATCTGTCCAACTTCTTGTACCCATCTTCTATTAGCTAATTTAGGCCAAATCTCAGTCCACAGGAGCTATATCTACCGACAAATTAATCATGTTTATAACATATAATCAGAAGAAAACAAACAACCAAATCATATAGCTAAGACATGGTCAATCCCATTCTGGGGTATAACCCAATTGATGTAAAATAGGACCCAGGTCCAGTACAGTGTTTGGGAGTTAGTAGCAGAGGTTGTGGACTTTTGACTCACGGCAGTTACGGAGTCAATAAAATCAGCTAACATCGGTCGTCACGTCTAGCAGCTTAAAATATCACGTGTTCCATGACCTATATTAAAGCAGAGGGACAGACAATTTCATGTATAGAGCCCATGTGCACCAACTGCTTGGGCACGGACAGAGTAGTGGGGGACTCAAATGCATGTGCTCTTGTCTCCATGCTTTTCATCAATCTCTGCCTTAAAATAATCATATGCGACCCATAAATATGAGCTGTGAATGGCATCTGTAGTTTGCAGTACAAAAGGTAATAGTTGTTCACTTGTTTACACAGATTATTTTTCAGTTCTCACTCTACCTATGATGAGCGGTCCATTGGAAGGTCATTCAAAGGGGAAAAAATGCCTTTAGACTGTAGAAAAAATGAACCCACAACTGCAGATATTGCATGGTCTTAATTGTTGCCGACAGTTGTTGTTGCATGTTATCAAATAAACGGTTGAAACTGAAATGAAAAAACAAAAAAGCTCTAATGAATTATGGGATTGAGTGCAAGATGAGTTATATATATATATATATATATATTTCATGGACAATGCTGCATTCGTAGCTGCTGATGAAAGATTTGATCGTCTCTCTTATTCCCGAGATATTATTATTTTTATGGGGATAAACCCTGTAGTGCAATCAAACTCTAGCAGGACCTGCAGTGGGAGAGAGATTGGGCCTTTTATTTTAGCAGAGGGAGGTTGTCACGTTGCTAAAAATGGATTTTTAATGAACCCACAATATGTTTATCTTATGTTTATTTGAAATGAAAGCCCTTGCACGTTTCTTTTAAAACATTGCAATGTATCATATTTTATTTGGTTGTTGTTTTTACAAAGAAATTTTACAGTGTCCTAGTTGTTTTTCATGTGAACCCATTTACATTGGAAATTAAATAAGAATGGGCCTAGAATAACTGATAGAAACTATGTGGATTGACTATCACGGGTCCTATGTTAGATCAAGTATTGACTGTGGGCAATGAATGATCTCCCAAGTAAGCCAAGTTATGATTGGCAAGAGCGGACTTAGGAAATTTAACTTGGGGGCTTAATGTAAAAGAAATATTGTGGGAAGGGGAAAATAAAAATAAAAACACATTAATTATTAGGATTTGAAGGGAGGTTTTTTAAAATTCTCATGTAGGATGGGGGCTCAGCCCCAGACCATTGTATCAGGGTCTGCCATTGATAGGGAGCTAATGTCAGAAAAATAATTTTGAATAGACATTGAAATCATATTGGTATGTCTCCCTACTAGTCAAGTGATGAATGTATTTTAGGAGTGATAGAGTTCCATCGATAAGGGAGTTGTAGCCCGTGTTTGCCAATTAGCGGCTAGAAGCATTTTCAGTGAATACATAGAATCTAACTTACATTGAAAACACACAAAGACAGAAATCAGATCTATATCAATCCCATCTGGGGCCAATAACAACCACTTGTGGGGTCCACCTCGATACAGGAGAACCTAGGGAGACCGGGTTTTGCATATGAATTGAGGATGTAATTCTTTTTTAACAACCCAGCCAAGAGGGTTAGGACCCAAGAGAGAGCCCGCATATACATAGGAAGACAACCCACACAAGTGAAAAGAAGGCCCACACAAAGTGGGAAAGGAGAAAGCACAAATGGGTAGAAAGCCCATACTACAATTGGGAAGAAGTGCGTTTTACATCAAATGACCCTACCTTTTCTAGTCCTCCCTATTTAATTGCTATATGTTGTGCAAAATGCAAATGCATTGTGATAATTTCCAACAGTTGCTAATGTTTGGATTAACGTTATATTAATTAGATTGGTATCAATTGAAAAAAAAAAGCAGCAAGTGTGCGTAAATAGATTGAAGTGATCATAAGTGAGAGTGAGAGGCCCTTGGACATGAACATTTGACCGTTCAGGTTCAGTTATCAAAGACACAAGTAATAGATTGGGTTAGGTAAAGGTTAGGTTGAACACCATGGGGTGCCATTTAAATTCCCAGCCTGCTATCAATCAGATTGGAAAATCTCATCTTGAGCAAAAGTCAAAAGCTAAAAGAATCAACTAAACCCTCAATCAATAGGTTGGTTTAGGCTGCGTCAGCTTAACCCGAGAGTTGGTGGAGTGACTTAAGGTGTGTGGGTTTGGTCCCACATCTTATGTTGAAAACTGCCTCGAATTTGCCCTTTGAGTTTGTGGGCTACTTGTTAATTAGTCTTTTCAATCAAGAACCTTTAGGGATACCCACGTCATGAAAAGAACTCACCCAATTTATTTGCCAAGTTAGAAATGTGAATGCAAACTCAGCCCAAAAACAAAAACAGCTCAATCTAAATCCTGAGTTACATGCATGGTTGCATTCAATTGCGCTTGATAGGTTGTATCCAAAATTTTCAACCCTACAAGTGCAAGCCCCGACATGCATGACAAATGTTTGGATGAAAATGACACTGTAGCTGTTTATTGCTAAACTTTCAGATAGACGCAATGATCATCCCATTGAATCATAAGCACACAAAATCAACGGTTTTTTTTTTTGGCTCGTACACAAAATCAATGGTTATATGAGATTATTCATACAGTTTATTTTGGAGGCTTTTAAGCCATGTTCATTTTGGAGGCTTTTGAGACATAACTATGATCATGAGAAAAGTCAAATTTTAGCCGCATAACATCTGATGCAAAATCTTCTTTCAAGAATGCACTAAGATTTGATTGTGAGATCGTGACCCCAGTTTTAATAGCTGATGCTCTCTTCTACGAGACATGGTCACATGAGGCCGGTTTGACTTTTTAATACTTTGATGACTCGCGCATGCATGGTGGGCTTGTCCCATTTGGTCTTCTCATCAGCTGGCTTGCATCCTATCATCAAATGGGCCAGTACTGATGTATGAGTAAACTGACCAGCGTGTGAAAGGACGTAGTGAGTCATGTGACTTCATTTTTTCATAAGGTACGAGAAAAGGATGAGTGTTTTCAAAGGGCAATGGCTTTCAATACAGCTGTTTATAACGTTTGAGTGAGAATAAGACAACCATGCATCAACGTCGCAAGTACAGCTATTGGTTCGATCCTTCGGAGCATTCATACTTTCTATAGTTTGATAATCAACCAATCTATTAGATATAGAAAACTACTTGTTAAATGATCACTGCAAGAAAAATTGCTTTTAGCGGGAGCATGCAGCTTAGGACAGTTCTGTACTTATTAAGGTAGTTAATAATCTTTCTTTGCCGTCAAAAGGGATTAACAGTTTTGTACTTACTAAGGTATGGGCTTGTGACAATCAGCGGAAAGAATCACCAAGTGGATCAGCAGGGAGAAGCACTTTACATCATCCTTAAAACATAGAATAAATTTCGAAAACATAACAAGTAGCATAGATTGTAGGGCCTACTATAGCCACTACATGAAAGAGGGCTTTAAAAAGTATCATGAGGTCCATTAGATTTTTGTTGCTATCATATTTAAGGTCATAAATGGATGATCAACTAAGCTTTTATACTAGTGGTCTAATTTTTCATTTGACCTTGGTTAGTGTTTATTAGTATGGCTCAATAGAAATTATTAAGTCTTGATTAATTGAGCCCCTGAATTGCCCAAGTTATACTGTGATTAGAAGTCAGATTTGAGTGTAACAGGGTTTGAGGATAATATTATAAATAGAGATCTAAAGTCTTTAGGATGTACAACTCTTCTGATTACATAGTGATTTTTCCCGTCTTTCCTGTGAACGTGGGTTAAAAATCGAACCACGTAATCTCTATGTTCTCCTTATGTGATTGATCTTTTCTCGTAGGCCCTAAATCACAGCAATTAGCTAGAAACATAGAAAGGACTTGACAATTTCCAGATGGTTAATTTTTTATTTTGAACAAATAGATGATTAAATCTTAAAACTCTCTTATATCTTGCGGGCCTCAAAAATTTTCTAGTTATACCACTGAAATAGAGACGTTAAAGAGCATGGGTTTGGAAGTATTTAACCTTTGATCATGTATATTTCTAGGACTCTTATCACTTGATTGGACGACACTAGTCGTTCATGAAGATGTTGCAGTTGCAGCTCTACAGACACTCATAAGAGACAGATGAATGTTGATGAAAGAGTAGGGAGGGTGGTGAGCTCTTTATGCGCGACAACATTATACCAAAAGTAGGGATCCACCATCCATTGCCAAAATCCTACGTAAATCCCATCAAGGATTGTTTAAAACCTTCAGCTGCCAATCTATTAACAAATAAACCAAGGCTTACATTACACATATACACTTTCTAAGAAGATAGCAAAGCAAACAACCAATTAATTAGCACAATAAGACGTGAACTCTTTTCAAGTGACTTGAAAGCTTAAACCTCCTTTAATAGCTAGGCTAGAAGCATCTGGCCAAGACAGAAATGACCCCTTCAAAGGTGGATACATCACATGGAAGAACAATTCCGCTTTGATTATCGAACCCGAATTCTTCTGCCGCTTTATCTAGCAGCTGTTGGAAAAGAGGATGCTTCAAGTACGACGTTGGAACGACGAACCTCCTTCGATCGCTCCCTACATAGACAGCAAAGTGCCCCTTTGGAGTTCTTCTCGCTTCTTGTCGTTGGTTTCTCGGCATTTTATGAAGGAGGAGGAGGAGGATAGTATAAGAAAACTGGGGCTGAAGGGAAAGGGAATGTTCAGAATAAGGAGAACAGAAGAACGAGTATTTGTATATAGTGGTAGGAGCATGTGCTTGAACTTGATAAGATGGGAAATAAAGAGAAATGGGTGTTGAGGTAAAAGGATTAAGAGAAGCATGTGGCTCAAAGATAGGGATATGAAGAGAAGCGGGAGGGGAACGTGGGGTTGTCACGTCCTGAGAGAGTTCTCTATACATTCATGGAGTTGCGTGAAGGGATTGTTGTGTGGGGGTCTGAGACTCTGAGTACATATCCAAGAGCACATGGCAAGAGTAGGCCTCCGAGACCTTATTTCGTACCTACCAATTTCCAGTCTCTTGCAACTTCAGGACCGTTTCCAATGCCCAAAGCTGGAGTCCGGATACAATGATACCAACAATCATGAGAAATTTGGAATCAGTCTCCTTTATCAAAATCTGAACCGTTTAAAACAAATATTTCCCTATTGCACTAGGCCAGCCAAACCTCACTTTGGGCTAACCATTTGGGGCGTGTTTGAAAATCATATATTTTTAAAAAAATATCTTATAACATCTCATTTTTTTCAAAAAAAGAACCTACATATTAGTTTATTTACGAATAAATTTTTGGGCAACCATTAATTATAGTGGCCTACTATAAGTTTTAACATCAGTAGTTCCTATAGGAGTACTGCAATTATGTCCCATGGTGCTTACAAATTTAATGTGACGTCCTATAGCTATATTACGATTATATAACCTTTGTTAATTATCAATATTAAGTGGGTCTTACAAATGTCACACTAGTGGGCCTTCAATATAACTACCAACATTAGGTAGGTCTCTTACTACCAAAATTAGCTACGTTCCATACTGATAACCAAGATTAAATCGTGTAATTGCAATTATTAGTTTATCATCATTACATGGATCTCACTATTTGATAGCTTCTCTAGTGTTAGTAGGACTACCACCATCAAATGGGCCCCAGTACAAAAAATGATTTCTCATAGATGAATTCATCAATGATGTTTGATATTAGATAAGGTTTTACCAAAAAAATTAAATAGGGTCATTTCTGATAATCACCATTAGATGTATTACACTATGGTTACCAACGTTTGGTGGACCTATCTTAATTAAATAATATTGCTTGTATCTCATGATTTTAATATTTAATTATGTGATTTTTTAACAATATATTGGTCTTACCATGATCATTAACACCTGTGATTACTAATTAATAGGTCCTGTATTGGGTCAATTGATTACTTTCATTCAATTTCTTGTTCAGTATATCATCTTGTGAGCTTTTTATAAATTACCAAACACTTCCAAGGTATATTAAAATTTGTGGAAATTGCCAAACATTATATGCGACACAATATAATAATATGATACTATTTTTTATATGATAATGAAAACTTACTATATTTAAATTTATTAATATTATGTTATGCATTTATCCAAACACCCCCTAAGACAGAGTTGTACATTGTATCATAGGGGTAAACTTTCTATGAATTCCACCCCATGTAGGAAATTTCCCCTTTTTAATAAATAATCTTAGGTAGTGTGCATTGCTCATTCTGTACATTACTTTCTTAATGAACATTTTATCATCTGCTTAGACTTTGGTCCCGACAACTAACTACTACTTAATTTAATAACACTCAACATTCAGGCAGGATTTGCCAATACTCATCGTCTCTGGGCTTCGTTTAATCATCACCTCCCAGGTATGACACTCTATGTTACATAGGTAATGACCTACTACTACGTGCGTAATGTGCGTGCGGAGTTTGTTCTCCTTTTTTTTTTTACCTACTTTTTTTTATTATGCTGGAATAGACTTGATTCAAGACCACCAAGTAATAAGTTCAGGTATGGTGGGTTTCCTCAATTTCTTTACCATGGCCCATTCCAAACCAAGATATAGGAAATTAGGGCCCGTTTGGCATCGTTCTCATGTTGTTCCCGATTTTACACTTAGATCATGCCAGGTTATGCTGAGACCGGATTGTGCCGAGACTATACTCTCTAGAACTTGTTTAGAAACATTATATTAAATTATTCAATTGAGAATATGCTGTACAAAATTTGTTTGGTAACATTATAAAAGTTTTGTTCCAAAAAATGGAAGCAAGAGAATCATATGATTTACAATGTGGGACTTACCTTTTATTATTTGTGGCACTCTATTATTGTCGTATATGGGACCCACGAATAAAATGATAGCGTGGTACCCACTTTTAGAAATTAGAACATGGGGCCCATATTCAAAGGATAATTTACAATATGGGTTGACTTTATAGGAATTATAATGTATGGCCAACTTTCGTGAATGTAAATATAGGACCCGCCTTTAGAAATTACAACTTCGTACATGCCTTTATGGAGATTATAGAAATTATAATATGGGGCCGTCTTTTGATTATACTCACCTTTAGAAATTATAATTACATAACTTTAGAAATTACAATATGGGCCCACTTTTATAGAAATTATAATGTGGGGCCATCTTTTGATTGATTGTGAATACGTAACCTACCTTTAAAAATGACCAATGGTACCCACCTTTAGAAACTAGAACACGAGGTCATATTCATAGGATTCACAATGTGGGCCTACATTCATAGGATACAATGTGGCTCCTCCTTTTGCAATTGTGATCATATGACCCACCTTTTAAGAATTATAAAATGAGGCCACCTCTTTTGTGATGGTAGACACGGGACCCACATTTAGAAATGACAACGTGATATCCACCTTCAAAAATTAGAAAATGGTGGCATTATAATGTGGTCCCACCATTATTAGAATTATAATATGGCCCTATGATTGTAACCATGTGGTCTACTTTTAGGATAAGTGAGAGGATTTGGAATCTTTAAATGATGTCTTTAAATGGCAAGAGATAAGATATAAGTAGGAACCAACTGCATTAGCAAGTTGTTTTCTTTAAAAAATGAAGTTTTTTTTTTCCAACTTTCTTGTACCAGCTGTTGAGAACAAAATTGAGAACAATGATTTTATATCAAAGAAACATGTTTTTGTAGCTTTATCTCATGAGAACATGGAAATATGCGAAAGGCATGATGCTAAACACACCCTAGAAAGAGGTTTGTTTTTTTGAGAAAGAACAATATGAAGCTAATGATCTCCTAACCCTAAGGAGTCGCTCAGTTGGCCTAAAACCACGATTTGCATCCAGAGGTTATAGGTTCAAAACTATAATACCACATTGGGGTTATAAGGGAGTTTATCCGGCTTTCCTCTAGATCTGGAAGAATTAGTCCACTCCAAAAAATTACGAACCCTCCTGTAGCAAAAGGAACTCCTACATTTGTGATAATTCATACTTCTATCTTTGCAGTTAATTTTCAGCACGTCAATCCCATGCAATATTTCTTAGTTGCCAGTGACACGTCTCTTGGGATTTGGCTAAGGAAATGTTTCAGGCTAAAACTCTTCTGTCAACCAATTCGTTTGATTGTGATGCTATTCCTGGTCACATACTCACACGTTATATTTGGTTCCCTCACCACCGCATTGGGTTGGAAAATATGGTTCTCGTCTAGTGCCATATAACACTCCACAAGCAGTCGTACAGGTACTGCATGTGCCATTCTCATAGATGATGGTGACTAAAGACAGAACTGTAAAGAAAGAAAGAGAAAAAGAAACCATTGATTGAAGCAAAGAACCAGGCGATGAACATGTGATGCGAACGCCACGAGTAGAAAGATATCTTCCGTTGATTCAAACTACTGGTTCCCACATAGTGGTGTCAAATCAAATAAATACATTTTAACAACCATGACTCGGGAGCACGTGGCTGCATTTTACGTGAAAGTAACATGCAGTAGTAATTAACTGACACGTTCACTAACATGCTCCACCTTCGATTGTCGAATGGGCACTGGGCCCAATCTGGCATTGATTACGTACCGAAATCTGAACTATATTGTACAATGTATTAAGCTTTGGAAACCTAAAATTAGGGGATTGAGAACATTTGATCTGACTGATAGTACTTGACCCACACCTATTCAGCAACAGAATCTGCCCGTCCTACTCATCTTGATTGCGGACCTTGAAAACAAACATCTGGGCTTGTTTTTGTCGGTCTTCCAAGATTGCTAGCCCTAGCTCCAACCACGCGTACCCTACTTTTTCTTTCTTTTCTTGTCTTCTGCTATGTTTGATGATTCATAGTACATACAGTGCTATAACATCGTGTTCCACGGCTGTCGTCCCTGTGGAGTGAAGTGCCTCTCTAGCACTGACGTGCCTGGCACATATACTGCCGCACAGTCATGCCACCTGACCCAAGCTCATATCCAATAGATCAGGGGTTCAATCTAATTCATGTATATTTGTGAACAGATAGATGCCCATCAGTGGACTACTGGTGGATTGGCAGCAAACAACAAAATTAATTTTCACACCAACTAAACTTAGTGTTGAGGAACTACCCACCACACAAATAGAAAATAACGGCATATACACAGAAAAGTAGTCCACTAAAGTGCAAATGAAGCCCGCACAAACAAAAAGAAAGCCAGCTCAAATAGAAAAGGAGCCCGTACAAGAGGAAAGATGTGACGTACTCGGAGTTCAAACATCGGACAACCAAATAAGAACTGACGCTCCTTACCGTTCCTTTTAAGGTTCTCGACTTGAAATGGAATTGAAACTATTAAAACAAATACACAAATATTGATGCTAATTTACAAATGAAGATTAAAATTTTAATTATATAAAGAAAATTGAGATTTCTTAAAATGGTGTTCCTTCAGCCGCCATTTGTAATTTTCTCTATTCTATTGGCAATTCTATGGGCAGTCAGTCTGCGGCGCCCATGGCATTGATGATGCTTGAATATATCGGAGTGGGTTCCACATGGTCAGGGTTCGTCATCTTTCATAATTCCATAATCTGATCAGCCACTGAATATTAGGATTCTATTGCTATGGATATGGTCAGTATGTGCACGAGAGGTCGATATCAAGTATCAACAATTTTCGATCTCTGAACAGTGGGCCCCACCTCTAAATGAAAAGCTCTGGACCTCTCACAATCCTATTTCTAGGTAGGAGGTTGGACGCTTTAACAGTCAAGTACGGTTCCTTATTTCTTTTTATCCGCGTACGTATATCACAATAGAAAAAACGTAACGCACCTCATTGTCTGAAACTCTTTTTTCATTTCTTCATTTCTCTTTTTCACATCACTACTTCTTTCATTGAGCTGAAATTACCACTAATTTTTATTGATATAGATAGAAAAAATTTCAAAAACTCCCCTATCTCAAAGGCGGAGTTTTTGCCCATATCTATTAGCCAATGATTGGAGAGAAACGATAAAATAATCACAGTTTTAAGAGAGCAAGATCCACATTTAAAATCAAAACCTTTCAAAAGCATAATTACGTTAGTTTTTTATTTCCTTTGAAGAATTTCCTTCAATCAAATTTGTTGCCGCAATTACATTCTCAAATGCACACCCATTTCAGTGGGAAGCATAACCATTCAAGGGAAGTTTCTGCTTTTGACCAAGTCATAATGTTTGGTGTAACACTTTTTTTTTTTTTTTTTGCTATGGAAGGGTTCCAAACCCATTGGGCTGGACTAATCCCTTTAGGCTCAGAGGGAAGCCGAATAAACTCCCTTGTAGTCCCAGTGTGGTAGTGTAGTTTCGAACTCACAACCTCCAGGTACAAACCGTGGTCCTAGGCAACTTGAGCTACCCATCGGGATTTGGTGTAAGGGTTATTCTAAAGGCACCCCCATTATGTGATGTACACACCCACCTCCCCTTATGTGAACAGTGAAAAATCACTATTCACATAAAGGGAGGTGGGTGTGCAAAGCAATAGGCGTGGGTGCGTTTAGAATCACTCTTGGTGTAACACTTCATGTTGTAGAAAACGCATGGTAGTGGACATTTTTTTAAAAACAAGTTGGTTTTTTTATTATTTCCAACCTCTTCCTGTCCAAAACGGATTGCTAAGGATAGGTACATGCTTTTCTCTGTTGTGGCTTTACACAAATGTACACTCAAGGAGGAAGGGAAATCTCATCTTATGATAAATAGTACTCAGGTGGTTGGTACCCCCAATTGTCAACCGGATATCCCAAAATCGACTCCTAGATATGCCACTCTTCCCACTTTATCAGCCATTTTTCTTAAAAGGGCACAAATAAAAGCATACAATTGTTATGCTATTTTACAATAATACTCAAGTATTAAAATAATTACTATTTCAATCACAACTGAACAACTTAAACAACATATATTAACAAAGCAATAGGATAAAGACACACTCATGTTTTAGAAGAAGCTAATTATACAATAATATATAGTTTAAAAGACTCCACTCTCTCCTAAATATTATTCTGAATTTTATACGGTTTCTCCACACCCTGTCGAATCCTACTCATCATCATCATCTTCCCTATGGAACTTCCAAACTGAAGCCATTATACCTGGAGGACACTTGGGCTTTCGATTCCTTCGTACCTACAAGATGAAAGATTGGGAAAAGTAGGACTAAGTGGGTCAAAAAAAAAAGGCCAACTCTATTTAAGGGTAGCCAATAAAAAGGTAAAACTTCAACAAATTTTTCTTTTTTTAGAAAAGGATAGAAAAAAAGTTAGTTTCAAAATAGGATTTAAGTTTTTCATTCATCTTTCAATGTGATCCTTTCTAGTGAAGACCACCTGCCTTTCTCCCCCTATTTTTCCAAATGACAAAAGTATCCTCATCTTTCCTTTCTCCACTTTCTTCGTCTCCGCCTTTCCTTGAACCAATTACTTATTCTTCTTCTCCAGTGAAAGTGGCGGACCTTGGATTTCTTCCTTGGGAGGGCCACTATGTAGACTGAAAATCTTGGGAGGGCCAAATAAAAAAAAGTACATATAGTTTTCAACGTATATAATAGTCTTTTTTTTTTTTAACTTTAGGGGGCGATTAGTAAAAAACCTATAAAACCTCTTGAAACCACAAGGGGTTTTCTGAGATTTTTAGGGTTTCGCCAGTCCGCCAGCAACAACAGGGGAGAGGTCACCTGCAGTTTGAGGAAAAGACATCCACCGACACACACCCACTCAAGTCCAGCAACCATCAGCCCTACAACCAGTGATCGCTAATTTTGTTTTGGTTTTTTTAATATTTTGGGGAAGAGAGAGGTGCTTCACACTTCAGCCACTGGTGGATTAGCATTATATCAACTGGTTCATGTTAGGGTTCAGGGTTTAATTAAGCCCAATGAATGGATTGGCTTCGATCCACGAAATGGTGCGTGATCAGCAGATTTCGTGGTCCTCACGGTCACGGACCTCATGAAGTTCAGCCTAAGATTCCATTCTAGTGGGTCTTTGGACTAAGGCGGCAAGGGTCAGGTTGATCTTTTACCGTAATGAGCATGAGCCCAACCCAAATTAACCCCACCTGTTTGTTAAACAGGTTAGGAATGTTAACCCTAATATTAAGTTCTAGAGTCAGTTAAGATTAAGTTAGCTGGATGAGTAGTATGGGTGTACTCAATTCTAACCAGACTCACTTATAATAATTGGGTTGAAGGTGTCAACCCGAATTGGATTTACCATGTTGAGTTCGGATGAATTGGCAGGCCGAATCAGGAGTTACTGCCCCTAGTCTCCTCATTCTTAGAACTTTGCTGAGGACCACCAGCCTTTTCCACAAGGAAAGAAAACCAACTAGTTTGTAGTATTAGGAAATAAATTTCACTTTCAAAATGGCAGCTAGCTAGGGGAAATATGTGGTGGTATGTATTATAGTAGTCAGTTCCATTTCGTTTAGACGGAAATGGCCGGAATTTCGGTTTGAATTTTGGCCCATTCCAGTCCATTTTGGTTTGTAGCACAATTTTCACATTTTTTAAAATATTTTCTTTATATCCATATGGAGAAACATGCATGATTTATATTTTATCTATATTTTTCTATTTTTCACATAAATGTATATATTTTCTAATTTTATAATTCTAAAAAGTTACTCCGAAAAGTTTTGTCGAAATCCTGAAATAATCCATCTTGGAGGCTAGACCGAAATGACGACCGAAACGAAATTGACAACTATGGGTGGTACTCAATCAATTAATTTGTGATTATAATCAGATTTTTATTATCTTACACGTTTGACTGGTGCAACCTTCGGTATTTCCAAGCTCCTCAAATGTTCTGGTCTGTTCCTTACTTGCTCTTCTAGTTGTTCCTCACCCATGCTTCCTACCATAGTGGTCTGTCATCAATAGGAAAAAAAAAATAGATTGCAAATAATAAAGTTTGCAGGTACAAATAGAGCAAATCAGCAAAAATGATCTGCAATTTAAAACATGGGATACGCCCAAATATTACTTTAATCATGTTCAACAGCAAATACAACTAAAGATGCAATGAATGCCAATAAGCACCGTCTTTGAGCCAGGCAAGTCCTTTTTTCAAAAAGGAAAATGACACGGATCCAACAGTCTCATCCATTTGGTGGGTGCAAAATGGGGTCATTTGTGTTTAAATGCTTTGGATGAATTATAAGGTGGGCCTATCGAAAGTTCTCACGGATTCTCTCTGAAAGAGATGTTCTCATCACAAGAGCAAATTAATGCATTTATCTTATATCTCACATATAATATTGTAGTTAATAATCATCTAAATAATATTACCAAGTGGGACAATCAGGCTGAGGTCAGTACATGACCGATCAATAATCAGGTCCCTGTGTCGGTACACCATGGACCCAACCTAGACCCAGATGGTTCAATACCTTGATAAGAGTTTGAGACCCTACTGCATATATCCATTGTTTATCGCTGTAATGGCTATGATTGGGTCTCCATTTCAGGCCTATATAACATACCTTTCTGTAATTTTAGGCCCAAAAAATCCAGGTAGGCCAAACAGATCTAAGAACTGTCGATTAAACAATGAAAAGAGTTTACTAGGATCACCATCCAAACTGCCACTATCATCTCTTATCCCAATCACCATGGTATCTCATACATTGAATGTTTACTTGTAGTCCCTAGTTTCTTTCAATCGAATCAGAGCTGGTATTGATTCTACAATTAGATAAGCCAGCAATGGGATATCGTGTTGCCTCCTTCCACTTCTGCAATAACAATCACACCATAAGAAATTGAGCTATGCTACTTGTCCCGGGACATGAGTCCCGGGACAAGTAGACTTTTTGTAAGAAATTTCTTCAAGTCGCACCATCCTACTATGTTTCTTGAGGTGATCATAGCCACCGGCTCCGATAGATCCAAAATGACGTAAATATGACAAGGATGAACTCTATTAATAAGACTGCGACCATCATCAAAGTGCGATAACAATTTAGAAATACCTAAATAGTTTGTCTTAAGAGAACTAGGGATTATTTAATGTGACAATAGAGCAATCCTTTCTTAAAAAGTACAAGCGATTGCGGGTTTTTTCGATCGGTAACAAAGGAATTTTATTAAAGAGAGAGACACTTACAGCATAGCTAAAACAACCAAAAGAACAACTTTCGAAATCTTGCCGATACAAGAGAAATGTACCAGCTCCAAAATCATTGAAAACATGAATCTTTTCGCACTATTAGCGAAACATAGTCCCCAAAATTCTTGATATATAGCAGTTTGATTGAAAGGTAAAGTTTTATTGGTTTATCAGCCTAAGCCGATCGATCTGGACTGATAGATTATTTACATGTGAACTAGGCATTTTTTTGAGGATCCAAACAAGGTCTTGGGAATTAGAGAATTACCCATTCAGTAAGCTCTTCCACCTCCTTTCCAATAGCCTCTTCTTCTGCGTCTGCAACCTCCTTCTTCTGCTGCCATGAAAGCACCTCAGCAACTGCTCCTTTTCTCTTCCTAGTCTTCTTCACTTCTGGGTTCGACATCTCAGCCACTGCAAAATAGGCTACACAAACAAAGAGCCAGATGTGTTGTTAAATACGGGGATGGTAGCATGAAATGTGTTGTGAGATGCTGCTAGGATGTGTAACAATCATGGAGGGGGATGAACATGAAAAAGGAGAGAAGTGCATGAATACGTCAACGTAACAGTCGATCTTACACGGGAAGAATCGACGTAGCGTAATCACCTTAGCTCACACCATATTAGGCACATGGCGATTCAAGCGTGGGGATCCGTCGTCATCTGATCTCAACCGTTGGTTTTGACAGGGGAAGAGATAAAGGAAATAATAACCCCCTCAAAATAGATGGTCAATGGCTAATGGGCGGTCAAATCTAAGATGAGGAGATTTGACTGGATGATAGAGGGTTAGTGTCCATGTGCATCAATTTACTCTCGTTTGTTTTCTGCAATTGGAATTTGAGATTGCATTAGGGTTGAGATTGATTGGTTGATCTTGACCTGACATTTGTTTGTTGGAATAAAACCACTTAAAATTGATAGATGACCATGCCCCAGAAGGGGCCACCTATGGAACCAAAACCATTCAAAATTGTTATATCCCCCATGTAGCCGTGTATTGTTTCAATCAACAAGGATCCAATTGCTACTCAAAGATGTCCCTTGATATGGATATGTTCTAGTACCTTAAGTGCATTCTAATGGTTGTAGACCCATTTGAACTCGCTGCAAATGCTTCAGATCTTTAAGATACTCTTTACCAAGAATTTGGTCTGAATTCAAACTCTCTGAAGATCATAGATTAAGACTTAATCGGGAGATCAACTTTAGTTTTAGCCAATTGCTTAATCCGACATGTGGGCTGCATGATTTCTTACTCTTGTGCGACTTAATAACATGAAGAATGGGTAATTAAAATATGTGAAGGGAATGAAATCAAGAGATGAAGTGATTGCTATATTTTTTTTCCCCAATAAATGCTCTCAAAACCGGGGATTAATACCAGTTGTTTCCGTGAAGAGAGATGTCTAAACCTGTGGGTTGGTAACGGCCTGAAGCGGTTTTGTAAGAAATTCACGTGTTTGTTAGAAGTTTAAATGATGATCACAATTAGGGCTGTCAAAATGCCATACAACCCGTTAACACGGCACGAACCCATACAACATTACCGGGTTCGGTGGGCTCTTAATGGATTTGGGTCGTTAACGGGTCAAACCCGTTAACACGTTAAATTAACGAATCGTGTATGAATGAAATAAGAACTCGTTAACAACCCGCTTAACCCGTTAGATTTTTTTTTCTAGTCCCTAAGTGTAGTTATTATTCATTTATATTCATAAAGAAGAAAATGAGATTTATTGTTTTATAGTGGGGTTTTAGGTGAGATCCACTCGAAATACTCACTTACAGTTTCGTGTGGCTTATATATTTTTGTATGGATTTTCTTTTAATTTTCAAAATGACTTAATTACTTAACAAGTTAGGTTATGTAACTAGTTAAATTAACAGGTCATGTTCGAGTTGGATTTTTTGATCCGTTAAGTCAGCGGGTCGTGTACTGGTTGAGGTGATTTTAACTCGAACTCATTAACCCGTAACCCGAATTCATTAATACGACACTATTGACAACCCTAGTACCCGTTTTCAAATTAAAAAAATTCAAGATCATACTATTTGTTTAGTCACTGAAAAAGTAAAGTTAAAGTAAAGGTAACTTCAGATGTGATATATTCTCATTTTATTATGTTGGCACGCGAAAGTAGTGTGGTAAAACAAAGTCTAGATGTGATATATTTTACCCTTCTTTACCATATACTACTATGAATAAGTTTTACCCGTCTTTAGCACATGCTACTATTTCTTTATGTCATAAAAGTATGTGGTAAAGTCAAGTAAATACAAGAGAAATTAAAGAATCCCATTTTACTTTAATTCACTTTTACCATGATATGACATCCAGTTTTACTTTACTTTGCCACATATGTAAACAAACAATATGGTATATTTTTACATAGTTTAGATTGAGGGGCTTTGATGATTTATAGGCTGATCGAAGCCAATCAATATCTAATTAATTTCGGATACTATATATAATCAAGAGTAGGGTATTATTTACATTTGAATCTCATAAATGAGTCCTACTGATGGTTTTCAAATGACTCCCCCAAATTTAGTTCCTTCATACCATCCTCAAGATGACGAACTTAACTTTCTTAATTAAATGAGAAATACAACCACAACGCACTCCTTTCCTTATAATCTCGTATTTCATCTATGTTCGTTTTTGACATAATAATAAATTAGATGCGTAACTATTAAAGCATCTTCGTTGTATCTTAACATATGAAGAAGAATATGGAAATGTTGTCATTGAAATTATTCATGATTTGCTCACTAGGAGCCATCCACACTCCATAGCTTTAATTTCCACATAGGATACTTTGCATGCGTTACACTACTATGAATGCTTTTGCATTTGTAGGGTCATTTACGTATAGAAACTTAATGATGAAATTCTCTACACTACACTGGAGAAATTATCATTTTTTTTTTTTGGGTAAATGTGGAAATGATCATTCGTTATTATAGGTATGGCCCATCAAACTAAGGATACATATCTAATTAGTAGAATAAGGGACTCTTGAAAACCCTATAAAAGCATATGGAACCCTAGATCTAAGTAATCTAGTGCATAATTAAGAGATCATCTTGATCGCATCCAAATGGAATGCAAAGATGGAAGAAAAAACCTATAAAATGCATATAATGATTGTGAGAACATCACTGTAAAGTCTGGAAAAGAAAAAAAGGCTCCAAAAGCTGTCTTCTTTGTAATATGTGATCCTCATATGTGTGTCCCTTATGTATCTTGGGGGTGAGAGCCTTAGAGAATCCGTACTCATTAATTGATACTTGGTGAGAGAGTGGAGGAGATAAAACTTTGTTGTTAGATGTTTTTTCTTTCTCACGGGCGTATTCAACAACTAGATTTAAGTCCCTTGCTCTGCAATATAACACTCTCTTTAACATTTTAATACAGGAGAGAATATAACCATACTATTCGTAACAGCATTTATGTTGAACTAAATGGGTGTGGCCCACATAACCACAAGCCCATTAAGGACCCAATCCATATCCACTTGTCTACATATTTAGGATATCCGATTATTTTTGCTAAAAAAATTTAGGAAAATGAAGTGTGGATGGGCCAAACTCAACACATCACACAACCCAGAGGCACTCAATGCAATAGGTATATAGACTTCAATTTTTATTATGCTCATACAACTGACTTACAAAAGAAGACCCTCGCGTGTAATACAAAAGCACCCGCTTTATTTTAGTATACGTTACATCAACTACATGCAGCAATACACATTAATCAACATGCAGCTCGACACATTATATCACTACGTGCAACTCAACACATGTAAATATATGAATGTCCTATACTAAGGTATCAAGTGAGCCTCACATCTCACCTCCACACTACTCACACATAGTCAATGCCAAGAACCCCTGTATATAGATATGAAGGGTTGGTCGGATAGTGTCGATGTTGGATACAATTTTCTAAAATGGTGGCTTTGGTACTGCAATAGTAACAAGCCTCTTCTCGTGTATACAAGAGTACAGGACCCTCCCTGACTCTCTCTCTCATAGTCTCAATTTCTCTCTTAATCTCTCATAATACAATACTCTCATCACCTAGTATAAACACATGAAGCCTTAAATCCCTTAGACACTAACAACCATCGGATCTGACCTTATAAGACCATCTCCAACCGAGACAGCAATTGAAATATCAACTCAAAGTTGCTGTGCCACATAGGATGTTCAGCTCTCCAAGTTAATAGCAAGTGTCAAGCTCAAAATTGCTACCTCTTCTAAATGCCTCAACTTTGCCTTGTAGCAATTTAAAGTAGCAAATGATACAATGGAATAAAATAATGCTACACATGGAATATAATAATATGGAAAAGTCAAAGAAATAATAAAATAATAAAATTTGCTACTTCTATTGGAGTGCAACTTTTTAAAAGTATCAAATGGAGGTAGCAAATTTGTATTTGCTACTCCCCTTGAAGATAAAGGGTACAGATTTCACGGACAAAGTTACATATTAATCCCAGTACATATTAATCACAATAAATTAATAGCACATCTAGATCAAGCTTCACTAACCCATCAAGAGGACTCCTTGGTTAACTCCTTTGGCTATTAGCATTTCTTAGCCACTATCACTAAGCAAGAAAGAAAAGTCAATGACAAAGGAGTTGTAAATCCCTTAAGTATATTCCAAGCTTCAGATGGTTCAAGAACAAAGCAATGGAGTCAAGTATGCTCTTTAACATTCTCGGATAATTTCTATTATTATTGTGTCATTTGGACTGAACCCAGGGAGATCCCCTTGTGGATTAAGGCTTAATAAGCTAATACATTACACTTTGGAAAAAAAGTAAATTATGTGGTTAATAAAGTGTGACTCTTTGGCATAAAAATCAAGAGATAAAAGGGCAGAATAATTATTGGCAGTCAAGATCCTCAAAGGCTCTCGTTTATAAGAGCGTCACACTTGGAAAAAGAGTAGAGAATGTGGGTAATGAAGTGTGAGTCTATTAGCATGAAAATCAAGTGATAAGATGACATAATAATTTTTGGGAGTAAAACTTGATATGTGACCATCCTATTTGTAAGAGAATTGCACTTAAAAAAGAGTAGAAGATATGGTTAATGAAGTGTGGTTCTTTTGACATGAAAATCATGTGATATGATGAAATAATAGTGATTGGGACTCGGACTATAATTGGGGACAACCTACTATAAATTTAAACTATCCAATTAAACACCTTTCTCTTGCATTTAATGTGGCCAGATTTTCCTCTAATACTGGTTGGTATCATTATCAAATTGAATATATGATGTTTATTTATAAAACATATGACTAGAAAGTTTCTTGGAGTGAATCCACCGTGACTACTTGGTAGTTCACTTTTAGTTGGGAATGAATACCACTTTTTTTGTGGGAGTGATCCTACTTTTTTTGTGGGAATGAATCCCAGTTTTTGGTTGGAAATGAATCTCACATGATTCCATGTTTATTGTTGTCTTTTGTATTTTAGAAAGTTTTTCTACACTTGAGTCTTTTTTTGTAAAGTACTTGATTTAAGATGTTTTCAAGGATAAGAAAACTCACTTTAAAAAGTTACCAATATCCAGCATAGGGCATCCGATACGGGCTGGATTTAGAATAGAATGGGCTCAAGTTGGGTCATGGATAATGGGCCCCATTCTAGACAATGTACATCTCAATATTGCTGAATTTTCATCATATTTGGGCTTGATTTGATCTGATTATACGGTCCAAAAGGATCATGTGGGTGTTTTTTATTTTTTATCCCTTAAATAATTCTGAGTTTTTCACAATGGTTTTGGTTTCATCTTAGCCATCTAATCAATTATTTAACCCCATTTGTTTGATCTTTCTCTGATTAGCTTGGGATCTTGACTCTTTCCTTATTATCAAGCCGACCCAATTAATCTAAAGCTAGTTCCGTAGTATATCCACATCTATCCTGATCGTGAGCTCCTACACCACTAACACACCCACCCACATACAACCAATTCCCTCATCAATTGGAATTTCTGTAGCCCTAGGTGTTCATGGCCCAAGCTGGGCAATATCCAAGCCTGGCCGTGATTTTAAACAAAAGGCCCGAGCCCGGACCAAGCCTAACTTGGGCCATAAGTACCTAGTCCGAGCCCAGCCCACCTATAATAGGTTAGGCTCGAGCCTGGGTGTATCATATTTTACAAAGGAAAGGGAAAATGTTCACTGACCCGACAATAGTTAGGAGAGAAATCATGTGCAAACCGATGACTGGATTTGCTGAAAACAAACAACATCAACATGAAAGAAGAAATCAAGTGCGACTCACGAACCCTTTTTAGTGTTAACCTAAACAACTTTAATATACTTTTCCTTGGTAATCAGAACTTTATTTTTTGCATTACACCGAATTTAGCAGAAACACTGCAAGATACAACATAACGGTCCTAAAACAATACAGGATAAAATCCATGATTCATATTAAGGCCGTTTTTTTTTATCTGCATTTTATTCCTGCAGTGCCTTCTAATAAAAGGGATAGGTGGAAAGGTGAAGGTAATATGTAGAGCAGCTTCTTTTATGGTAAATTATATCCATGAAGCAGTCATGCAAACATGAGTACCAAGTTGTTGAATAGGGGCTTAAAAATAAAGGAGAAAAAAGGGGCAAAATAAAAAGATAATTAAAATTTTGTTTGCCTTGACCTCAATGAAATTACTAAATTATTGGTAAATAATTCAGGAAAGAGTAGTAAATGATTTGGCGATTATACATTAAGCTGAGAATTTTCTATTTTTTTTTTTTTTGGATTAACTCAGGCTGATCAGTTCAAAACCTGGGCTAAACTGGTATGTTTGGAGAGCCCTACACTGGTTTTTTCACAAGTGAAATCCTGTCAACCAGATTGGGCGCAACTGGCCAGACCCTGGGGCCTAGAGGGCATTACTTGGGCCTTGCTATGGGCAAGCGAAGCCCAGAATTTAGACCGTTGATCCAACTGACGGAATCTATCCTGAACAAACCACACCCAAAATTTAACTCAAGAGACCAACTTCAAGCCACTTGAAGGTAGGTGATTATGAAATATAGAGCGGTCCAGATTCATGGAGAACTAATGGGATCTGTCCTGTTGTTTCAAAAATGGACATTGTTGGTGGGTGCCAGCAGATCAACACTCTGGAATTCTGATCATTCAAACCTGGAAGACTTACATTACTGAAGCATTTTACCTTTAATAAAGGAAAAACGCCTTTCAAAAATCAAAATCAAAGGAAGATAATAGAGTAGAAGGAGAAGGCAACATAAGCACAATGCCCAGAAATAAATCAAAGAAACTTGCTCCCTGTTGGTTGTATTTTACAGCAACAAAGGATTTTACTCCTAAACAAGAGAAGATTCTGCAGGCTTCTTTTTGGGTTCAGACTCTCTGATAGCCGGAAAGAAGTCGGTAGCGGTTTCCTTTTGGGATTTATATTGATGTGATTGTGAGGTACTTCCAGAGTCCCTATTGATTCTCTATAAATGGTGAAAATGAAATAGAGATGAGAAAAAATTAATAAACAACACAGAGTAGACAACAAATGATAGAGTCTTATCTGGAAAACAGAAAGGACACCAGTGAAAGAAATACGCGCAACCATTGGATGTGTTTGGAAATGTCTAAACCTGATACATTGAGAAGATGCATCATGTTCCGCAAAAAGGTCTTTCTTCTTCTCTAACCCTCAACTACAAATTCATCAAAGTTCCAGTCCCTCACAAGGTCCCTTCTCACAGCACGGCTTCGAACTAGTCTTGGTGCTCCAACAATGCCTTGGCTGTTTGTTATGAAAGGCTGCGGGGTCACCTTGGATGTCATCATGGTGCGTGCACCCTCTGGTGGAACAGATACTTTCCTGCTCAAGCAGTTGACTATAGCTGAGCATCGGCCCTCACTGTCTGAACTCGAGGTGGAGTAGCTTCTAAAAGATTGTGATGGACTGTCTACACTCTGACAAACGAGACATGCTAGAGTCATAGCTCGGGAGTGCCCTCAATCAAAAAGGAAACTGCTGCCATCCATGTCAAAGAATATCAAGACATGATTAATAATCAGGAATCAGGATGTATACATAGAAAAACAAATTGAATTAGTTAATAGTCAAGCATTGTTGCATGACCAAATCTGTTCTGATCTGAAGGAAAAGATTTTGTTTATTATTAATTTTTTTTACACAGTTGCCCCATGAGAAAAAGACATGTTCTAAATTAACTTATAGAAGAGGAGGGCACCACCACAGAAAAACCTTATGGTTTAAATTATTAAAAAAAAAAACCCAAGCATCATATTTAAGCAAAGATACAAAGAATTAAAATACGTGGAGAAACAAATCCACCAGTTAGCTAACTAAGCATGCCCTTGGTAACTAGTAGTACTACACTAATTGTATAAAACCATCGGCAGATGGAAGTATGCAAGCTATTTGCTTCCACTGAAGCACAAAGATGAAACACCTAACATGTTGAAATGATGACTGCGATTCAAACAAGAGTATTTAAGTACTTGCTGTGTGCCCAACTCTATAGAGAACATGGCAAATTTCAGAGTCATTTTTCGGCAACGGTAAACAAATTCTTAAGAACTAAGAATTTCTCATGGACAATTCTCACCTTTTCCTGTCACTGATGATTTTATCTCCCAAGCACTTGCTGGAGAAATAGGAATGAAAGAACCAAAATAACTATTTATAGTTTGGAGCTCACTAGTGGTGTGCTCCTGCATACACTACTCATTTTGATTGTGATTACTTGGCCTATTGATCTTCACTTTGATTATTTGATCTCCTCCTGAGCACTTCCTTGAAACTACGAAGGAAACAATAGCAATTGAACTTTTGGAAGTGACTAATGTCATTACAGGGAGAATAGTAAACTTATAACTAATTGCTCAGTTTGGTCTATTATGATGGTATATTTGATGATATTTGCCTCTGTTTGATACAGCCAACAAAGGTCCAAGTTTTAGCGAGTGCCCTGCAAGTGGCAACAAGAAAATTTATGTCAGAGACTAAATTTTCTCCCAGCCACTTCAGGGACAAAGGCAATGAGATTTATTAAAAGACTACCATAACCACCAGACTACATTTCTCAGACTTCAGACTCAACAACTGTGATTATGGTGAAGACTCAGTTGTCTAAATACAAAGTGCTAATAAATTGAGTTCCTTCAAACTAAAAGAGGTGATAAGTTCACATTGAATTCTATTCTTCTTTTCATTTTTGTACGATGAATAGAATTAAGTGCAGAGCAACACTACCTACACCACTGCAAAATGGTGTAGCAGAGTGCATGGATAGGTACCTTATTGAGAAGGGAAAAATGTATTGTTCCTCCACAACTCTAGCCAAATGAAGGCAGCTAGAGACAATTATCTTCAGTATAAACAACTTGAGCAGCTGCAACAGATCGAGCAACTTCAAGTCTTCTGTGCCTTAGAAGCCCCAGTGTTTATAAAAGGTTGAAAAGATGCCTTCTCAAGCCTCAGTGATGAAAGTACACCCCCAATCCAGGATGCAAGTGACACCCACAGCCTATAATGTATAATGAAAATGCTGTGGAGAAAACAGCATGAATAAAACCAATCAAAACCATTCTAAAGCTGTCCCAAATTTTGACTGTTGTCAACACATGAGGACAAGTAGCTATTGTTGCATTTGTACTTCATGATTCATATGGAATGTAGCCATTCTCCAGAGTAAGGTGCAAGTGGTCAAGCAAGGATGAGGTTGATGCAATAAGATAATTTATGTGGCATGATCAGATTATTTAATCCAGACCAAACAACAGAAGGTCTCTACACAATATTCAACACAACCCCCCAATAGACAAATCAAATATTGTTTTTTTTTTTTTCCTTTTTTTTCTTTTTTCTTTTTATTTCTTTTCTTTTCTTCTTCTTTTTTTTTTTTTTTTTTTTCGGCTGCAGTGGAGACTCAAACTCACACGCCCTTACTCACACACCCATGTCCCTACCAGCTGAGCTACAGCTTACAATACTTCATCATAGAAAAATTAATTATGATCAATTTGGGGACAAAGGAATTATAAGATTTTTAGTAATACTTACATTATCCTTTCAGGCACTTCTTGTGGACCTGTGGTGATGCTTTTCAGGGTTGCTAAATGGGTGTTGTGTTAAGAAGGAACTCAATCATGTCAAATTGGATGATATTTCATATAACTAGGAAGGGTGCATGGATTTTGATCTGCTGAAGGAGAGGAAATTGGAAGTTTGGACCGCTCCTCCTGGTGTCTTAGAGTTCAATGTGGAAGAAGCCACCAAAGGAAAACTAGATCCGGCGGGCATTGGAGGAGAGTGTTGTTTTGTGTATGTGTTTAAATAATGCTAGCAGAAAGGATTCTAGCGAGGCTGAGCTGATAGTGATTTTGGAGGCTCGTGGGTTCCACTTCACACCATGATAGGCTTATTATCAAAAGTGTCTCGTCTGATGCACTTTTGTGGTTGTCATCCAATGCTTCAAGGCCATGGAAATTTCAGTTTCATTTCAAAGAGATAAAAGTGCTCTCTTTGCATCTCCAAGTGACTTTTAAATCATACTAGGCAGTCCGCTAATTGTATGGCAAATGCTTTGGAAAAACAAGAAGTGGACTGGACATCTCCTTTCATAGCTTTTTTGTAATCTATGTTTTGGGTATAATGCTCTTATACCCATTTATTTAGTGTTGGTTCTGTATTTTGTATTCTCCCTGTTAGATATGAAACCAAAGACACCAACTCCAATAGGAGCACATACATAAAATTACACCACATTATGAAACTACAAAAATCATGATCATAATTGACTATTGAAAATTTTTCTGCTCTTACTTCTCTCTATGGGTATCTTTTTCTTCAAAACCTCATCAACCCTTAACATCGGGATCACGAACAGATGTCAGACTGCAATCAAATGAATAAAATTCCTTTCTCACCCTCAATAAGTTGATGCACCATCACTCATAACCATTTCTCATTAAGGGTCAATAAGTATAGAATCACAATGAGTCCCACCAATCGACAAGATCACAATAGCTCACCTTAACGATGTAATATAGTGGCAACCCTGTATACCCAAATGAAGAGATCAATTTATTTCTACGATTGAAACAGGGTTTAGAAAAAATTGATGGGATTTTAACATGACTTGGGGGAAAAACATACATTCTATGTTCAACAAGCACCTATCAAGCAAAGGGATTCCAATTTCCTTACCCTAACAAATATAAACAAAATCACATATACATATTATCAAAACCACACACTCTTTTGCTCAAGTCACATGTTCATTGATCCCTTTGGTGGACAGGTATCCAAAGTGCATTTCCATTGACCTTTTTCTTCTTAAAGGGTATATGATTTTTCCTGAAAAGGGGAAATAAAACTATACAATATAAGAGAAGACTATTGTATGAATGCACAAAGGCCTGCACCCAGCAATGAAAGGCAGGGGGTCATGAGGGGTAGAATAACCCCATGGATAATATGCTTCCTTCTTTCGAATTGTAAAACGGTACCCTTAGTTTATCATATTTAACAAACATTCTGATTGTTGGCATCTTCATATGTTTGTGTCTTTGTATTTTGTCCATTCATCTTACCTTATAATTGGACGACATTAACTGAGTGAAAACATCATGTAATATGCTCATATATATCAAGATAGTTAGAAGGGACGTAAACTGTTAAGATCCACAGGTAAAACGAACTCATGTTTATCATTATGTTGTATTTCCAGAAAACAATCTGTTTCTTCAAGACAAAAGTCGAAGGTCGTTACATAGATTGTATAATGAGTATGGCCCAGAACCTTGAATATATAGACTAGAGCCCATGGCAGAGTGGAAGATGTTCATTATTGCAACATTGATGTTGTGGGTTCAAGTCATGTTACCCATCAAATAAAAAAAAAAAAAGAGTTAATGGCTCAAAACAAGCCTTCATTTTGATGAACATAAACATCTCATCAAGGACCCCAGAAAAATGGCTAGAACAGTTCAGTCAAACCAATCAACATGGATCCTTCTTATCCAACCATGAAGGATTTACATACGCGGTTACAGCAGGCCCCATCATACGGTACTTATAATTTCTCTTTAAACAATGGCTTTCTGGGCAAAGATTCAACCAAAATTATGATCTGGGTCACCATACTGTGGACTAAATAGCACTCTTGTTCGATTGATCAAGTTATAGCACTTGTATCAAATATGGATCTTTAGCTTATATAAATAATCATAGCAATTAAACCCTTCATTTGTTATAACCATGAAGGGAAAAAGAATGGAAGGGAAATCATTAGAATAACAAAGTGATTGGCGTGCATCCCAAATCAATCAGTAATGGAATAAACACCCATTGAACATGAGGACCAAAACAAAATCACATAAGAAATTTTCTCAAAAGGCTTCACAAAATGGGACACGTATCCAAGACAGGCGGGAATTCCGCATCATCACATCCATGAATAACAAGAGAGATCAATAGCCCAGACATTATAGTAGCTAAGTGAGGATCCATCCACTGTGGGATCAAGCAAATTACCATTCTGGGTCACCAAAACAAACGGACCCAAATGCCCAAATTCCATGCCAGGATTATATAAACCCTCTAAGAAAGAACCTGATCATCGAAATCAATGATACCCAAAAAAAAAAAAAAAAACTGACACCTACAATCCTATTCATCCTAAATTGGAACTGAAATGCACCACAAGCTTCACAATTCACCGTAGGATTCTACACAGACCGAACAGTACTAGTACTAACTTCCAATTCGTATTAAAGATCAACGGACTAATTTGTAAGAAATGACATTACATCTAATAAACAGATTCCTGTTGAAGGAATAAACCAAAAAAAAACACACAAGCAGTCCAATCTAAACAGATCCGGAAATAATCACTTACATAGCTGAAAACGCACCAAGCAACTGATCTCCGAAAAATACTAAGGATCACAGAAAATCTACAACAGCATAAATCATATCGTTCCAATCAGTGATTGAATTTAAGAGAAGAAAAGGTGATGAAATCCGAAGCCAAAAGACCTAGAACAGAAAAAGGGAGAGAGAGAGAGAGAGAGAGAGAGAGAGAGAGAGAAACGTACCTTTCAGACGGTTGATGAGAGAGAGAGAGAGAGACTTGGAGTTAAGCGTAGAGGTCAGGGGTCTAGGCGGGGACTATATAATATAATGCCGGGAGAGACTGGTAATGAAAGAAAGCGACTCCGATTTGAGCCACTAAAACAAGATCCATAAGGCATTAATCTCGGTGGGCCTCAATATTGAATTTTGTGGATCGATTGATAAATTGATTGGGAGGTGGGACCCACAGGTTTACATCAATAGCTGTGGTCAGAGTTAACTGTTCCTTTGGGCACATGGGTTGCTACTAAATTTACATCATCAAGTTGAGATGTTGGGATTTCATGAATTGTTGGGCCCACCATGATATTATCATTTGGGAAACATTTCTGAAAGTAATTTAGGTCACAATAGTAAGGATAAGACCATCATCCAATGGGCATTAATTCCACATTCGAAATGGACAAATTTAACGGAAGACCTTTAGTATTAGATCAAAAGATCATAAATATCTCTGGTCAACACACCAACTTCACGGAGGACGTTTCAGAATTTAGATTAACAAGAAATGTTGATGTGCATTCATCCCTCACCATATAGGGGTGAGAAACACTTAAACGGCTTCCTCTTTTTGCAAATAAATATTTCTCTTCTCTATATAATCATATATGGCGTTTCTTCTTTCACCTTATGATAAGAGATAGAAAAAAGTCTTCTACGTAGTTTTGGATGAAAAATAAAAAATAACAGGTGATCGGGAATTGGGACAAGTGTATGTTATAGATAAAGATGCGAGGCCTATTAATTTGTTTGCAGAGAATATTAAAAATTGAATCCATAATAATTTATTATTAGATTAGTTCCACCAAAGATTTAATAAAGAGGTGAGGGGTGAAGAAGATGAGGTAAAGAGTGAAGGATATTTATAAGATGAGTATTTAGATGTAATCCAATTATTATATTTGAATTACTAAGGTGATGGCTGATGCTTATTTCTCATCTTGGTTCGATTTTCATTAAAGGAGAGTTATTTGATCTTCGTTTTAACAATTCACATTTGATTCTTCATTTTTAACTAAATATAATCTTAGGAATTCAATTAAATGAAACAAACATGCCAATAGAGTAACAGGCAATGAGAAAGTTAGAAATAAATACATAAAATTTTAAAAAAAAACCGATTAATTACATCCTCAAGTACTTAGAATTGAAGCATTAACAAGCAAATACAAAAAACAGAAACTACAATAAAATCATGCTCAACTAAGAATTGCTTGACAAATAATAATGCATAAAACTGCCATAAAGCAGCCAAAGCTTTCGGATAATAACCCTAATCGATTGTAACCGTGGGAATATTGGAATTATTGCAGTAACATCGAGTAGGCATGGATGAATAACTCCCAAAATATCCAAATCAAACACCAAATGGTGGAAGCATAAAAGTCTGATGATAGCTACATCAATCATTTCACATTGGAAATGGATGCCAGGGACCACCTGCCTTGTTAGGTTAATGGGTGCTATTTTATCATTATAAGCACGATATCATGATGCTGGTTGACTGAAAGAAGTGAGCATGCAGAATGTAGATGTAGTTATAACAATATTATTGGGATTTTTTTTCAATATAACTAAAAGCATAGTAGTTCACTATACTAAATCAACCCAGGTCGATATAATTTATGTTCTCCCCTCTTTGTGGGGCCCCCTTAGGATGTGTACGATCAACAAGAATAAGGGGAAAAAACAGATCTCATATGGATTAGAGAAATGGAAAAGGCCCCACCTTATTAAATGGAGGTCTTGAACCAAGGACGTTTAAAAAACTGACCTTGGAGGAAGGAGACAACCACAAGCAACAATTTTAGTTGGAAATGGATCCCCTGTTTGGAAATTCTGGTCGGACCGATCAGGGGTGTCACATGGGGGAGAGATGTCACATCTCATTTCCTAAAAAGAATAAACTCCTATCTTCTCAAAAAAATTCATTTCTTCACGTGGCACTCCCTGATTGGACCAAACAGGGGATCAGATCAGATCCATTTTAGTCTGATTTCATTTTTTTCCCTCAGTATCCAAATCATTTATATAATATTCTGCTACCATACTTTCCTGAGAACATCCCGACAATGCTTTTATTTAACAATATTATCTACGACTTGATTATCTTGATAATGATATTTGCAACAGTACTGGGATCAACATACCTGAAAACTGTTATGTAGGATAAAAAGTTGGCCTCACTATTGATGAGGAGATCCAAAATTGACATCTACATATTGGACAACAAACATTAGACAGCCTTTATATATATGTGGGCCAGCTCTCTTAAGTTGAAGCTTACCTTATCCTAAACTGGAACAGTGCTGATCCCACAAATAAAAGTAGATTATCGTTGTTTTTTGCATGATAATTATTTCAAAAATCAAGATAAATCCAATTAGAACTGGATTTTTTAGTTCCATCATGCAAAAAATAGCTATAATCAACTTTAATTTGTGAGATCAACACTATTTCAGCTTAGGATAAGATAAGCTTCAGCTTAGAAAAGCCTTACTAATATATACACACACACACACATACGGGAGTTCTATTCACTCTGCAAAAAAAAAAAGAAAAAAAAATCTCAAACTACCCCCCCCCCCCCCCCCGGTCTCCGGCAGGGAGGGAGAACGCACCCCCCCAAAACTTCCTCTCCTTCTCTCCCCGCCGGCGACTGGGAGGGGGAGAAAGAGGTGGGGAGGGAAGGGGTGGGGGGTAGAAAGGGGGAGGGGGAGGGGGTAGGGAGGAAGAAAGAGGGAAAGGGAGCCCCGGCCGGCCCCCCTCCCTATCGGAGAAGAGGGGGGGGGGGGGGGGGGGGGGGGGATGTTTAGTTAGCTTGATTTTTTTTTCTTTGCGGTGTGGAAAGATAAAACTGCGGTATATTAATATAGCATAATACTTGCTATCTTCTATTTTACTTTCCATGTTTTCAAAAAGCATGACAATGACGAGGCTTTGACACGGATTAGGGGAATGGAAGATATTTGGACAATCAAAAGATCATAGACTTTAGTTTAACGATCTTAAAGTTTAATGGCTGCGCCTACACATCATGTAGATTTACCGTGATAAAATTCGAACGTGATTAACACAGTAAAATTAGGATCATTACCAATTCAAGTTGGTGTTGGTATGTGAAGGTATTGGATTGACGAAAGGTAGGCCCTTCTATGTGTATTTGGTGCATGTCTCACGGATAATAAAGGTGTTATGTCTTTCTTAGTGATCCGATTGAATCCCTTTAGACCACAAGTAACCAAATCAACATTGCATGTGATTTTGTAACTGAGATATCCTGCATAATTTATTAGCGTTTTATCAAACAGTGTAAAACCAGAACAAGTAGAATGTATCACACACGGAAAATTGAGCGAAAACAACTAAAAGTTTACAGCTGAGCAGCTGTAATTATGGTATAATAAGAGCAAAAAATGAGATTCTGATTCAAAGAAGCTCTATACATTGCCCGTGGAAGAAAAAGGGGTGCTATATAACAGATTAAGACAAAAGCAATCAACCTATATATGTATGATGTATAAGAGCGATTAAAAACTCATTAGCTTTATGGTTGAAAATTTTACAAATAAGATATGAGTGTATTGAACCACCCAAATAAATGCTACAAGCCACCCAAATTCCATACACTGATCTTTTCACTATGACAAATGAACGAGACTCTTAAGACATTGGCAATCAAAGGCAAACCCATAATAACTGATCCCAGTCGTCTATTTTTCTAGGTCACTTGATCAGATGGCTTTATTTCTAATGTAAGTTGGGTTGCCATCATCCATTTTTTGGTTAGTGATTGATCTCAGCCATCAATATGAATTTGGTAATTTTGACAGTACATCCAGCAGGCAATCAAATGCCTAAACAGCCTTTTAGCATTCAATCTAACAAATCCAATAATCTAAGAAAGCTTCAGTGCCCATGATGTTCATCAAGTTGAAGAAGTTATACCAACCCAAATAAGTAATTAACCTAGTGGCTGCCACTCTCTCTAACATGTGGGAGCCTTGGTACAAGTGCCACAAGAAGCAGACGAAAAGTTCTGAGGTTTACACAACCCATCTAACAGCAACAACCTGTTATGCGATTTGACATTGTAGCAGTCCAAACAAGCTCACAAGCAGCAATCAGCCTAAAAGGAAATAGCAGCAACAGTGAAAGTGCAAACAGTAGCATGTAAGAAATATTGGAGATAAGGATGAAGGAGGCAAGATGAAAGGAAGAGAACAGGCCTCACAACCACCTCCAGGAAGTTGGGTCACACCCAAGTGTCTCACAGAGAAAAAAGCTTCACACAGGAATCCCATATTGTAAATCTTCACTTGACTTAGTAACAGCCAACTACAATGTGTATGTATATTGTTTCTCTCAACAAAAGAACCTAACTATAATCCTAACCTTCAATCTAATTTTTGCATTGTTTTTAAATGTAGCTGGTACATGCTGCATAGCCACTGTCTATAAGGATTGTGCATCCATTTTCTCTTCAGTTCCAATTTCAGCAACTGCACTACTGCAGTGTTTTTTAGTCGAATAAAATAATAAAAAAATATTCTTGACAGCTCCCTGGTCACTATTCTCTAGCAGTAAGATTATTATTAGGCTGACAGATTGTAAGATGACAAGAACATGCCCAAGATTTCCTAACTCTTCAATCTCTGAGGTTGGAATGTCCTCATTTCCTATATTGAGACACAATGCCAACCTAATGCCCAGATATGGCAGGGACGCACCATGGAAACAGTGTGTATGGAATCTGGATTTTACTTATAAAATATAAGTAGTGGATGTGATACAATAGTTACATACTCTGTACCATCCAGGTATCACAACTTCCCGCATTTCTAAAAGCTCCATGTTTACCTTGAAGCAGTTAGCTGGTAGGTTTCTTTTTGTCAGAGTATGATTCCTTTCTTAGAAAGGACTGTCTGGCATTGCAAACAGCAACCCTCAGAATAGAGAGTTTCAGAACAATGGACGATTTGGTGCCAATGGGTGCTAGACTGAGCAGATTGACTACATAAATAATACATCATCAAAGTGATCCATCTGAAAAGCAAAAGCAAAATGACCCAGTGACCTTCATATTGACAGATTGCAGCAAGTAAATGTTATTGTTATACAATATGATGAGACAGCAGGCAGACCTACCAAACCATTGAGCCAAAAGCAATAGGGGTCCACCTCCCATCACCACCTAATCTTGATAAAAAGAAGTGTCTCATTCATATGTAATGGTGTATCAAATCATTTCAATCCCCAAAGTGCAAAAGGCGAGAGAACCTTTCTCATTGATCCCAAGATCAATGGTACTTCCAAATGTATACCATAGGAAAATGACATACATGCTCTAAAGAAAAATCTGGAACAACAATCCAAGAGAAGTATAATGATATGAGTGGTTTGGATGTCTGAGATTTGATAACTTTTGGGCACCACTCATACTCAATATGACGACCATCAAATGGAATGATCCAATTCATAAACCATGGAGTCTCTACTGTGCATTAAGGGAAGCATTAGAGCACTACTACAGTCCTGATGCATCAGGATTTGTGTACAAGAACCCCATGGATCGAAGATGATCTGGACACTTGACCCAGTGGGCCACTTTGTGGACAGAGAATTACAAATGGATGCCATAGATCTTCCAATTGGAAGATCTGAGCCATCCCGACCACCACAACAGACTACAGCTGGTGCAATATCATGACTCATGAGAAAGCAAGTTGAAATATACCTTCCAAGATGAGGGCTCTACTTGAGGATAACTGTCACCATACAGTGAGGAAAATGCTGATGTGAAAACTGAGCCCTTCTTGCAGATGCACCATGTTTGTGCATATGCAAAGAGGCCTGTCAGTGAAAATACAGAGTTAAGAGAACCTTTCTCAATTGGCCCCTGCTTAATTTTCCAAAACTAACAAGTACATTTGGCCCATCTCTTAGTTTGCTTCTTCTCATGGAACTGGGGGAATCTCTAACTTCAACATTTATCAACAGAACTGCACCAAATATACCACCAGCAGATACATAAAAATGAAAAACGAAAGATCCCTTCTTGGCCTCTCTCTCTCTCTTCTCCTGCAAGGGTTGATGGTTCCACCATATTAATACAACCAACATCAAGGCAGTCTCCTACTAGACATGCACACACAAGTAATGAGTGAAGAAAGAGGGAGCACACCATCTCAAGCTACATTCAGAAACAACAGTCCCTGCCTCATACACTGTAAGCCCAATGTATCAAGTCAAATAACTTGTGGCACTATCATCTTTTCAACAAAATGTCCGCACAAACCATATCAATCCATTCATCCCTGCTATCTTCTTTCATGTCAAGGTAACCAATGAATCAACCATTCTGATGAACATTGGCAGCGGCTTCTGAAATGGAAGCAAAATCAAATATCTAAATGCTACAGCTTGTCATAAGAATGAGTCAGCTAAATGCTAGCTAGCATATTTAATCATTTCAAATTTCAGGACCTCTCCATTATATATCATATAACAAGGTAAATGTGAAAGGTGTTAGAAAGCCCTATACACATGATACCAGAACACCGGGTTAGGGATTCAGAAATCCTGCTCTGTCACTGGGCTTATTGTTTTCCTTCAGCACCAACACAGCATCAGTCGAAAAATTAAGCAAAACAAAGCAGTTATATCTCAACTTGAAAGTGGTGTAACACATTCCAACTTGTTTTGAATGTCTATCGTTTCATTTACGCCATCATGTAAGAGGTTCTTGTTCGCTTTCCAATTGATATTTTCTCCTTCAAAATGCAAACATAAATGAGTTTGTGACTTGGTAAAATGCACCACTCAGCCATTGCTATCAATAATAGCCAGATAAATAACTTTTTCCTTGCAAAGAAATGTAAGGTCGTGCTTTGGCCCAACATGACCTTTTCTCAGTTGTATCACATTTTCAAGTTGGCATTCAATACCCACACAGCTTCTCAATAAGAAAGATGGTGCTTTTGGAGTACTATAGAAGGGTACCTCAATTGTACATTTCTTTACCTCGTCGCTGCCTTCAAATCGGTTCAGATCCAGGAAAACATGTTGACATGAACCCTCCATAACCATTCGTAGCCACACTCTGTTCTTGATTGAAATATTATACAGAGTGATCTGGAATGTGATACCCACAGGCAATCCTGGAATAAAGAGAAGAGGGTTCTCAGAATCATTATCAGGGACATGTATCTCCACTTTGATGCGTTTAAATCCACCGCTGAACACAATTTGCTGAAGGGAGAAAATCTCAACTAATTTATTGACAGGAAGAGGGCAAGAAGCTTCATTGATTTCCCCTTGACAACATTTCTTTACTTCTTTGGCAAAATCAGAAAGTTCAATAGACTCTTCACCACAAAGTGCATCTAGGCGAGATAATGTAGCATGCAACTTACTCAAAGTTGGGCCACAGCATATTCTAACCTTTGACAACCTCAGTACACAACTAAGCAAAACCAGCTCTAAGACATGACATTGTTCTTCTTTACTTAAACCCAGAAACCCATACCGCATACTTCTAAGGCTTATGTCCAGTTTTTCCAGTAGAATATCCAATATTTTCATTCCAGTAACATGAAAGTTACTTGGCTGCAAATGCTCCCAGACTCTCATGAGCAGTTTGATTAGCCTTACATAATGTAAGGCAAAGGACAACACACCAGCTGATCCATGTGAGTGCACAGGAAGGATCTCCAGCTCTCTTTTGCAAGTCCTGTGTCCAACAGAGATTACAGCAGAGGTGAAAAGTATGAGAACACTGTCTTTGATAAAATCAAAAAAAGAACACAACAACAACATAACTTACATTAACAACCCAAGCGTACACAGTTTTAGACCATGATTTTAAATATCAATATAGAACCCTGAATCGGTTTTACGAAACACTGCAGATCGAGCACACTGGTGTATTCTTTTTAAGAAAAAAAGGTCAAAACCAGAAAAGAAATCTGAAAATCAAGAAGGAAAATCCTAGATTTTTGAAAGAAAAAAAATCTACAGGTTGCTGTTTTCGAGTTCAACAAAAAATAGCTTCAGTGTGATTTTCAACACTTCAGAGAAGGTTTTTTTACAGCATCAACCAAAAATAGGTTCCTTGTAATTTTCAACACTTTAGGGTAAGTTTCGTACTTGTCTTAAACCACAAATAGCTCAAAATTGTGTGTTATAATTAAAAAAAAAAAAAAGGAACTCTTTTCTTAAGTAGGTGCATAGTGATTATTTTGCAAAATGAGTGCTTCCAATATTGCTACATTCTCACAACCATGCACCACTATTTTATTTCTTATCCTCCAAAGTTGTAAATCAGAATATCAGTATTTTCAAAATGTAGCTTACTTAAAAATAATTCATCAATTGTTAGTTTGTTACTCATGAAACCAATAGCCTTTTATGTGGTTGATCAATGGAGATGAATCTCAAAATGTACAAACTTAAAATAATGTGTTGTAGGCCACTGACACTTAATGTGGGGCCCACCTGGTTGCATGACAATCAAGGGAGACATGAATTAGCATGTGGACGTGGCTCAGTATCAGTCTGATCAAACAATCCTGACCCTTGATTTTAGCTACTCAAAGTTTAATGACTGTATGCCAAACAAATTTCTGTGATAAAACTCAACAGTAACACTGACATAAGTTCATATTAGTGTTGAAATAGCACTACTACCAGTTCATAGGGGTAGGTGTTTGTGAAGGGATTGAATTGATCATAGGTGTGCTATATAGGTAAACCAAAATGGGTTGCTCGAAAAAAGAGATTTATAGAATTCATCAAGCGTGCAGTTATTAGTTATATAAATAACAAGTCATTAACAGGAACAACCTGCCTGGGAGTTGGAGTGGCATAAGGTGTGGCTTTGCTCCCACGTCTTGTGTTCGAAACCCGCCCCATATTTACCCGACGTGCGTTTGTGTGGGTTTAGCGGGTGGCTTTCTCCCACATCTTGTGTTCGAAACCCACCCCATATTTACCCGATGTGCGTTTGTGTGGGTTTAGCGGGTGCCACCCTGGGGATTAGTCTTGTTGGGTCAAAGACCTCAAGGATACCCTCGTCAGCCCAAAAAAAAAAAAAAACTCATTAACAGGAACTAGGCCCTAGCCTGGGGGCTAAAGTCTTTCCTACACATAAAGAGATTGTGGGTTTGAGCCTTACTACTAACAATTTTTACATTATAATAGCCATATTAGCCATCAGGCAACAGGCAACATATATGAGGTACTTGTATTGACTTATTACACAACTCATCCATTTGTGGATGCAGCGTCTGTTGCAGATTGTATTGGCCGATTTCTAAAACCAAGGTTCAAACTTTCTAATAGAGCTTAGGCAAGCATACATAAAGATGAAAAGCAAGGAGGAAATATATTAGAAGATTAAAACCTCAGCGTCCTTAGTACTTCTTCTGTACATCTTGATTTTATCAAAGGCCAGGTATCTGCAGCTGCTCTCAGAATAAGCTTTATGACATGTATTAACTCTCCATGCTCTAAAGCCATGTTCTGATGATATTCCTCAGTGGGAACTAATACCTTCTTAAGTTCCAACAAATTGTTCTGAAGAGTTTCTAAGGTTCCATCATCGACTTGCTGCAGGGAGCCCATCTTCATACTACAATTCAGGCTGCTTCCTTCTGTAGCATGCAACAAGAACTCCGCATCCTTCATTTTCTGTGAGGTGCAATGACATAGATAAGCCAAAAGGACATCTCTGTGGATAACATCTTCCAAAGAGCAAGCGATCCTTCCCAAAAATGGAATAGTATAAGAGAATATTTGCGATGGAATATCGTGGATAAGCTGTCCACTGGAAAATGGAGCTGCTATGGCTAACACCAGTAATGCCGCTATTCGGGGTCTATCAAGCGCCAACTCTCCTTCACAGGAAGGCTTTATCTGAAGCAAATGGGGGGGAAAAAGAAGAAATATAACAACTAGTTTAGTTAGATCTAAATTAGAGACACTATATCGTATGCTAAGATAGATGCCTAAAAGGAAGAATGCATATAACACAAGTTTAGCATACTCAAACAAGCACAACCATGCATTTCTGGTGAATATAATCATAGCTCAGAAGAAATCATGAAATGGACATGGACAAACTGCTGATTTAGTCACTTGAACCTTGTGTTCCCAATAATGGAAATACCATCTAACAAAGAAGTCAAAATCCATTTGCATCCAGGTACAGTCAATACCAGAATGGAAAACACAGATTTCCAGGTTCGTCCCTGGAGATCAATTTGAAAAACAATAATATCATATTTCTTTTTTATGCCAAGCGACAGAGAAAGGTTGCAACCTCTTGAGCAGTCTCTTTCAGAAAACTGACCACAAAGCCCCCATGACTCTTTCCGATATAAAATAAAACAGAGAAGATGTCGGACTCATCCTGAAAAAGAAGGGAACAATATACAATTAAAGTTGTTGGAAACAAGAAAGGGAACATATTGCTATTTATCAAAACAATATTGTGATTCTACTAGAAACATATCTACTAGATTTTCTATTCCTTGTTAACATTTCTCTGTAAGAGACACAATTGAAAGAGACTAAGAGAACACCACCGCTGTGTAGGTTTCCAAGTTGGTTATGAGGCCATCGATTGAGGATCTAAATATCTCAAGATCAGGCAACTTCATAACACGTAGGAGATTTCTTGCTGCACGTCTGATCGTAGAATCAACATCTGCTAGCACACTGAGAAACTGCAATGATTACAATAGTGTAGGATTTGAGTTGAAAGGTCAGTATGCCAGTGGAAGCTTATTATAAAAGAAAAACACATAAAAAGCACTTCAGCAAGAGCATCAGTAGAAAATGTTCAAGAGCATCTCAAGGTCCATCTTCAAGCTAAGTTGTCTTGATAATCAAATAATGTGCAACAGAGCATCTCAAAAAGATCATCAAGCCAACAAATTCATTTAAACAAATAAAACAAATAACTTCAGATCAAATGTCCTTCAAAGCTGGGACAATAAACTGAATCTCATTTGGCCCAAATCCTTTTGAGAGCTAAGAGGAGAATGTACAACTGGTTCGTCGATATCTATCAAGAAGTTAGCTTATTGAGTCCCAACGTACATCTCCTCCAAAGTTTGAAGGGCCAAATCTTTAAGCTGGGTCAATTCGGAAATTCCAATGTTGTGAGCCTTCCAGTTAGGAAGTTTATTGTGATTATGTTAGATTGGTTGCCCATTGTTGTACTTCCTTTTTATAGATAAAATCCCTCTATGTAAAGAAAATGGCCGTCTTTTGGAATAACTTGAAAAGCATCACCAAGAAAATCTGTTCTTTTTTTTATTTTTTGAATGGTAACGGCATGACTAAGAAAAATAAAATTACATTTGCAAAGTTTGATTTAGAAGTATATCCAAAACACTTTTTGGTATTTTGAGTTATAATATGATAGTGAGCTAAAAAGGGGCATGAGTATCATCTCTGTCAAAATAATCTCAGCAATAAGTGACATTCCGACAGAAGTCATCCTTAATAATGTCCTTATTTATCTTAATCTCTACATTTAAACACTGCGACACTAGAATTTTCTACTGGTATCTCCCTGATGTGACATTACTATACACTCTGGTTCTTCCTGTGCTTAATGGAGTATGGACTCCAGGTGTCCAACGGAAAATTATGCAATTGTCAAATGTTGTCCAAATTCCAATACTGAACGAAAATAAAGAAGAAATGGACAATTACATCATCTTCTCACATCCTTATGGAAAAGGTTTTTCTATCGTGAGTTGAAGGTTATGATTTATAATTAGGGTTTTAAGATGATTATTATATTACAGTTTGCCTTTTGGATGTCACCATTCAATGTTTAGGATAACAATTACTAGTTTCAGAATGCCATTCGAGAGTGATATGCAAAACTTAAACATAGATACTAGAATTTTGGGGTTAGAAAACCAGTCTCATGCTTTTTAGGAAGCTGTTGAAGATAGTTAATCGACTTTGGAATTTCATTGCCGACCTTAGTGATTACCTCAAATCTTGTTTTTGGCTGTGCAAGAAATGAAGTAAAAACTGTGTGGTTACAAAGCTTTAAAAAATGGATGAAATGTCTGCTACCAGCACCTACCAGTTGATTTAAGGGGTACAAATTTGAATGTATTGGCATGATGCATGATTTCTTCAACTGAAGGATAGCTTTCTCAAAAGAGAGAAAAAAAACTGAGAAACAGGTATTCAAGTGAGAGGCATTGAAAGGAGCGACATTTCAAGCCTCATGACCTAACTGGATTAAATTGATCCATTAGAATAATTTAAGGACAAAATTCTAGCACTAATAAGAAGGGGAAAAAAACTTCCATTCGAAGGTACTATAAGGATCAAAGACTTACCATGTGCATGTGTTTCTCATGCACCTTCAGACGATCATATACAGCCATTTGAAACATTGTATTCAAAGTTTGCAATCGAACCATTGATGTGTCATCATTTAATATATCCATTAACAAGTTGAGGGCATCATCAGCAAACTGGATGGAGAAGGTGGTAAGTGATCCCAAGGAATTGCAGGCTGCCTTCCGTACCTTCAGTAGTACATGTAGAATAATAAGTACAATAATTATGCATGAGATGAGTCAAAAATTTTGGTTCATAAATATGGTTACATCTTAGATATACCTCATGGAATTCATCCTCAAGCCCATGTACATAAGAACCAGCAGCACTTGATAAAGAAAATGCAGTTTCTTTCCCAATGCATTTACCAAGAATTGACTTCTGAGTTCTTACTCCAAGGATTTTCTTAGATAAGGTCTGTAACAATATACCCTCAGATACCAGCCTTGTCTTCCCAAGGGCATGAAAGGCTTTGATTCTAACCCTCATATCCATATCTCTTACCATAGAACAAATCTGGAAGCATTTACAATGTAAGAGAGCAAAAATGGATTTCGTGCTTTTTAATAATCATTGCAGTTTGAAGTAAAAACAAATGATAAAATGCAATCAATAAGCTAAAAGAACCACGATGGGTTCCGGTATGTTTTCATTAGACTCACGTTCCATCACAGGGGCAAAACCCGAGCAAGTTCACAAGGTTGAATGGGTCTCATTTCTGTTTTATAGGAAATCTGCTATTAGTTAGGACTTAGAAGTCTTGTTGTCAAAGAGTCCAAGCTCTTTGAGTCTCTCTATAAATTGATCTTTTGTCAACATTGCGTGAAAAAAAAGTCGAGGGAGTCAGAGACAACCAACCCTAACAGGAGCTTTGTAGTTTGACTAGTCTGATTCCTGCCTAATGATATCTGAGTCTATTGACCTTAGTAAATTAACCAACAATAGCAGGACAGGATTACATTAAAAGATACATGCTAAATTCCATGAAACAATGGTAATATCAGAACATGGAAGTTGATACTGCAAAGTCCAACCAGTTAGAATGAGAGAAAAATCACAATACAGATAACCTCCATAAGAATTTGATAACCTAGCATGATAACAGAGAAATACCTGAATAAATATTTCATCCAATCGTTTGCTGTTATCAGTGTCACTTTTGGCATCTGCTAATATCTGTCCCCACTCACTCACCTGGATTTTGTGCAACCCACTTGTTAAATTGAATAAAATTAACACTACACAATGAAGCACACAAATTCCCATTTCAAAGTCCATTATGAAGAAATCTATTAGATTTGATGAAAACACTCCACACATAATGCAGCAGTCAAAAGAAAAAAAAAAGATCTTTTTCTACTAAGAGTGATCAAAAACAAAACCCCATTTCATGATGCATCATGAAGAAGCATCAAGCATCTAAAGTAAGCTGCAGTTTTTCATTGCATTGCTATAATCTTCAAATCAAATACCACAAAATACAAAGAGAGGGGAGAAAAACCCTCACAGCTCCAATCGCGCCAATTCTCACAACTCCATCCCTATCCAAAAGAAGCTCCACTGCGCGATCATAGCATCGCTCCATCAACTCCCTATCTCCACCATCATTCTTCCCAACAAGATCAACGAACCCATCCAAAGCAGCTCTCTTCACCAAAGGGCACGGATCCTTCATAAACCTCAAGAAAACCCGCAATCCATCCCCAACTGCAACTGCAGCTGCATCCGACCGCAGCAGATTGAGAACGCGCAATCGGACGGTTGCAGTCGGACTGGAAAGGAGTGAAAGAAGAACTTCCCTATCAAACTCCAATAAAGGGCTTCCACTTATGGCGGCGATGGCGGAGATGGCGTCGGCGGAGAGGCGGTCGCTGCGGGGAGGAGGGCGCCGGAGGAAGGAGCGGAGGGCGGCGAGGACGAGAGGAGAGAGGTGGTGGTGGAGTAGGGCGATGTCTGTGAGGAGGTGGAGGATTTGGTGGAGATTTTCGCTGTTGATGCTGTCGTTGGTTAGATGGAGAGAGAGGGTTTTGAGGATGCGACGGATGGTTGAGTCGGATGGAGAGGAAGGGTTTAAGATGAGGGACCGAGCTGAACATAGGAGATGAGAATCATGCACGGAAGAAGAAGCTGGCGCAGAGGGAAGGAGTTGGAGTTCGAGAGCGTTTACGATACTCGCCTCCATCATCGACTTCGCAGTTCGCGCGCATAGAGAGATCGAAAGTAGAAAGTGGGGTGCGGGGGTTTTGTTGAACCTGGTCGAACCTGGTTATTTACAGGACCCACCACATGGCATGTAGTCATTGAATATCATCACCAAGGCGGGAAAACTCGCGCCTCATGCTCGACTCGTCGTATTGGTTTTGTTGAACCGGGTCGAACCTGGTTATTTACAGGACCCACCATATGGCATGAAGTCATTGAATATCATCACCAAGGTGGGAAAACTCGAGACTTAGGCTCGACTCGTCGTATTGCTTTTGTTGAACCGGGTCGAACCTGGTTATTTACAGGACCCACCATATGGAATGAAGTCATTGAATATCATCACCAAGGTAGGAAAATTCGTGACTTAGGCTCGACTCGTCGTACAATTAAATTGACCTAGATAGAGACAATACGAACGATGATATATTTTTAAAATATTTAAAAATGAGTACATTGCTTATAAAATATAAAATTATATTTATTTACGTGCATTTATGATAATCAATTCCAACTAACAAATCTATATATGCAAGGAAAGTACAAGAATAAAGGAAAATGAAAGAAAAAATATTGCATATTACATAATTTGTTAGTTTAAATATCGAATGTAGAAGATAAAATCTAAGTTTCAAGTTACATTTCAATCATCATTCTTAATTTACTGACTACAAACTTTATACATAATTACTTATAAATAATTTTTAATTGTTTAAAATTAGATTTGCCTATTAAATGGTTCAAGATGCAAACAACTTCTTAAAATGGGATGATTTGGCCAAGTTTCTCCTATTTCTTATTCGGTTTTTCGGCAAAATGAGATGACCCGAGAGAGTCAAGAATCAACTCGTCGGAAAGTTTTTCAACTATAATCATCACCATCTAATTAAGAGCCCAAAAGGACCCATGTTCAGGTGATGTTTATCGAAGTCCAAACTCATGATTTGGACGAGAATAAATGGGTAGCCCAATAGTTGGGTGTTTTGTTCTTATCTAATTGCTCAATGTCCCATCCTTTAAGTCTTGTATCCTGCGTGTCCATGTGGTACTTTTCCCTGCATTTGAACTAGATTTGAGTGCTTTGAGAATACATTTGAGTTCATTTGAGCTTGGGTCTGAATTAGACTTGGGCCTTTTTGGGGAAGACTTGGTCCACCCATGACCCTTATAGTCTCAGATCCGCATTATGAATCCCAATGTGGACCCGAACTTGAGTTTTGCTGTCAAATCCTTATCGGATCCAGATCCAGGCCAATCTAAGTGCTGCCCGAGTCCAACAGAGGTTCTTAACCAAGACCAACGCATAATGTTAAGGTTGCAGTATAACCCATTTAAGAGATGAGCCTACAGGTCCCTAGGGTTGTCAATCGTGTCGTGTTAGCGAATTCAAGTAACGGGTCAACGAATTCGTGTTATAATCATCTCAACCCGTACACGACCCGTTAACTTAACGAGTCAAAAAATCCAACCCGGACACGACCCGTTAATTTAACGGGTTACCCGACCCAACCCATTAACCCGTTAAATAATTAAATCATTTCAAAAATTAAAAGAAAATCCATACAAAAATATATAAGGAATAAATTATATAAGCCACACGAAACTGTGAGGATCTCGAGTGGATCTCACCTAAATCCCACTATAAAACAATAAATCTCAATTTATTCTTTATGAATATAAATTAATTCTAGTTACACTTGGGGACTAAAAAAAATTTAACATGTTAAGTGGGTTATTAACGGGTCACTAATTTAATTCGCACACGACCTGTTAACTTAACGTGTTAATGGGTTTGACCCGTTAACGACTCAAACTCGTTAATATCGTGTGGATTTGTATCGTGTTAAAAGGTCCTACTGCGTTTTGACAGCCCTACAGACCCCCACATGAGACCTACAAGAGCCCAATTGATGCCCAAAAGGCCAAAGAATAAAAAAAAAATAAAGTTCAGGTTGCTGACTGTGTGAGACAGGAGTGCAGTTTCTCTCTTGATAGCGCCTCTCTTTGAGGGATAACGGGTTCCACCATTCATCTGTCCTAACCATTTCCTTCAATGGCACAGATGATGCAGCACATATCAGGGAAATTGTAGTTATCAACTTTTCCCCTGAAAATATTTTGACCATGACATTGGACCATATGGCTGAAAAAAAATTTACAACAAAAGTACACACAAAATATTATTATATTTCAAAGTCCAAAGATTACATACGATCACCTGTGTGTTTAAAATGATTATTTGTGAAAATATAACAGAGGTGTTTAAAAAAATAAAGATGAAACAGGTGAAAATATAACAGGAAGAAGGTTGTTTAAAATTATCAACAAATGTGGATGGTTAAGTGTAAATTTCCTTTTATAGTTTAGCATGGTCCTCTGTAAAGTAGTTGTGAAGTCATGGAAATGTAACGGCCTCTTTGTTTTCATATGATTTTTGGCAAAGATATTGGGACGGCAGATTCAAAGATGATGACTCCTAGACTCACCGACTTATTATTCCTTTCTTTACCTTGCATAGATTTAGATAACATTATCTGGTTTTGTTTCTCCAATTGAAAAACATTTGCAACTCCCAAATAAGCTTTCTTTATGAAATTCAATGGTCTGGTTTGGATAATTAAGTTCCCAAAGATAGCTCATGTTTCTATTGGTTTCTTTAATGAAATTTAATAGTTTGGTTCAGGTATCAACAAAAACTAAAAACAGAAGTGGGGGAGAGAGAGAGAGAGAGAGTCCTTGCTTGGTCATTGCTTCAGTCATATTTTAACAATCATATCTAGTCAATACCCTGCAAACCAGAACCATGTTGTAGGGGCTGTTCAGAATGATTTGTTTTTTCTTAGGAGAGAATGAAATATGTATTCGAGGGAGCAAATGTAGTCTAGAATTTAGATTTTACAGTCCCACCATGGATAGGAGCCTCAAAAAACTTATAATTGGAAGTTCTAGTCAATATGTTAAAAAACATATTTTAACAATCATATCTAGTCAATACCCTGCAAACCAGAACCATGTTGTAGGGGCTGTTCAGAATGATTTGTTTTTTCTTAGGAGAGAATGAAATATGTATTCGAGGGAGCAAATGTAGTCTAGAATTTAGATTTTACAGTCCCACCATGGATAGGAGCCTCAAAAAACTTATAATTGGAAGTTCTGAGACATACCATTTACCTTTCTTTTGATTCATTGTTGCATCCCTTTAGTCAAACTTAGATTTTCAAGGGACATTTGCTGAATTCCTACTGAATCCTTATATATTGAGAAAAAACAAAAGCAAGCTTTTTTTGAAGGTGCAAGGAAGGTCAAGATAGGATATCCAATTGGAGATCATCAAATTCGTGGGATTTAATTCTGAGAGAGAGGAAGGTGGGTATTCATTTTTCACTAAGGTGGAGATAAATTGATGGTTGTAGATCCACATCTTGGATCTTTCAGTAGCATTTACCACAAACTAGCCAAAGCGGCCCTATGGCCTACTTGTTTCATGTAATTGAATTCATAGGAATTCTAAGGCTCTGCATTTCTGAAAGTGGTTAAAAAGTGAATTTTCATAAATACCATTGAATAACCTTCCCTTTAATGGAATTTGAATAAAGGAAGACGCCAAGTCTCTGTATTTCTGTAATTGGTTAAAAATGAAGAATGAAATGTGAATATCTAAAAATGATCAAATAACCTTCCTTTCAATTGAAATTTGAATCAAGGGAAATGAATACTCAGGCATCATCTGCATCTCTACCTTTATGTCCTTCACCATCACCTTATATCTTTGACCCCTATCTCTTTAACAATCCTTTGGTGGAGCTCATTTAACAATCAATTCTTATTATATTCAATTCCTACGTGTTCTATGTAAACAAAGAGGCCTTAAGTGTTTGGATCCTCAAATCTATTAATATTTATACGGACTTGAAAAGATGGTATATATTCTATGTATCCACTATCCATGAATCAAGGGCCCTGCATTGTACCTCTCCAAACTTCATTTTTTTTTTTTTAAGGAAACTTCAAATTTGTTGAGGCTAAGGAGGAGCAATTTAATTTGTTGAGGCTAAGGAGTAGCAATTTATGTATAATGTAAAAAAAAGAAGAAAAAAATGGTTAGAAGTTAAAAATTAGAAAAAAAAAAGGATTATAGTAATTTTCATGTTATTTCCCAGTAGTTCATGACTTGGTATGCAGATTTTACACCAAAAGGCTCATTTAGATTTTGGAAACCCAGAATGCAGGTAACTCCATTTAGGTGTAAACGAGGTTTATACATTTGGATAACCAGAGTAACCTGTTAGATACAGTTGCATTGTTCTTTCTGATAGCTCATTAAAGGTAAACATATTATGGGTAATTAGATTTTTACGTAAACTTAGCCCAGCAACTGAGTTCCTGTGATCCAAACAGGGCGAAGGCATGTTACCTGTTACAAGATTCAACCTCTTTGGGCAGGTGGGCCACAAATACCAAAAAAGATGAGAGAAAGTGAACTTTTTCTGTATTTTTTGGTAGGCAAACAAAAGGAATTTTTGTGTGTTAGTTGGGAATTTTGCTTCTAGAAAAAGACATGGGACAAGTTGTTAAGGACGGGGGATGATTCCACGCTGCTGTTTGTCATCTGCAAATGGCATCTTTTGAAGTATTCCAACCACCCCACTCTCAAACCATCAGGAAACTCCTCATACCAAAAGCCTTATTTAAAGCCTCTGTCTCAAGCAAAGATCCCTCCCTTCTCAACTTCTCATAAAAACAAGACAACCCCAATTCCCCTTCTTGTCTTTGGTTTCCTTCAAATGAGATGACACAATGGAGTTTTCATGAACCCCCACCCCATCTCCCATAACATCCAAGCCACCCCAGTTCATTTCTCTTTCATTTCAAGCCTTGGTCCTCATTTCCCCGATGGAGATGCAAGAAACTGAAGAGGAGTTCCTCAATCTTCGCCTCGCCACCGCAGCTGATACTGGCTGCGGAAGGAAGAGAAAGAATAAAGATGAGATAAATTCATACACCCAACTGGGAGAAGAAGAAGGGAAGCTCATTGCTTTTCTTCAATTACGCGACCAGATGCTAAAACTAGACCCCAAAAGGGGTGGTGTTGAAAATGGGAAGGGCCTTCATCTGATCCATTTGTTGCTTGTCTCAGCTACCGCTGTGGACGAGAACAAGACCATCTTGGCCGCTGAGAACCTTAGTGAACTGTATAAGAATGCTTCATTGAATGGCGACTCCATCCAACGGGTCGTCGCATATTTCGCCGATGGTTTGGCTGCCAGGCTTTTGACCCGAAGATCACCATTTTATGACATGATCATGAACAGGCCAACCGCCAAGGAAGAGTTTTTGGCCTTCACGGGGCTCTATCGTGCATCTCCTTTTTTCCAATTTGCTCATTTCACAGCCAATCAGGCCATCATTGAGGCTTTTGAAGAGGAAGAACAGCAAAACAACAGAGAATTACATGTAATAGACTTCGATGTCTTGTATGGGTTCCAATGGCCTTCTTTAATTCAATCTCTTTCGGATAAAGCCACGAGCAGCAACCCAATCTCCCTGCACATTACCGGGTTTGGTAGAAGCTTGGAGGAACTGGAAGAAACTAAGACTAGGCTGGTGAATTTTGCAAAAAGTTGCCGCAATTTAGATTTTGAGTTTGATGGGTTTGTAAGAGGATCAAACCCCATTACTCTCAGTGTCAAGAAGAATGAAACTGTTGCAGTGAATTTGCTACTTTATCTTAATACACTTGGCAGTGATTTGCAGATATCTGAGACATTGAAATCGATCTATTCACTTAATCCTTCCATTGTAGTCCTTGTAGAGCAGGACGGCAGCCGAAGCGCCAGAAGCTTCTTATCGAGATTCATGGAGTCTCTGCATTATTTTGCAGCCATGTTTGATTCATTGGACGATTGCCTTCCGCCCAAGAGTGCAGAGAGGCTGAGCATAGAGAAGAGCCATTTTGGGAAAGAGATCAAGAGCATGATAAATTGCGAGAAGGGCGAAGAGTATCATCAGAGGTATGAGAGGTTGGAGACATGGAGGGGAAGAATGGAAAGTGTTGGATTTGGAGGAGTTAAACTGAGTTCACGATCTTTGAGCCAAGCAAAGCTTCTTTTGAAGATTAGGAGCCATTTCTCACAAATGGAGTTTGATGGAGGGGGTGGAGGATTCAAGGTGTTTGAGAGAGATAGGGGACGAGCCCTCTCCCTTGGGTGGCAAGATAGATATCTTATAACAGCAACTGCATGGCACTGTGCATAAAAACTTCTCTTTCTTGGCATGTTTATAATGTTATCCTAACTGGTTCTTTATGTACAAACAAATACTATGAATTTTCTGTTATCCAATAATTAAACTCCAATTACTAAGATTTGGCTGTTGAATGAATTGCGAATGAGCAAAACGAGTAGCTATGAAGAATAAAAATGGCGCTATGAATTGGTTGACTACTCAACTTCATGATCTTTCATGGTAAGGGATTCTTATCACAGGTGGATGACTGATAACTTCAGTGTGGAGGAGACAGCCTCTCATGCACAGGAACTAACCTAGCACTGGCCAACAAGTGAAGTCACCAACTAGTAAACTGTGTAAGCATTTGAAGGTTCTGGTGAACATTTGTGGCGTTCGTCTACTTCGGTTTTCTGTACCTCAAATGTATTTGTAAGATCTATTGACGTATATAAGGGGTGGTGTTGTTCTATTGCAACAGTTTCTGTATGGCATCTACAACATCTCTCTCTCTGTATTGTGTCTGCATGGTTGTAGAATGTAAGCATTACCAATGTTATCCCCTTGCATCATCGTCCATGTTACCATGTATTATCTTAGTCTTGTTCCATCAATTTGAGGCTGGCTTTATCTCCACTCACATTCTATACTATATTCAGATAGTATCCTCCTTTTCTTCAGAATTGCAATCAATCATAGGGATCCCACTAATTCGGTGGAGCCTCCGCCACCCATCCAGTTTTGGTTGAAATCTTAATTGTATTGCTCCCTCTTTTATGACTGACTAAACATGGATTAGAGCCTAATGTATTATTACACTAAGACATCACCCATGGCATTCTGTCATCTCTTCCAGCTATTTTTATGTGGTACTGATGATCTTTTGTAGATTGCCCAACTGTGGTATTTTTTAATGAATGGAGGGAGAAAACACTACTATTTCCTTGATGAATCAAAGAGTGTGTTCTTGAGTGATTGGCCTCAGAAATCTCTTTTAGACCGCCCAAGATTCATGAGAGCCCTCAATCATGCATTTAACCTGATTCTTTTACTAATAAAGTGAAATGTATCAAAGAAAGAATGGAACTTAGCTTGATCTAGAAAGTGAAGCGACCCAAATCCTAAACAAAGATGCATTAGCCAGTAGTTTCCAGGCACATTGAAATTGCGACACGCATTTACCAAGTTCATTTCTAACCCATCAGGTTTCACACTCGAAATGCAAAATAATCTGTTTATGGTGCATAAGATATAAAAAAGCTAAGTGAAGCTACCAATATATGTAAGTAGCCATTACACATGCATATATGCATACAATTAACTAATTAGGCACATTTATCGCATTTAGTCTGTGAGAGAAATCAACCTTTAATGGGTCCAAGAATTGCTGAAGCATGTATGCAGACCTTGTCATGCTTCAAATGAGTTGGTTAAAAGATCAATTTTTTTATAGATGCAGCTGCAGTTCAATACTCATTTCAAGTCCAATGTCCAGAAGCATATATGCATATCATTGCAGTGAAATCCATCGTAAAATCATTAAATCCTCTGTGTAAGGTGCTCAGCACGCGATGATGATTTTTTGGGCTAAATTGAGTGGATCCCTGAAACTAATATTCCTGCATTGAATGTTGGCCTGTTGTGTATGTCTTTATTGGAGTTCCAGCGCAGATGATGGTAACATCTCCACATGTTTGATGTTTATTTCTTTGGTTTGTTCTTGGAGGTGTACAACATTACTAATATTATCTTTGCGCACGTACGGATTTTGGCCCAATGTAAGCTCAAGGGCGCCGATTTTTCCTTTTTAGTATGTTTTTTTTCATTTTGTTGACAATGATATCTACTATAGGAAACATCAAGGTTTGTTTGAGCATACATAATACAATATCAAAATCAGCCGAATATAAGTTCTAGACTTAAATTTGATAGGAATGAAGCCAAAACGACCTCTCTTATTGAATTAAGGCCAGTTTCAGTCAAGTCCAAATTAAATACTAAATGTGCAAATTTGGCATGGCGTGCCATTGGTCTTTTCCTGGAATTGAATTTTAATTCTCAGAGACTGGATAGCTTCCTTTTGCTGAGGTCTTGGAATCTTTCCCCAGATATCATGGGTCTAGATTGTCTTAGTTCTCCCTTATATTATAGTGTGTTTGTATGCAGAGAAGGAGCACAATTCAACAACAAATCTATTGATATGGGGAATTTGGTATTTGGGATTGGTTCTGTTTGTCATCTACTAATGGTTTGAAATTAAGGGTCGTATTCAGAAATTAGTTTTAACTTTCAACCTGTTTTCATACGGAAAAATCAATGATTTTTGAACATTAAGTAAGAACTCAAACTCAGTCAACATACCTTTGGATGGTATCTGAGTGTTGTGGAGTGAAAACTACAAGATACTTAAGTGATGTCTTTGATTCTGAGAGATTACAACTGAAGAAAGAGTCCTATGAACAGAGGACGGCATTGCTCACGTAAATGATGACCAAACGCACACGACAAGAACTTGTTATAATAGAGGTTTTAAAGATAAACACCTGGTTTTTTTAATATTAACAAATAACGACCTTTATTTATTTTATGTCATGCAAATATATTTCACTATTTTAAAAAAACTCAATCAACCGCCATGACCAACAGGAAATAGTTTCTTAATGGCTCATAAAAATTGACATATTTACCCAAAAAAAAGGATGAAAACTCGAAAACCCCCATTGGGTTCAATTTGAATTATGGGTGTTAATTGAGTTTAATTGATATAAGTTTAATGATGTTCTCACATTAGTGCCCCGGGTTTAATATGACACTAGGTTAAGATTTTAAATAAAGATCTCCTCCTTCTATGAGCGTATAGATAGACTTCTTTGTGGTCCGGTGAAAATTTTTGGCCTGCTGATCAAGGTTTCAATTAATAGGGGTGGGGGTGGTTAATTGTAAAAATAAAAAGAGAGGTGGTTGTTGTAATTCTCAAAAAGATGTGGGATTTACTTATATGTGATTTCCTGTTGTAATATAGAAATTCAGAGTGCTGTCCCCATCTTTTTTTCTATCTATCCAAAAGTCATTGTGATATTTGGAAATTTGTCTTTAGTCCCTAATCTTTAGGGATGTAAATGTGTTCCGATTCTCAGATTACTCGGGAGTTTCGACATATTAAAAACCAGGTCTAGGTTCTTATTTAGGCCCTGATAAGTAAATGAATTCGGATCTGGGTCCGGTTCCACCTTGGTTTGAATCTGTAGACCTGAGACCTGACATATTACCCCAAATTTCGAAAATCTTATTTAAAAATCATGTTTTTGTAATATAATTCTTTGCCTAAACCCGGATCCAAACCAGTACCATATATGGTTCTAGTTCTAGTTCTGGAGCCAAGAAACCGGGTTCGAAACGGTTCCAGGTTCTGGTCCGGATCCGGTTCCATCTTCTTAAAAGGTTCCGATTTTGGTTCCACTATGGATTTGGACCAGAAGCGACCCATTTACAACGTTGGTGGACCTGAAACCGGAACCGACCGATTTGCAACCCTACTAATCTTCAAATTCATTGAAATATAGCCTTTTTGGCCAAAATCCTTTTAACAAAATGATATAGATGACCATCCATTTTGGCCATTATCATGTGATGCTTTGGCGGATCAGCTATGGGTAGAAATTCCTGACCCAACTCAGTAATTCATAATTTGGGTTGACCTTCTTATTTGGGGATTGGGTTTGGATTGATTGACACTTTTTTATAAGAAACGAGTTGATCCGGGGTTTTACTACTATTTGACCCATTACCCTTATGCATAACGGAAACACATATGATTTAATTACACATATGTAAATGGGCACAAACAAACAAAGAATCCTTTCCCAATACAAGTAATTGTATGACCCGCCGGCCCGACTCGTATCTAACTTGTTAATTAAAATTTTCATTGGTCCAGCTGACACAATTCAATTGTCACCCGAATTGCTTCGGCCATCAGGAATTCAGGTCAACGCTTTGACTGGGCCCCATAAACAAACACAGTGGGCCCTTTTGAGAAAATCACAGCCGTTGGTAGTCTGTCTTGTTTATACTTTTCAAAAGCAGGAGAATGACAAAGCCGGCCATTTTTTTTTTTTTACTTAAAAGCAGCAGCGACAGTCGTGGAGGAGAGAGAAAGAAGGGAGAGATGGATGAGAATGAGATGTGGAGCATGATAAGGCACAGTAGGATCCGCACAAATGGCATCGAGATGCACGTGGCAGAGATCGGGGCGCCCACGTGTCCTCTGGTTCTTCTGCTCCACGGCTTTCCGGAGCTTTGGTTCTCATGGAGGCACCAGATGGTTAAAATTGCTGAGCACGGGTACCACGTGGTGGCGCCTGACATGAGAGGCTACGGAGACACCGAGTCACCCCCCGATTCCTTCTCCTACACGATCCTCCATCTCCTCGGCGATCTCATCGGCCTTCTCAACGCATTCGATCGAGAAAAGGTGAAGTTTCCACCTCCTTTCAATTTTCTTTGTCAATTACTTGTGTGTTTGGTTGGGTGGAAAACTGGATTGAACAAGGGGTTTTTGGTTTTGGTTGGGACTTGGGACTTGGGTGAGTTAGGCTTTTGTGGTGGGACATGACTGGGAGCTGAGGTTGGATGGCACCTGGGGCTCATGAGGCCCGACCGAGTCAAAGCGATGGTTTGCTTGAGCGTTCCTTTCCGGGCCCGGTCTCCTGGAGAAAAGCCCACTGAGACATTTGCTCGAATGCTTGGGGATGGATTCTACGCTTCTCAATTCCAGGTATTTTCCACACTTTCTTTAAATATTTATAACAGGGTCAGTGCCAGGGGTCTAAAAAAAAGTACATGATACATGATAAGGCCTCTCCATCCTGAATTTTGGGGTGTAAATTGAGCTGGTCCGCCCAGGCCCTGCCCTCCGGTCAATGCACCACGCAACTTTGACCGGCCCATCAAATACACAGCCCATGCCTGGCCACTGTGTCATGCCCGTGGCACAGCACGGCCTGGCCAATCAAATGCACGAGTCGTGCTGTGGCAGCGTGTCATGGCCCGTGTACGCCACGGCCCAGCCCGCAGCCTCGCACACCTAAGAAAGTAAACCCAGTTTAAAACATGGTTTAGGGTTTTTTTTTTGACAATTTTACCCCCTTAACAGCTAAAAGAAAGTTCAAATAAGGGGTATTTTTGGATCATTTCAACACTCAGTAAACTTATAAGTACTCCCTTTTTCTTCATTTCTCAACATTCATCTACACTCTTTAAGTTCTCTCTGTGCTCTCTAATAAAGTACCAAAAGCTCTCTCTACACTCTCAAAGGCTAAGAAAAGCCCATAAAGTTCCTTTTTATATAAAGAAATTTAAATTTAAAAAAAGAAAAAAAGAAAAAGAGAAAAAGAGAGGGGCATGTGGACCGGGCCGGGCCGGACTATGCGCAGCCCAGCCCGGCTTGGGCAGTGCCCCTCCCAGGGCAAGGCACGGAATGGCTTGGCCCAGTCATGGCTGGGCCGGCCAAACTGCGGGCTGTGCCCCGTTTTACACCCCTATCCTGATTGGCACCAACCTCGGTGGGCCGCACGTGCTGTCCCGCATGAAAGTGTGCGTGCAACGAGAGAAGATGTTCATCAGGAAATTGCTTCCTTGGCCAATCTGGCAATTAGACCATTCAAGGTTTATGCGACCATTTCCAAAATCACATGCACGTCTTTATAAAAATAAAAATAAAAATTTAAAGGACAACTGGTCTAACTGCATACCCTTTAGCTCTGAATATTATTATTGATCCAAGTTGGCCCCTTTTGATTCTAGCATGTACAATTTTCTATGGACTGATATAATATATAGATAAGCTGGTGTTCGTTCAATGCATAAATTTCTTTTCTATTTTTTAAACAAGTCTCCTTATATCACTATTAGGGTTGCAAACGGGTATTCGATTCTCCGATTACCCGGAAGTTCCGACCCGGAAGACAACAAGTGCAGAACTTATTTTAAGTTTCGATTAAAAAACGGGTCCGGGTTTGAAGCCCAATTTAGGTTTCGACTAATAAATGGACCCAATTTTGTGTCCATATAGGTTCCGACCCGTGGACCTAGGACCTGACATATGAGTCTTTGATATTGTAAGCTGTACCTCAAAATTAACATTTTTTTTATATTTTTATGTATAATGTTGGAGGTCGTAGACTTGATGCACTATTATATGTTGAATGATATGCTTAGTTTTAAAAAAAATTTAAAAATGAAGAGCAATTAGAATTGGTTTTGAAATTAGATTCTAGCCTTTTAGGTTGACCCGGTTCTGGAACCAGATCCAGGTTTTCCTATCGGAACTGGGTCTCGAATCAACGAAATAGGTTCCGAGTCCAAACCGGACCCGGACCTGGACCCGACCCGGACCCGTTATTTAGAAACAGGTCCGGGTCCGGGTCCTCATCCAATATGGTTCCAACCCATAACGGTTCCATTTGCAACTCTGATCACTATTGCAGCCTGCAGTTGGGTTTTATGTTCTTGTTGTGTCTCAATAAATTTGATCTTAATATAAAGTATCATCTTTGTAACCTGCCCGTTTGGCACTTTACTAATACAATACAAGTCAAGTAAAACCTCCATTTTCCAAACAATATGTCATATCAAATGCACTTTATTCAAAACTCTCTCCATCTTTTTCATACAAAAAGTCAAAAAACAACTACCTTTATCCACTAAAATACAAAAAAACTCTACTTTTCCATACAAAAAGTCAAAAAATTCCATAACAATCAATTAAAAACAAAATACCATTATAACCCACTTATATTTCATTCTTTCTTCAAAATCAACTTTACTTGACTTGACTATATTAGTAGAGTTACCAAACTGGCCCTAAGTGATTCATCTGACATTGCAGGAACCTGGAAGAGCAGAAAAGGTGTTCGCCCGGTACGATTTCTATACAGTTATGAAGAAGTTCCTATCCATTAGAAAGCCTGATCTCATTGCTCCTCCTGGTGTGGAGCTCATTGATTTTCTTGAAACCCCATCATCATTGCCAGCATGGATTACAGAGGAAGAAATCCAATATTTTGCTAGCAAGTTCCAAAAATCCGGATTTACAGGCCCCTTGAATTATTACCGTGCAATGGACCGGTATGTCTATTCTTTTCAAATCAAACTAAACATACATGTATACATCTTCCTAGACATCTGGCTGTGTGGTATTTACTATTTGTATAACTTTGCCTAGGACTTGAGCTCTATGCAATGAATTCACAAGGTGAAAGTTTATACAACCTAGTATCCTACTGACCTCATCTATTGGTACATAGTAAGAGAGTAAACTTCAGTAGTGCATGATTTACTGTAAAACCCAGTTCTCTGTTGATTGGAAAAATCATTTCATATGATCAGGTCTTTAGTGGGAAAGTTGATGATGCACAAAAATGGATTTGCACACCACCGGTCAAGTAATAATGGTAAAATATGTAATAATTGAGATGAGAGAGGGATTTATAGTGGTTCGGTCAGTATGACCTACGTCCACTTTTGGAAAGGTTGAGATCGCCGGATGTATTGATTCTCAAGTGTTTCAGAGATTACAAATTTGGGATAGTGTGTAGAAGAGAGAAATTTGCTTGCCTCGGTATTTGTCTCATGCCCCCCAAGTGCTGGTGGGGCTTACAATTTATAGTCGCTCCCCTAACAGATGGGGACGACTTTACAGCGCCGTTTACGAGGAGCCTTCGAGGTGTCCTCGACTAGGGAGGCAGTTGTGATATTCTCCGCACGACTTGGTAAAAGCGGGACGTGGCTTGCCTGCTTCCGAAGCGACCCGGACTGCTGTAACGTGGCCAGGCATCGTGGGTTTGGGCTCGGACTCCATTGGACCCAACGGATCTTTCATTAATTTAAGCCTTGGCTCATCACAGACTGGGCCACTTGGGCCTGACTCATCATTTGCCCCTCAATGCCCTGTGTCCAATGGAACTTGGAGAGGAGGGCATTCGATTGAATTTTCGGCTGAGTTCGCAACTGCAAAAACTTCGGGAGGCCAAAACATCTGTCTCGAGGCCTTTTTTGGACTTCTGACAACATCAGTCACGGCCGTAGGCAGTGAGTTTTGTAGGGCTCGCCGAGAGCTTCGATTTGATATATAATACGCCTCATTCGGAGTTATGTACCAAAATTTACGGTGAAAATAGGAAGCAGGCGCGCTGGGCACGGTTCTGGGCAAGCAGAGGGGCTGGCGCCTGTGCTGGGCGCTTCTGAGGAGGTCTGGGCGCCCCTGAGGAAGTGCTGGGCGCCCATGCTGGGCGCCTGGGAGGCCTGGGCGCCCATGAGGAAGTGCTGGGCGCCCATGCTGGGCGCCTGGGAGGCCTGGGCGCCCATGAGGAAGTGCTGGGCGCCCATGGGAGTGCTGGGCGCCCATGGTGGCTGGGCGCCCATGGGGCCTGGTCTTGGTGCCGGGCGCAGCACGCGCAGGGCGACGGGCGCTGGCGAGGCGGGCAACTCAGCGGTGTCGGCGCCCGTTCATCCACAAATTTTTTTTTTTTTTTTTGTTTTAGTCCAAGCACTGGGCGCCCATAGGGTCTGGGCGCCCATGGGAAGTGCTGGGCGCCCATGGGTTGGGCGCCTGGGAGTCCTGGGCGCCCCTGGGATGCCTGGGCGCCTGGGATGTCTGGGCGCCTGATGGTGTCTGGGCGCCTGATGGTGTGGGGTTAGCTGCTGCGTCCGTGGACTTCTCTGCTGTTGCTGGCGTGAGCTTCGCTGCTGAGGGGCTAGCCACTGTCCGCGTGGGCGAGCAGCTCGTGTGCTGTCCAGACATTTGATTTGGACAGCCGGGCAACTGGTCCGGTGATTTGTAGTAGTCCCGTAGGCTGTAGATAACCTACCTTCTGACATCGAGCTTTTGGCGACCCGCGAGGGAGCCGATAAGCTGAAGACAGGCTGCCTGCTTGAGAGCAGTGCAGAGTCCAAGCTTTCTGGCGACCCGCGAGAGGGTAGCTAAGCTGGAGACAGGCTGCCTGCTTGAGAGCAGTGCAGAGTCCAAGCTTTCTGGCGACCCGCGAGAGGGTAGCTAAGCTGGAGACAGGCTGCCTGCTTGAGAGCAGTGCAGAGTCCAAGCTTTCTGGCGACCCGCGAGAGGGTAGCTAAGCTGGAGACAGGCTGCCTGCTTGAGAGCAGTGCAGAGTCCAAGCTTTCTGGCGACCCGCGAGAGGGTAGCTAAGCTGGAGACAGGCTGCCTGCTTGAGAGCAGTGCAGAGTCGGGTCAAGCTTTTGGCGATCCATGAGATGATTCACCTCGCCGCCTGGACCTGTTGATTTCCTCAGCATTCATATATTTTTGAGCTTTTGCCAATAGTTCTGGCATGCTCTTTGGCTGGCACTTCATCACTGAGAAGAGGAAACTCGACGAGCGAAGGCCTCCCAAGAAGGCTGTCATTGTCACTTTGTCATCGGGATCTGCGACCTGAAGTACCTCCTCGTTAAAACGAGTGAGGTAGCTCCTGAGGCTCTCATTTTTATCCTGCTTTACGCTGAGCAGGTGTGTGGCGGGCTTCTGATGGCAGCGCCCTCCGATGAAGTGCGACACGAAGGATTTGCTTAACTCCTCAAAGGTGGCGATGGAGGCTGGGGCTAGATTGGCAAACCACTGCCGAGCGGAACCCTTCAAGGTAGTTGGGAATGCCCTACACATAATTTCGTCGGGGACGTTGTGCAGCTGCATCAAGGTTTTAAAAGTTTCGAGGTGGTCCAGTGGATCTTTCGTACCGTCAAAAGCTTCGACGGATGGCATCTTGAATTTTTGAGGGAGTGGGTAGTTCACCACGTCGGGCTTGAACGGTGTGTCTGTTCGCCTGACTAGGTAATCCACTGTCTCTGGTGCCTGCGCCTTCATGGCGTTGAAGACCTCACCGAGTTGGTTCTGCATTTCTCTGAGCTTCTCGTCCCAGCGATTGGGGGCTCTTCGGGAGTGATCATGGAAGTTGCTCTCCTCCATGTTTTCACTTTCCCCTTCTTGGAAACTAGGACCATCCCCATTAGAAGCAGAGGGAATAGATGGGGGTCCTTCGTGATGTGCTCCCCCCGGAGGTGGAAGTCCTCCGTGTCCTGCTCCTCCTGGAGGTGGGAATCCTTCAAACTGAACTCCACCGGGAGGAGGAAGTCCTTCCGGATTTATTCTCCCAGCCCCTAGTGTAACCCCAAAAGGAGGGGCAAGAGGAAACCCTCGGGCGCCCAAGGGATGGGCGCCCAGGGGGTTGGCGCCAGGGATGTGGGCGCCCAGGGGGTTGGCGCCCGAGGCATGGGTGCCCAGGGGATTGGCGCCCAGGGGATGGGCGCCCGGGGGAGGAGCTCCCCGGCGTGGAGCCCTTGCGTGCCCCGGGCGCGGTACTCCATGCTGTGCTCCTCCATGTCCTGCTGTGAGCATGAACTGTAGGATCTGTTGGTTTTGTGTTACCAGCTGCTGCATGGTCTCCAACATCTGTTGCGGAGTGGGAGCAGGGGCATCTTGGGCAGGATTAGTCGGTGGATGATCATTCTCGCCTTCTCGACAGGGATTCTCCTCTGGGCGTCTTGCAGATCTTGTGGTGATCACCATAATTTCGGAAAAAAGAGGATTCTAACGTGAGAATTTTAGTCGTTCCCACAGACGGCGCCAAACTGATGATGCACAAAAATGGATTTGCACACCACCGGTCAAGTAATAATGGTAAAATATGTAATAATTGAGATGAGAGAGGGATTTATAGTGGTTCGGTCAGTATGACCTACGTCCACTTTTGGAAAGGTTGAGATCGCCGGATGTATTGATTCTCAAGTGTTTCAGAGATTACAAATTTGGGATAGTGTGTAGAAGAGAGAAATTTGCTTGCCTCGGTATTTGTCTCATGCCCCCCAAGTGCTGGTGGGGCTTACAATTTATAGTCGCTCCCCTAACAGATGGGGACGACTTTACAGCGCCGTTTAGGAGGAGCCTTCGAGGTGTCCTCGACTGGGGAGGCAGTTGTGATATTCTCCGCACGACTTGGTAAAAGCGGGACGTGGCTTGCCTGCTTCCGAAGCGACCCGGACTGCTGTGACGTGGCCAGGCATCGTGGGTTTGGGCTCGGACTCCATTGGACCCAACGGATCTTTCATTAATTTAAGCCTTGGCTCATCACAGACTGGGCCACTTGGGCCTGACTCATCAAAAGTAATGAGTAGGAATTTCCAGTCAACTTTCTGCTGATTTTAAATTGAAATTGTTACAGGCTTGATTTGGTTTCTCCCTCTCGGTTTTAATTTCTATGCTTGTGTTCTTTTTATAGTTACCTGTTTGAAAGTTTCAAGTTCCTTCGTTCTTGTTAGTGTTGTTGCCCGGTTAGAGCCAAACTTATTTTTTCAATGGATTATGCTAGGAATTGGGAGCTTCTTGCACCATGGGATGGAGCAAAGATTGATGTTCCAACAAAATTTATTACTGGCAACAAGGATATTGGATTTCAGTCATTTGGCACAAAGGATTATATCCTGGGAGATGCTTTCAGGAGTTTAGTGCCAAACGTGGAAGTTGTTATCATTGATGGGCACCACTATATCCAGCAAGAGAATGCTGATATAGTTACAGATGAAATTCTATCATTTTTCAGTAATGTATGTATTGCTTAATTGAGTTTGTTGTAATAGGAGGATGTTTGGATGGATTATTGCTGAACATAAAATCCTATTTATGAAATATTTAGTGATTAGCATGAATGAATTAACTGGGGTCCCTTTTACAGCATTGGAGATGGGATGTTATTGAATGGTCCTATAAATTGGTTGATTCCTTTTCCCAAGCAAAATAGTATCCCATGGTGCCTGATTGCCCTGTTATATTGGCACATTTAATTGTTCAGCAATGATGGAGGGTTAGCGTCAAGCAAGCCACATGAAAAACTTCACACCTGCTACCCATATTCATGCTGTTGAGCCTGCCCTCTCCAGCTCTTATGGTTAAACTTTCAAATTTTGAGGTGGTTAAAATGAAGGGCTAGGATTATCTGATTTTTTACACCTAACCCTTATTCAGGACGAGAACTTTGTTGAGGTCAACGTCCACCCTCGCTCTTGAGCAGTCATAATTATGGTCAAGCCCTCGCCCTCACCATAAAACCATTGTTGTGTCGTTTTCCATCACCAATCTGATAGAGGTGAAGCTGACACCGGGCCTTGGGCACCTAGTAAATGTTAAGATTGGAAGATCATGTACATTTTTTTTCCCAGTTCTTTGTTGTTTTAGCTGTTCTTAACAATCTATTTAGAAGGTTTTTGGAAGAACTATTATATTCTTCCAATCTAGGAAAATCTGTAGAACTTCTGGCTTCTAGTTGCATCAATAAAGCCTCTGACCAATACTGTTTTGGGTCATGGCAAAAACAAGAGTCTGATCCTTTTGTTAAATGGGACAATCTCTCAAGCCCTAATCCTACCCATCACCCATAAACAAACTAGACTTGAACTTGACCACATATCATCAGCTCCAACCCAACCTCAACAATCTATTGCTAGAAAAGAAGTCAGTTGGATTGAGCCAGGCCCCCCTCATTTATGCTATGAAACTGAGACCAGCCTGTGATCTGATAACCACAGATCAATCCCTGCAGAAAAACAGTAGGGTCCAGCTATCCTTCAAAGCTCAAACCTAACCCGTTTACTGTCTTTATTGCTTCTACGGATCATGCCAACAACAGTCTTGAATCTAGTTTCCATTGGCCCAGCTTTCTTGGTTAGTTATTTCTAGCTACCTAATTCAAGGCTTTGAAACTATCCATTCATATATCAATCATAATGGCTATCAATACCTCTCATTGGTTTATTTGGTGTGTGTGCGTGCCCTCTCTCTAAACATTCTACTATACCCAGCCCCAAATTTCACGTGAGTTTCTAAATCGTAGCCTGAGCCGAACCCAAGCCCAACACAAGCCCAACCTGGAACTTATTCGTGGTGGGTTTGGTCATATGGTTTCAGGTCTCATCCTAGGTGCAGAAAAAGTAGCATATAAAAAAACTTGCACTAGTGCTCTATGGCCGAAATCCGAGTTCAACTTCAAATGAGAAAGGCGGACTGTTGGTGACCACAAGATGCTACAACCAACATGTCTTCCAAAACAGAGACAAGCTCGCCCAATTTGTTATATTTTTTCAAAGAAAGTAACATGAAAGAGATAAGGAAAGGTAGTGGGTGGTGAAGTTGCTAGACCCCTCTGAAACCATCCAAAAAGGGAATTTAATTTAAAAATTCTCTTGTGATGAGAACAATATTTAAATGACAGTGATTTACACTGGAAAACCCCATTTGATAATGTGAAAAGTCAGGCCCACCTTGTAAAATACCCTTAGGAGACGTCTAAAATAAGAACACTTCATTTTAAAAGGAGTAATTTTTGTGAACTCCCATTTATGAAGAAGGAATTTTGTCTCTTCAACTTGAAAATCATCCAAGTCGGTGCTAACATGATCACTGACAAAAAGACATGAGTGATTGACAGTTTCTTGTTTTCCTTGAAAAAGAAACACCCCACTGATTGATTTGCTTAAAGTAGTCAAAAAAATTATGGAAGTCTTGATTGGGTAACTAGCTAGTGTATCAATCACTGAAGTAGAAACATCAAACATTGGTGAATCCATTATTTGGGCCTTTATTATTTTGAAATGATGAATTGTTCTTTTTAGTCGAATAAATGATACCAACCTATCTATTTACAAAAGTGTAACAAGCATCAAATTTAGAAGAACTTGAAAATCTTGGCCGTGCATGCCATAGTACTATCAAAGTAATGACACTAAAAATTTTCAATCTATGGTTATTCTTTGTTGCATGGTGATCTTCAATCTTCATAAGATGGAGGGTGTGTACTGTGTAGTGCCAAACACAACCCCCCCCCCCCCACCAAAAAAAAACATACACACATGTACACACACTTTTCTGTAACCTTTCTATCTACTTTTGGTTTTTATTGGGAATTATGATGCCTTCTGTTAGAAGAAGATAAATTACAAGATTTTGGGATGGAATTATCCTCTTTAGAAGCCCATAAATGGAGAGAGCCCCTGTTTAGAAACCTTGCATACTAGAAAACCCATTGCTGAAGTGCAAGCCCAACTTTGCTTGAAATTCAAGACACTATTGTGAGGGAGGAATCAATTTGTTTGGATCATTTGGTAAACGTTGTATTTGGGTTCAGTTAGGAGTGAGAATGCTGTCAAAGCCTTGGGCTTCCTTGTGAAGATCATTATACCATTCAATTTGGAGCTGGTGGATGGTTGAACACGTACAAAAATTATGATGAAGTCATTATTATGGGAGGTGGTGGGCTTAGTTTTGCCGGATCTGATGTGGGCCCAATTAATATCTTCACTGGGTCTAAACTATTTATTAGTTTGGCATAGGAATTAGATCCATGCTGATTTACCATCTCTCAATAGTAAAACAAAAGAAGTAAGATAGCAACAGGCTGGCACTAAGCAGTTTCATATCCAAATTTAGAATGGGGCTGGCCCATTCAATGGCGGAATTTCACACACACAGCCACCTCTCATGAATTTGTGCTCACCCTAATTTGACATTCATCTGGAGATGAATCACCATTAAACTTTATTACAATGAGTTTGCACAATGTATGACCATACAATTAAACTAAGTTAACCAAACCTGAAGTTATGAACTTTTACATGATATTTTGAAATGGGACATAAGATAATACCTTTTTAATCTTGTTCAAGGGGATCATTCCAGCTTAACCGTGACACGAACATATGGCATCATGATTAGAACATTCTTAAGGTATGAAAGAAAAAATTGTAAAATATTCCAAAAAGAAAAGAACTGATCATACAAAATGTACAAAGTACTTAAACTAATAATTCAATTTTAAAATGATGTTATAGAAGTTACACTTTAATGTTTCAAAATGAAATTACTAACAACACAGTACTTTAGGTCTGTTTAGTCCTAATTATCTGTTTCATTTTGTAAATCTTGCTCATTGGAAAAGTCTTACATAATCAGTTAATTTGAATGGTTCAACGATGGGCTGATTTCCTTGTATGTCTGGAACACCTTACTCATTCACCCTACACTCATACAATCAAAATAGTGGGTCCTCCTTAAGTCAATTATGCAAATCTCTGAAATCAAATGCGTACAGTACAGTCAACCTCACCATCAATTGAATCCAACAACTGTCTCTACTATTTCCATCCATTTAACCTTCCAGAAGCGGAAAATTTGTAACCACACAAATCGCGAAAGGAAAAATCACATAAAGAATTTACATGGTTGCTGATGATGCACAAAAATGGATTTGCACACCACCGGTCAAGTATGAGTAATAAATGTGGAAATAAATGAGAAAGAGATTTATAGTGGTTCAGTCAGTGACCTACGTCCACTTTTGGAAAGGCAGAGGTTGCCGGATATGTCATTTCTCAAGTGTCCAGAGATTACAAATGTAGGAGAAGAGAGATGAAGGGAGAATATTGCTTGCCTCGGTATTTGTCCCATGCCCCCCAAGTGCTGGTGGGGCTTACAATTTATAGTCGCTCCCCTAACAGATGGGGACGACTTTACAGCGCCGTTTACGAGGAGCCTTCGAGGTGTCCTCGACTGGGGAGGCAGTTGTGATATTCTCCGCACGACTTGGTAAAAGCGGGACGTGGCTTGCCTGCTTCCGAAGCGACCCGGACTTCTGTGACGTGGCCAGGCATCGTGGGTTTGGGCTCGGACTCCATTGGACCCAACGGATCTCTCATTAATTTAAGCCTTGGCTCATCACAGACTGGGCCACTTGGGCCTGACTCATCATTTGCCCCTCAATGCCCTGTGTCCAATGGAACTTGGAGAGGAGGGCATTCGATTGAATTTTCGGCTGAGTTCGCAACTGCAAAAACTTCGGGAGGCCAAAACATCTGTCTCGAGGCCTTTTTTGGACTTCTGACAACATCAATCACGGCCGTAGGCGTGAGTTTTGTAGGGCTCGCCGAGAGCTTCGATTTGATATATAATACGCCTCATTCGGAGTTATGTACCAAAACTTACGGTGAAAATAGCAAGCAGGCAGTTTCGGGGCGAGCAGGTGGAACTGGGCGAGCATGAGGTGCCGGGCGTCTGTGGTCTTCTGTGCAATGTGCATCGACGGACAGCGCAGCGAGGATGCTCGAAGCCTGGGCGCCCATGGGGCTGGGCGCCCATGGAGGTCTGGGCGCCCATGGGTCTGGGCGTCCATGGAGGTCTGGGCGCCCATGGGGCTGGGCGCCCGGGGTCTGGGCGCCCATGGAGGTCTGGGCGCCCATGAAGGTCTGGGCGCCCATGGGTCTTGGGCGCCTATGGAGGTCTGGGCGCCCATGAAGGTCTGGGCGCCCATGGGTCTTGGGCGCCTATGGAGGTCTGGGCGCCCATGGTCTGCTCTGGGCGCCCATGGGGTCTGGGCACCTGATGGTGTGGGGTTAGCTGCTGCGTCCGTATACTTCTCTGCTGTTACTAGCGTGAGCTTCGCTGCTGAGGGGCTAGGCACTGTCTGCGTGGGCGAGCTGCTTGTGTGCTGTCCAGACATTTGATTTGGACAGCCGGGCAACTGGTCCGGTGACTTAATGTAGTAGTCCCGTAGGCTGTAGATAACCTGGAGATAGAGGCTGTTTGCGCGAGAGCAGAGACAGAATTTGAGGATTGCTCGTGAGAGAGCTACACCTTTTTGAGATCGAGCTTTTGGCGACCCGCGAGAGAGCCGCTAAGCTGGAGACAGGCTGCCTGTTTGAGAACAGTGCAGATGCCAAGCTTTTGGTGACCCGCGAGAGGGCCGCTAAGCTGGAGATAGTTTGCCTGTTTGAGAACAGTGCAGAGGCCAAACTTTTGGCGACCCGCGAGAGGGCCGCTAAGTTGGAGGTAGGCTGCCTGTTTGAGAACAGTGCAGAGGCAGGTCAACCTTTTGGCGATCCATGAGATGATTCACCTCGCCTGGACCTGTTGATTTCCTCAGCGTTCATATATTTTTGAGCTTTTGCCAATAGTTCTGGCATGCTCTTTGGCTGGCACTTCATCACTGAGAAGAGGAAACTCGACGAGCGAAGGCCTCCCAAGAAGGCTGTCATTGTCACTTTGTCATCGGGATCTTCGACCTGAAGTACCTCCTCGTTAAAACGAGTGAGGTAGCTCCTGAGGCTCTCATTTTTATCCTGCTTTACGCTGAGCAGGTGTGTGGCGGGCTTCTGATGGCGGCGCCCTCCGATGAAGTGCGACACGAAGGATTTGCTTAACTCCCCAAAGGAGGCGATGGAGGCTGGGGCTAGATTGGCAAACCACTGCCGAGCGGAACCCTTCAAGGTAGTTGGGAATGCCCTACACATAATTTCGTCGGGGACGTTGTGCAGCTGCATCAAGGTTTTAAAAGTTTCGAGGTGGTCCAGTGGATCTTTCGTACCGTCAAAAGCTTCGACGGATGGCATCTTGAATTTTTGAGGGAGTGGGTAGTTCACCACGTCGGGCTTGAACGGTGTGTCCGTTCGCCTGACTAGGTAATCCACTGTCTCTGGTGCCTGCGCCTTCATGGCGTTGAAGACCTCACCGAGTTGGTTCTGCATTTCTCTGAGCTTCTCGTCCCAGCGATTGGGGGCTCTTCGGGAGTGATCATGGAAGTTGCTCTCCTCCATGTTTTCACTTTCCCCTTCTTGGAAACTAGGACCATCCCCATTAGAAGCAGAGGGAATAGATGGGGGTCCTTCGTGATGTGCTCCCCCCGGAGGTGGAAGTCCTCCATGTCCTGCTCCTCCTGGAGGTGGGAATCCTTCAAACTGGACTCCACCGGGAGGAGGAGGTTCTTCCTGATTTATTCTCCCAGCCCCTAGTGTAACCCCAAAAGGAGGGGCAAGAGGAAACCCTCGGGCGCCCAAGGGATGGGCGCCCAGGGGGTTGGCGCCAGGGATGTGGGCGCCCAGGGGGTTGGCGCCCGAGGCATGGGTGCCCAGGGGATTGGCGCCCAGGGGATGGGCGTCCGGGTGAGGAGCTCCCCGGCGTGGAGCCCTTGCGTGCCCCGGGCGCGGTACTCCATGCTGTGCTCCTCCATGTCCTGCTGTGAGCATGAACTGTAGGATCTGTTGGTTTTGTGTTACCAGCTGCTGCATGGTCTCCAACATCTGTTGCGGAGTGGGAGCAGGGGCATCTTGGGCAGGATTAGTCGGTGGAGGATCATTCTCGCCTTCTCGACAGGGATTCTCCTCTGGGCGTCTTGCAGATCTTGTGGTGATCACCATAATTTCGGAAAAACGTGAGAATTTTAGTCGTCCCCACAGACGGCGCCAAACTGATGATGCACAAAAATGGATTTGCACACCACCGGTCAAGTATGAGTAATAAATGTGGAAATAAATGAGAGAGAGATTTATAGTGGTTCGGTCAGTGACCTACGTCCACTTTTGGAAAGGCAGAGGTTGCCGGATATGTCATTTCTCAAGTGTCCAGAGATTACAAATGTAGGAGAAGAGAGATGAAGGGAGAATATTGCTTGCCTCGGTATTTGTCCCATGCCCCCCAAGTGCTGGTGGGGCTTACAATTTATAGTCGCTCCCCTAACAGATGGGGACGACTTTACAGCGCCGTTTACGAGGAGCCTTCGAGGTGTCCTCGACTGGGGAGGCAGTTGTGATATTCTCCGCACGACTTGGTAAAAGCGGGACGTGGCTTGCCTGCTTCCGAAGCGACCCGGACTGCTGTGACGTGGCCAGGCATCGTGGGTTTGGGCTCGGACTCCATTGGACCCAACGGATCTCTCATTAATTTAAGCCTTGGCTCATCACAGACTGGGCCACTTGGGCCTGACTCATCAGTTGGTAATGTGCTGCATCTAATGCAAAAAAAATGCTGGATCTCACTATTTAGAGTTTGAGTTTCACGAGTTACTTCTGAATATATAATTTGTTCTTTCTTAAGATCGAAGAAAGCTCAATACAACTACCAAAAAACTCTTTAAGTAAAATCAGGTCCTTCCTAACACACCATTTTTAAACTTCTGATCTTTCATTTGTTTCATCGATTTTGATGCTTCTTTACATGCATATTACAACTTTTCCTTGTAACAGATGAGCCTAATTAGTGTTTTTTTTTTCTTTTTTTGGGTAAAAGAGATGAGCCTAATTAGTTAGATTGAAAGATAACTCACATTCTAAGATAAGTTATGTGACTAAACATATTCTGTCGGCAGGTGATAATGTAATAAAGAGGTTGGAACTATGGTTGGAGAAAAGAAAAGTTCCCTGGTACCAAGAAATTACCGGATGCGAGCACAATAAATCCTTCATGGGACTGCCTCTAAAATTTAAATCACTCAAAAAATAATGATATTCAGAAGTCAGATCCAAGATAATATATGGATAATCTTGTATATATTTCTCTCTCTTGATAAAATAGCTCTTGTATCTCTCTCTCTCTCTTCTTTCGCATGGAATCCAATGTAGGTCCCAAAATTCTTCTTTGGTTTTATTTCTTTCGTGATTAGTAGGGCTACAAGTGGGAAGTGATACTTTCAACTAGAATACCAAAGAATCAATCACCAAGCATGTGTTTATGTTACTAACACAGTGTTAGAATTTTCAGTACAAAATTTCACCAACAAGAGTATGAGGTTGTTAGATTTTCAAACTAAGCCGTCCACCAAAGCATTATTCTATAAATTAAAGGAGCTGACAAAAAATTCCACACCCACCATGAGACATAGTTGAAGGAATATGTGAGCACCATATCCATTCATTTCATTAACCACAATGGTAGCTCAGTTGGTCTAAGACAATGGGTTGCACCCGAAGGTTGTGGGGTCAAAATTGCACTACCACATTGGGGTTATAAGAAAGTTTATCCAGCTTTCCTTTGGCTCCGGAGGATTTAGTCCAACCTAAAGAATTGAAAACCCTCCGATATAAAAAAAAGAAAAAAAAAATCCATTCATTTCATCCGGTCCCAAGACCATACAAATTGCAAACGCGGCCTGTTATTATTGCCCAGAATACGTTACGTAAGCAAGCTAACACCAACAAAATGCGGGCCCCACCTGATTTGGAGTCACGCCTACGATGCAACTTTGGTTAGATTCCCACGCAAAGCGAGGGACCCACCACACCACGGGCACTAAAGAGAGAAAGACCAGACCATATAGCGTTTAATGCCACCGAAAGGTCAATTAGGTTTTATTCCACTACCAGCCCAGCAATGATAAGAACCTGTTAGATATAGTGAGAAATTCAAAATATTAGAAATATGATCAAATCCTCCTAAATCTTAATCTAAATGCCTAACATCAATGTGATCAAATGACCATGACCGTTAATCTCTAATATCAATTTGATCAAATTATTCTAATCCTTCATCTCTAGGCCTCAAAGTTTAATGCCTTCTAAAATTAACCCCAATGAGTAGCTCGGTTGGCCTAGGTACTTGATTTGCACCCGGCACTACCACACTGGAGCTACATGGGAGTTTACTCGGATTCCCTCTGGGTCCAGAGGAACTAATCCAGCCCAAAGGGTTGGGAACTCTAAAAAAAAAAAAAACCTTCTAAAATTACAAATGCTTTTATTATGGTAGAATGGTGAAATAGTGATATTACTGTCATGCGAAAGCGAAGATCTGATTGACCAGTGACCATTATTTTTAACTCAACCAAGTGGGTTAGATTTTAGAAATAGGGAGAAAAGCTTGCCCAAAAAGGGAAAGAGGGAAAGAGGAAAAAAATTGCCCGCTCGCACGGCAAGGAGCCCATGGACCCACCTGTAGTTGGCTGAGAAATGGGGCACCCAACCAATTAGGCAATTCCTAGTTCCCAATGACTATGTTAATTATCCATATTGTCAATTTTTTGTAAAGTGAATATTATCTTGGCGGAGTCACTTCGTGTTAGTGGCAGATAAAAATAATGGACAGGATGAATGTCTTGGCAAGTGATACATCAGAAATAGGGATTTCATTAAATTAGTATATGAAAGAAGGGATAACTCTTTAAAACATTACTAAAAACTTGATCTAGAAATATAAAAGTGGACAACTATTATCATCATTGCCAGGACTTCTCATGAATCAAATATTGGGATAAGTTGTACTTCTTCAAAAAGTGTAAGAATCTCCGTCGTTGATCAAAATAGCAAAAAATAATTGATGAGACTGATTTTCAAACATATATAGATTATTTAAACTATCATATTATTATTAATGATAGAACTAATCATCATGCCATATGCTTTATGGGCATTTGTTTGCAAGAAAGTCTGATGGAAATTATACGCGTTACAAATTTCTTGATAACAACATGCCAATGAGATTTTCAAGATTTTTTGTTTGATTTGGAAAATTTCGACAATTAGTTTTAGAAATGTCAAATTTGACCTTTTCAGAATTTTGAAACTTCAACATCCTACATGATGGGTTATATCCAACAATTCAAAATATCCACCATGAGATATCATATGGGGAAAATCATTGCCCTCCTTAACATGAATTCTCTAAATTCTAGTAAACACATCCTCCCGAAGCCCATAAATTGTCTCATGTTGAATTGTTGCACAATCATTTGCACTAATGTTGATGAGTCTCTCTATTGGTCTTTATTGGGGAAAAAATGTTCACAAATATGAATCATCACATTTTATCTCGTGATAAGTTATTATGAGGTTTATAGTTAAACTCATGAATAAAAATATAAACTGGTCAAAATAAACATATTTATTTTGTATCACCAGATTTCACTCAAATATGAAAGATCGAGCAGTGTGCAATTTTACCATGTCCACAATTTAAAATTTTAGTAGTTGGGTCCATGGTTAAGCCTAGGAATTAATGTTTACACCATCCATAATTTTCCCTTCTTTTTAAACATTTGAAAGAATGAGCGCCAAACCAATGTGGAATGAATATTGAATACACCTAATCGAACTACACCAATGTCATCTGTCATTATTTCTCGGCCAACTTTCAGCAGCCGTGTCTCCCGGCTGCTAATTCGGCCAAAAGCCATGCTATTATGCTAACGACCTACTACCATAATGTAGAATGTAGATGAGCCAACTATATGAAATTCATTCAAAGATAAGCTTCAATCCCAAGGGGTACCTCAATTGGCGTAGGATGTTTACATTTTTTTTGATCAGATGGATATTAAGTTCTTATTAGAGTTTTTTTATATGTATTTGATCTAACGGGTGTTTTTTTCTGGTAGAACTAATTAACAAAGTTGGTTAACCGAAAAAAATCCACGATTCCAAGGGGTTGGCCGAGTGGTAATTGAAATAATCCACCAAACTCTTTTTAATATGGTAAAATCAAAGAGCCCAATGTATGTGTCATAAACCTTTTAATAATTAAGCTGTCATTACGGTATGCATCAAATTGGAATTGGATCTTCCATTGCTATTATCTTTTTATGTTTTTTTTCTATTGGGTAATCATCCACAGAACATATGGCAAGTTCTTGGGACTAACTAACTCACATAATGTAAGCCCATGTTTGACATCTCTATTTCATGCCTCTATTTCTCTAAATATCTAAATTGGACAGAGGTTTGAACAATTAGAGCGTTTGGCACAAGATTCTAAACTCTGTCCGCTTTAGATATTTAGAGGCAAATCCTCTAAAATTCATATGCTCCAAAAATGGGTAGATGAGAAATAGAGCTTTTGGGTTTTTAAATATAGAGGCAAGGTATTTAAAATAGATTCGTACGTTATCAAACACGTTTTTTTTTTTTTATTTTAGCTTCTTTTTTTTATGGCTCTATTTTAGATGGATCTATAAAAAAAAAAAAGAATAGAGATGCCAAACAAGCCCTAAGAAGATGCTTCATTGGTTAATTGTCTACAATAACACATAGTGAAGGCCAACTGATAAGTTTGATCTAAGGTCACATGATATACCATCAAATAAAATCTCGGCCTTTTATATGTTGATCATTCATTGATGGCCTTATCTCACACAAATGAAAAAATCTGTTGTCTATTATCAAATAAAGTCATTTGGCCATTATAAAAAAAAAAAAGTTCAAGGTAGAAGCAGCACAAAATCTATATCATAGGATTTGAGGGCCTATTTTGAAAGCCATGCAGAATTTTCAATCCCTACCTTAGGCCATGTTTCTTTAGTGGAATTTCTGCCAGGAATTCATCATGTTCCTGGATATGATGTAACATGTTGTCTCCTGAAATTTCTAAATTTCATGTTTCTTGTATTTATGGATTCCACCTACATGAAAGGTCTCTTTTGACCTTTAGAAAATTAGAAATTTCACCTCCTTTGTATTTTGGTGGAATTCATAAATTCTTAAACCCCAAAAAGCTTTCAGGATTGATTTTTGCTATGTCCGAAAATTTAAAAATTTTTCATATAAAAATTCTTAAAATTTCACTAAAGAAACGGTCCCCTGGAGTAAAGGGAGGAAGCCGGCTGGAAAGCGAGGGATTGACCACGGGACACATATAGGTGAGAAATCTGCCCACATCCAGTCTGTTCCAAGCAAGAAAAAGAATGATTGCATGTGAGGATAATTCAACATTTTTAAGAACATTTTAAAAAATACAGTAGAACTTGTGTATGTTTCCCCAGATTTTTCTCTCTTTTCTTTCATATAGGTACCGTCGAGTTGGACACAGCAGAAACGCCAGTCCCGAAACTGTTTTGACTTCTGTACCAACAGCTGCTGATTGGAAGAGGAGTGAATGCTATGATACAGTATACTTCAATTTTCTATGCTTAACTCTGCCGACAGCTTGCTGATGCAAAGAGGAGCCATTATTAATGCAATGCTACTTGATACCTAACCCAGCTGCCTATGTAGCTATGCTAGTTGACTGAATGGCCGTTCCTATTGAGGTTTTTTTTTTTTTTTTCGCTGGTGTGTGGGGTTTAAACAACTATTTCTGTTTAAGCTACATTGTTCTTTTTACCCAAAAACCAAGAAGCAAAACTCTTCAATGTTTTTTTTTTTTTTTGCTTCTTTCCTTTCTTATTCCTAGCCTATCATATCTTAGCTGTTTTCTTTGGGTGATAGCTAATGGTACTTCCCCAACCCAACTATCCTACCTTTGTTGGAGGACTTCCTTGTTTCTTGTTCTAAAAGTGACCAGATTGTAGCTGGGTTAACCTAACCTAATGAATGGGACTTGGGTTTGGTCACCTGTTTTTTATATGAATTAGATTTATTTATTTTTCTTTTTAGTATGTTTATAGACTCTCTCATCCCCTATTGTTAGGGGTGTAACGGTTCGGTTAACCGGTTAATTTGAGAAAACCGTTAACCGAACCGTAACCGCGGTTAATAACCTTTTAAAACCGTAACCGTAACCGTATATATAAAAACCGTGGAAACCGTAACCGCGGTTAACCGTATTAAACGGTTCGGTTACGGTTAATAACCGTGGAAAATAAGGGGATAAATGTGAATGATTGAAGGTAAAATGACACATAAGGAGCAATTGGATAAAAATCACATTGATTAGAAATCTTTATTATACGGTTAACCGTACGTATACGGTTTCTTATTTTTTTCTTTTATTTGTAAACGGTACGGTTAACCGCATACGGTTAACCGAACCGTATGATACGGTTCGGTTCGGTTAATAACCGTGAATTATTATGGAAAACCGTAACCGAACCGAACCATGCGGTTTTTGAATTTCATTAACCGTAACCGTAACCGAACCGTGAAATACGGTTATTAACCGCGGTTCGGTTCGGTTCGGTTCGGTTAGACGGTTTTCCGGTTTTTTTTTACACCCCTACCTATTGTCCTGTGTGAATTTAATTTTTTTGTACTTTTTTTAAATTATTTATTTCTATTTGAGAACAAGTTTCTTTTATAATTACAATAATAAGAGGTTGTTCGATTCAGGAAAGATTGAGGCAAGTCTACAGGAAATAAATTAGTTATCACCCGGGGCCCCCTATGTTGGACCGTGTGGACCCCACACATTTTGCCAACTAAGACTCCACGGTTTTATCACATAATCATCCATAATTCCTTATACACTCATGCATTTTGCTTAATCAGATGGCCATTTTCCCGACTTTAATGGGTAAATCCGATCTCTAAGAGTAGTATGTGTTCGGATGATGAAATCTATGAACAACACAGAAAAGCACATATAGAATAGAGATCCAAAGGGAAAGCATCAGGATCTCCGATCGTGCGCACAATTGAGTTATTCACCCTCAACCCTAGTGAATGTCCCAAGAACTATATTTTCCCTAAAACTGAATCTATATTGCTAACTCAAATGCTAAATACCGAATTACCCTTCAGCAGCAGAATCCACTGCAACAGCGATGGCTTTGAATCACCTCAAAGAGGTCAGGGATACAGGGGAGGAAAGCGAGGGACCATATGGGCGACTTTATCTTTAGTTGTGCAATAACAATTGCTTTTGACTATCCTATCCATCCTCCTGTAGTGGGATAGTTAATTTTGGCTGGGGACTAAATTTTTATAGCAAGATACAACCACAAAGGCTCAGTATCAATTGCTTTTGACTATCCATCCTCTTGTAGTGGCCAGTGGACTAGTTAATTCTGGCTGTGGGCTAAATGTTTATAGCAAGATACAACCACAAAGTCTAATAAATGCAACGTACTTCCTTGGACCACCTTCGGTGTGACAATGGTGGAATGCATGACATGGTGAGGCAGTTGAGCAGGAGATGCTGCCAAATGCAATTTCTACAGACAGTATTCCACTCAACCGAAACCATCCATGGATTTCACATTGCGTACTTTTGTAGTGCATATTTTACATGTGAAATCTACCATTGGATTAGGGCGGGTTTGTTTTATGCGAAAATGTAATAATGGAGGGGGTATTTGGTTAATTACATATACATAAGAGCAATCCAAACAGTAGTTTCCCTTCTTGTGGGTGTGGTGTAATTAGATTTTGAACTATGCCGTCCGAAGATAGGGACCCTTGTTTTGAACCGCCAGGATCGAATCTTCTCGAACCCTAGGGGCAGAGAAAAACAAGAATTCCTTGCTCGGAATTAAGTTTCCTTCCCAAAAGACTGAAACAAAACCACTCCTTATTTTTAATTACTGACAAATCGGACACTTATATCTGCAATAGTTGAATCCAATCATGGGTTGAGTCCCATTATCTCAACAATCTAAACAAGTCAAATGTGGGCCCCATCCCCACCTACATGACAATAAATAACCATATTCCCCCCCTATCTCCAACCCCAAAAAGGAATATCATAATCTGTAGTTACCTACAGTTGGCAATTAGATAACATTCTTAACTAAAACTATAGTATTAGATTATAAAAAGGACTTGGGAAGTCCGCTATTGGGTTTGTTTTAGCAGGCCGGCTTTGGAGATGGCCCACAAGACTTAATTCACGAGGTTAGGTGTAAAGACTCTACCAACTGCTGACGCGTCCTAAATGCATTGCACAACAACAATTTAACAATAAAACAAGACTCTCTGGAACAGGAATTCTATAACAAGAGCTTTAAACTATTGGATTTAATATCATGGTTAGCTGTTGCTTGTGCTCCACGCGGATGAGGAGAAAGGAGAGATTTTGCACATCCAATGAATAGTTGTATCATGGAGTAAAAAGGCCAGAATGCATGTAGCCAATATATACTATTAAGAAAAGCAGTAAGTCTGCTTTTTCAGGAGGTATGCTTTTAATTGAGTGAAACCATGACAAGTTTCAATATTGGTATCAGTTGTGTTGTTGAGATTGTGTTTGTTGGCTGGAATTTACAAGGTTTTTGTTTGGGATATTTTAAGTTCTCCATATGTTATCCCCGACAAATTTTTTAAGTTTTCAAAATACATCTTAGCATTCGAGAAGGTTTAATTTGTAGAATTTAAAAGGCCGAAACCATAGTTGTCAATATCATTTTGGTCAATATTTTGGTTTGGCCTCTAAGATGAAATATCTTGGTGTTTTCGAAATTTCAGAAAAACTTTTTGGAGAAAAGTTTTGGAATAATAATAATTAAAAAATATATATGTAAAATTTAGAAAAATAGAAATGAAATAGAAGTTATACATGTTTTCTTGATGTGGATATTGAGAATGAAAATTTAAAAAGTTGGTGAAAATTGTATTTGCAGACTACCTGGACTATAGAAAATACAATACTACAAATCAAATTGGACTGAAATAGTCAATCAAAATGTACTGTAACTTGAAGAAAAAAGTTTTGAACCCCATTCTGTTTTGGTTGAAGGACTAAAGTGGAGAATTTTAATCATTCAAGTCGAAACGAGCTGAAATTGATAATTATGGTCAAAAGTTTTATTTCAAAAGGACGAGTTCTTGGAATCCCAGCAATAAAAAAAAATTCAAATCATTTTTCACAATTAATATTTCTATAAAAAAAACCTCTACATATAAAATCCCCGTCAGAAATCCATCCAAACAAATGCCCCTTTAGTGTATCGTTTGTATTAGTGTAATTTTATCTTAATATGAAGTGGATAGCCTCGCTGATGAGCTTGTTTATTTTTCTACATGATCACCAAGGTTTGAGAATTGATCTTCCCCACAACAAGAGGCATGCCTTGCCATTGATCTAATAATCGGCCGACCAATGCTTGGGCATGATTAACATTACATTCGTTGCGCATTAGCATGCACGAAAGTACTTAAGAATCATTTTCATACATTTGAAAAATGAAAGTCAAATCATGTGTTTTAGACATGGTTAATTTAACAATGGACAAACTTCAATTACACTATCGGCCAAAACTAATGCAAAGGGAGGTTTGTTTTTCCTATCATGCATATTTCAAATGTGGGTCCACTAACTATTTTACGAAGCCTTCTTGAAGGCATGCTTGGATAAACAGGAGAAGGCACATCCAAAATTCAAATGGTCATCAAAATCAATTTATTTATTAATATCAGCGTTCTGCCAACTATCTCTTCAAGTAAAGTTGAGCTCTAAGGATGTAACCAAACAGGTTCTGATTCGGGCCCATGATGGACCAGGAACTGGAACCATTAATGAGAAATTGAAAATTGAACCTATTTTCTTGACCCAGAATTGGAATCGTTAATAACATGTAGGATCCGAAACTGATTCCGATTCTGTATATGAGATAGGTCTAGGTCTGAATCCAAATCTAAGTAGAAAATGAGATGGAAAAAATCCTGCATTTAGGAGGTATTCTAAAAAAACTGAGTTGGACCCACAGGTCAAAACCAAGTTAGAATCGGGCCAGGTCAGGCCAGTTTACCTACATATATCCAAGATTGGAAAAAGTACCTACTAGATCCAATTTTCAATGGATTAATACCAGTTAGATAATCAGGTAATCAGATACCCATTTACATCGTTGTTGAGCTCGAAATACAACCGATGTGGCCTAAAACGATTGATAATAAAAGGGATAGTGGTAGGGAGAGACAAAGTAAGAAATAAAATAATGAAGAAAATAAAGGAACGTGATGAGCACTAAGCCCTACCAATGAATGGCTAAGGATTGAGTTACATGCAACCACGTAAACACAACATCCGTACAACACATGGATCATCATCATTTCATCTCAATCTGGCAGGGCAGTGGACATTCCATTCAAGAAGCCTTCTTCCTCTTTAAAATAATCCCCGTTTAATGATTGATCATGACCGCATTAGAGACGATCTCTCCCTTGTCCCAACTCCACTGTCCAAAAGCCAAAATGGCTTTTTGTAAAAAGCATGTCGATTTCTCATTGGCTAGCCTCACACAAGAGTTAGCTTTTCACTGCCCAATCAAAAGAGGCCTTTGAATTTAATGTGATAAAATCACACTGGTCACGCTTCCCTATTGCAGCTGCAGCCCAATTCCCATCCCTAGATCTCTGAAGCCGTGTTGGATTGGTTAAAATACATAAGTCCACGACAGTCAGAATAAAGGACCTCCTGTGGCACGATTTCCCAACTCTCTTTTCCAGGAAACGACTAACCAAGCCCAAAGCAGTCCAAGGGGGCAAACCAATAAAAAAAAAGAGAGACAACACAACATGGTAGGTTGCACCACCTTTGATAATGGGGCTTTGGTTTTGTGGGAGTGGTTCAGGATCATGTTGGAAACCCCTAAGCCAAATCCCATCCAACTAATCAGATTCTTCTGGTGGAAACTCAAATCAGATTTTCAGTAATTTGGGGGTCTACTTGTAACTTTTTGCGGGTTCAAGTTGATGGTCACTTGTTTGGATTGCAAATGATTGAAGAGGTGGGAGGTGAAGAATAAAGGTGATGGCTGGGTTGTCAATTGCCATCTTTCTTAGTATCTTTTAACCATCAATTAAGATCACAGCAGATGAATATTAAAATTTGTTGCCTAATGCTTCAAATTTCATGCACTTGTCCAATATCTAAAATCAAATCACTACAATGTGTGGGGCCTTCTCTATCATGAAAAGAACTTGACAACTCCTCATGACTATGATTGTTCTCACCATTTAAATATGACTTACATTCCAGTTTGCAAATCAAGGTGCCTATCAATATCTTTTTCATACTCAGACATAGTAGTTTATAAGGGAGTTATAAAGCACACGTTCCTCTCAGATTTTAATATACTGGCCTCTGATAACGAACATATACATGATATTGTTTGGTGTGACAACCATTGTTTGAAGGAACATCTTTACCTAGGACTAGGGAAGGAAAAAAAAAAAAATCTAAAGATACAATAGAAGAAACGTCCATTTCAATACAAGAAAGTGTGCCAGAGAAAGGAGGATACAGGACGTGGAGCAGAGGAAATAGCAAGTCATTAGCTTCTCAATGCAATGGGAGTGATTGCTGTAGCAGGCCATTTATACATAAAAAACAGCTGCAGAGCAGTTATTTAGCAAATGAGTGTTACATCCTAGGATCTGCTTGATGCAGTGGTTCCGAGTTGGGTGTTGAAGAGTCGCCTTCAACATGAAAGGAACAAAATGGTGAAGGCGACCCTCAAATTAAAGGGCTAAATGCATGACTTGGAACTCAGCAAAAGTACCAATAATGCCCATACATGGCTACTAGCAGATGGCCATGTGCTATTGCTTTTGTTTTATTACTTGGGAACCAGATGTGATAGATGAAGATAAATGTATGCATTATTACATGCTTTTTTCTCTTACATGTATAAGAATATGCTTTCAGGAATGTGGGGGTGTTTCAACCTTTTATTTCCCTTGTTATCAACATTTCATTCATTGAACATGTGGCACATGTGCAGAAGAGTCTGAAGATATCAACTATGTGTGATGTGGACTTATCACCATTTTAGAATTGTCAAAAAAAAATTTCACAGCAACTTTGTTGTCTCGGAAAATTTTTGGGAGATGTCTAAAAATTGGGTTTTATCAGTTTTTGAAGTCATGTTATCAGTTTTCTTTTTTTTTTTTTGCTAAAGATAAAAATAATTTACATGGTAGAAAAGGTAAATATTATATTTTTTTAAAACATATATTAAAAAAATATAAACATGCATGTTAGATCAAACCCACAAAAATATTGAAAGATATTGCATGATCCTCATTACATCATAATCTTTTAAAAACTAGAGATATCATGGTGAATATATTGACAAGCCATTTTATTGTCAAACTATTAAATTATTTTGGATATCAACAATGTTTGCGACACTGGTTATATGCTATTTACTGCAATTCACAGTATTCCTATGAATTTTATAACTTCTCTCCCAAGGGTGGAAGTAGGGAAGGGCTATGGTATGGCCATGGTCCTTCTGAAATTTTTGAAAGTCCCTTTGCGTTGCTGAGGTAGACCTTCAATTTATAATTTTTTATAACAGGTGGCCTTGACCTGTTTGGATGAGTGGTGAATTGAATTGAATTGAATTGATATGACCCTAGTCTTTTCTTGTCTAGATAATAGAGGCTTTACCTCACCTTAGTTCAATTCACTACTCATCCAAACAAACCTAGGAGAGAAAGACCTTGCCTCCACTTCTCTTTCTAGAAATAACAAATAATCAAAAATTCGAAATTAATCAGGTAGATTCTATATGCCATTAACAACTTTAAATCATGTAAACCTTGGTCAGGATTTCTCTTAAGCTGAAGAAAAGTGATTCACCTGGGTCCCCTAGGATAGGTCGATGGTTGGATGAGTATGGTAATTAACGGATGGGATGCTTGTTAATTGTTATACCCATTCAATTGACATCAGCGGTTAAATTAGATGGAGTACTTATATTGGTGTGTAAGATGTTGATTCTGTTAAAGACATCTAATATTGGATATTGGATCATTATTCACCCAAGAAATGCCCACATCTATCCTATATGAAGGGATATTCGATTTTCCCAAATGTTGTCCTCTCCCCATTGAGTTCACAAATGCTGAAGTATCCATTCTCAACACTTTCGACTTTTGAAAGTATTGAGTATGGATACTTGACTGAATTATCATTTCTCACTTATCAAATAAGAAATTCCAAATATTAAGAAAAAGTAACTAATATTGCCGTCTGTCTGACATCCTCAAATCTCAACATATATAGTTCTTGTAAAAAATGCCTCCAAACAAACGCCCACCACACTATATCAAAGACAATGACAAGTAGAGTGTCTGTCACTATAAATATATGATAGCGAAAAGAAAATTCAATAGAAGATACCGACAGATTAGGATACCACTTCATCAAATCTGAAATATAAAAGATTCCCTGCATCATCTTCTCCCCCTTGTGGGTCATTCCAGTGGCCCACTTTGCTTTGAAAGAGGCTGTACAGGATGCAGACTTGCCTATAAGATATTCATGCACCTCACTAAGCGGGCTTGAAATGTGATAATATAAAGGTGAAAAGTCAAAATAGTGATGATGATGGATTGATGATGCTAAGAAACTTTACTAAACAGATGACCTAGTGATGCTTGTCTCTGGTTGCTGGTCTCTTGTGCATGAAGCTCTTCCAGTGGGTGGTCTATTTAATGAGCCATTTGCAAAAGAGAACATCTTTCTTTTTAGTAAAGATTTTGGGTATCAAATGTCTATTTAAATTGTAAAAGCACTAAATGAGCCCTTATTTTCTATAACTACACATTTTAAGTTAATGGAATTGCTAATTTTCAATGCCTTTGATGGCTAGGATTTTTAGCACATGGAACATTGTAGTAGGACCTATCATTTGTGTGGCATACAAGCGACAGGCATTGCTATAACCTTTTCTATGATAGAATAATTTGCTACATCCTTTTGTAACTAAGTCACTTCATGTTGTAATGTGCAGCCCCACGTGTTAAAAAAAAGCATAATTTGGACAATGTACTAAAATTATCTTTTATTTATTTATATTTCCAAATCATGAGAAATCATGTGATCCTTGAGCTGGAAATGTAACCCAAACCCAATGAGTTAGGTCAAACCGAACAATGGATAGCATCCATTTGAGTTGGGTTAAGCAGCCATGTTAGGGATTTTCGCCTCCACACAAATGACAAGCCAGGCGTTCACCTTAGTCTTGTTTGTGTGAAGGTATTTCTGTCAAGAATTGCGACTGTTAATAACTTTCGACACTTTTGTATTATCATGTTTTTAGAGTATTTGGAAAATCTCAATTTGAATGCTAGAATTCTCAAAATCAACCTATTGAAAACTCTTATTTATTTTAACATTTTGTTTCATAAATGAATGGATTATAGTTGATTACCTTGAAAACTATTTGGGAGATAACATTTAGAGAATCCATAATTATTTCAAATAAAAATCCATAGAATTTCTGTAACCAAACATGCCCGTTGTAAATAGAGTGCCAATCAAATTCATAACTCTTATATTGACTCATTATCCACGAAATCATGGCATTCATTTATATTATCATAAATGAAGATGTATACATATGTACTAAATAACTGATGGCATTTAATAACTTCAATAAAACAAATCATGTTTTCACATGTATTCAATCCACTTGCAAAGTAATCCCTTAAAGTAAAACTTGAATGAGTGCCAATTCACGAGGGGACTAGGACTCCAAGTGAATTCTATTCATTATAGTGTCCTATGAGTTATAGAAAACAAAAAGGAAAAACAGAAAATCCTATATATTCACGTTAATAAGCATAGAATAATAATTTCTATATGCATCTCAAAGTATTACCTCTTGTTCTCATGTTGCTACTTTTCACGAATAGGATTAAAGTGATGTAGGTGACCAACGAAATACACGTATTAGAATCTTTTATAAGAACACATAAAGAAACCCTTATCGTGATATCATCCATCTGTACAATATCTACCTTATTTATGCTCACTTGCCTAACTAATAACTTATAAAATCAAAGCATTTCATATTTTAAATAGAACCTTACCTTTTTATATATAGTAGTTAAACAGATTTTTAAATGAAGATTTGTATGAATTTGTCCTATACCAACCATAAAAAACTATTAAAAAAAAAGTGGTTATAAACCTATACACGTCGCCATTCGTATCACCATTTGAGTAGATGAAGGGTTAGACTTCTATGCTAGTCTCCCAATTCCCAAACGTTCTCGAGTTGTGCCCTAATTTCTATACTTCTTTTGTTTGAATTCATATAGACATAGATATTTGAAGAAGTGCAACATATCCAATATATAAGAATGGCAAAAAAGAACTCACGTAGCTGGCTCAAAACGCAGTGGGAACTAGACTTTGATGATAATGATTTATGCTTAATGAGTTTATGTGGTTACATCACACTTTTAAGTGCATCATGCTCCAAGTTTACAAACGCTATTCATTGGCCTCCCCATTAATAAGTCTAAGCTCTTGAATTATGCACTCCAAAACATAGAGTTAAAAAAAAAAAATGAATAACCAAGATGGGAGGTCAATTGACCTCTGTGTTGATCACTTTTAAAACATATGATTTGCTTTAATTATATAAATTATGTATCTTAAATGTGATCAATTCAATATTATGATTATCTCTAATTGAAGTAAAATTTGAATAAGACTAATTCACAGAAGGCAAGTGGAATGAGTTGTACCAAATTTACAAAGTGAAAGCTCAAAAGCACACTAAATCAGAAAATCAAATAATTTCATTCATTTGTATACATCATAATCATTTTACAGAAAACAAGAATGAATTCTGGAGCAATGTTTTGTAGTGAGTAAAGCAAAAAAAATCAGAGAGCAGACAATCATAACTTATTGTCAGAAAGAAAAGGATAATTCTTCCCATTCAATAGTTGCTTGATAACAATCACCTTCCCAGAGATGGCTACTAGCTGGACAGTTATAATTGTCCAATTAACAATTTTAACATGGTTTCATGATTTACACCATCTGCATCACAGTCCAATGACACTGTTTGGTTTTGTAGAAGACTAACACAGCAGCCTATTCCTTTAATCATTGAAATTACACCTTTTCCATTTTCCACTTGATTGGCTGACAGAAATTTTCTTTTCTTATTTTTTTTCAAAAAGGTAGAGGAGGAAGAAGGATCAGGAGATAGAGATTATATGGTGTAGATTGTAATGTGACACATCTCCATATGGTTGGGTACAAAGACATGTAGAGAAGAAGGAAGAAGAACCAAAGAGAAGAAATGGGTTTAAGGGAGGTTTAGGTCTACCTACTGGTGGTTAGAAGATTGAACGCCTTAACAGCAACAGCTACAGCAGTGACAACAACAACAAAAGCAGGTAGAAGAAGAAAAACAAAACAGAAAGAAAAAGGGGAAAATCATAGACAGAGAGAGAGAAACTGAGAACCAAAAAGTTAGAGAGAAAGAGAGAGAACAGAGAAAAGGAAAGGAATAGGTCCTTTTACTGTTCAAGCTTTATCATCTGTATCCCCTTCTCTCTCACTATCTCTCTCTTTATTGTAGGAAAGAGAAGGGGGCAAGGGCAATGACTTCATGGCTGGGTTCTCACGTGGAAGGGTGGAGTGTCTGATGATGGGTGGAATGGATGGATAGAGATAGAGATAGAGAATATGTGTCATAAAATAATGATTTTGAAGAGGGTGGTATATTTTTAATTTTTTTTATATAATACTCCCTTTCTTTTTCTTGTATTTGCTCGATGAAAAGGGCTTGTTTGGATCTCGGGATTGGTTTGTCTCCGTTTTGGGAGGATTCTTACAAAGGATCGGCCACCAATTCAAGCTTTCTTGCCCCCCACAACTGATACAAACCCAGTTGTCTAAGGTATTGTAGTTCCTTCTTGTTTTACTACTCAGTTCCCTAGAAAGAATGGAAATTTTCATGTTTCTTTCTTCTTTGATTAGAAAAAAGCAATTGTTTTTTGATATTAGGCCCTTTTCCTGACATGGGTTTTTAATGCATGAGAAAGATTGTTACGGAAAATCCGGGCTTTCTGGTTGTAGGGCTGGTTTTGTTTGCTTGTTTGTGTTTTCCATCTCTGATATTTTGAAATATATGTAGAATCTGGGTTTTTGGTTTCTGGGTTTGTTGGGTTTCTGGGGTTTGGGGGTTTGATTGGTCTTTTAACCAGCATGCGTCTTTCATTTCTCTTTTGATTTTGCTTCTAGTTCTGGGTTTTGCTTTTTGTTTTTCTGGTACTTGGTCTTTGTGATTTTCTACTTGCCTCTTCTTATTTTCCTTGTGGGAAAGGAGAGTTTTTGATTTGTTGGTTTTGGATGGATTTGTGCCTTTTTATTTTGTTTGTTGGATAGGAAGGGTTTTGGGTTCATCAACAGATGATGGTTGAGAAGGGATTCTCTCTTAGGAAGCTCTGTTTTTCTGTTGTACATCTTACAGAAACCCCTCCAGGAAGGATTGAAAGAGGTGGGTTTTTTTTTTTTTCTCAGTGTTCTCAATTGTTTTTTCTATTACAAGTATAATTTGATATTACCAGTGGTAATTTTATGTTGACATTAACAGCCACTGATTGTAAGAATACTGTCTTCGCGGATGAGCCAAATGTTTACATGGACCAGATTTAGGCTTTTCCCCACTTTTCATCTGCAAAACCTCCAACCCAAAGGCAGAATATCTCTTATTTGTGGCAATATTGTATGTTTCAGGAGGATATGGGGTTATAATACCGGCCATTGAGATTATGTGATTGAATTTGTTTTGAGCAGTTTCAATTAGCTGAGAATCATTGGGAAATCCATTTTTCAGTTAAAAATCTTAAACTAGTTGAATGTAAAAATGTGTTCTTTGTTGAGGTAAATGTCTGGAACTGAAGCATTTATTTCAGTTATTCAGGATTCCCATTGATGAACTTTCAGCTCTTTTAACATTTTTCTTTTCCAAAGAGTTAGGGGCGCAATAATTTATTGTTTGGAGTTGTATTGTAATATTGATAAATGACTTTATTGTGACTTCTTTTTCCAAATTCTTTACTTAATAGTGTTTGTCCTTGCCTATCATCAATGAATTCTTCAGCAACTGTAAATCTCTGATGTTTCATATTCTTAAATCCATTAAGGTGTTTATCCTGGCTGCTTACCCTTTTCTGCTCATGTTTCATCGCACCAGACAGATACCTTCTATTGAAATAAGTGCAGAGAGTGTGCCCATCTGTTTGTGACGAGAAGGCTACCGCAGTGGGTTGATAGTTAGTTCTTCATCCCCAATTGAATAAAAAGGAAGATTCTATACCAATAGTGATTTGAGTGAAATGGCTACTTACTACAATACAAGCAACCAGAGAGATGTTATGCCAACCCTTTATCTAGGAGATCCTGGACATGCACCATATCCAGAATCATCGCTTCCTAGTAGCATGGTATATATGAACTATTCATCAGCTGGATCGTATTCAGATCGCTTGGCAAGCAATTCTCAACCTCAGCAGAATTGCATTGAGCTTCCTGTCCCCACTGCAATGCCCTCACAAGATTCATCTGTGGGACCATCTGTATCAGCCTCATCGCATCAAGGAATCCTGTCAAACCTTGTTTCTTCACGTCTAGGAGAACAAGCATATGGAGTGTGGAGGGATGGGAGAAACGAGATGATGTTCATGCAGCCAACAAGTGCACTCACAACGATGCAAGCTATTAGTGGGCAGATGAATGACAACACAGATGATCTTGTACGCCATCCTGGTAGGGAGGAAACACAAATGGATTTCCGAACGCAACTGGGCATCTTGCAGAGTGGGCAGAGCTTTCAGTCGCAGAGGCCTGATGTTTCAGCCATTCAGGGACAAGGGTTATCTCTTAGTCTCAGCACACAAATCCCATCAACCATTCAAGTTCCTTCATTCCAGTACCACCGTCATACAAATGAGGACGTTTCTTTCTTGGGTTCTCATCAATCGACTTCAGGAGATGGTGGCTTATGCAGGGATGATGGATCCCATACCAAACAGTCGAGAAATGCCGAATTCCCACCTGCTTATTCTGGTGGTGGTCATCCAATAAAAGGCGAGATGTTGGGCAGCAACCCTCAGTGTTCAGCTGCACTTAAACAGATGAATATGGATCCATCCTATGGATTTGCAGGTCTTTCTAGCACAATTCCCAACTCCAAATATTTAAAGGCAGCACAGCAGCTGCTAGATGAGGTTGTTAACGTTAGGAAGGCTCTGCAGCAGGACTCGGAGAAGCGTCAGAGCTTCAATATGTCTGTTGGTATATCAGGGTCCAAAGATACTGACGGAGGATCGAAGGGTGGTGCATTACCTCCCACAGATGGAATTCCTACGAACCCTCAAGATTCGACTTCCAACTCCACTAATGAACTCTCACCTGCTGAAAGACAGGATTTACAGAACAAGATGACAAAACTCCTGACAATGTTAGATGAGGTACACATATATCCAAATTTTATGATACTTTGGTGTAGTTTTACTGCCAGCAGGAATAATTTTTCTTTCCTTCTGTACAAATATTTCTGCTATTCGAATTAATCAAGCCATAATGATCATAACACAATGCACATAGAATTGGACCGCAACAATCAATATTTCATCTTCTCCTCTTTTTTTTTTTTTTCAATGTATGGGTTGTATCATCTTCTGAATCCTTGTTGGGAGTTGTGGGGGCAGTTGGTGTTTTTTGCATGCACTTTATACCCATCTTGTTTTATGTGAGTTATGTATTCCCAGTCGATTTATTTAAGTTGAATAACATATAAATATCTATGCTGATGTTAGAGATTACTGGCACCATTCATTGTTTTAATCTTTTTCTATCACTGCTGTAAGTTATATGTTTTTAGTTGATATATTGGTCACTTTTGTATTCTTCGAAGGTTTACTGATGCAATTGCATACTCAGTAGTTTATACTTTATATTTTATTGATATTATCTTCCATATCTAATTTGGTTGTGTAGCTGTCTCCAAAATTCTACCCTTGAGGCAACAAGGTAAAAGTATAAAAAAACCAGGATGTTTTTATTCATTTGAAGTTGGTGAATTTTATTGATCTTGGAAGATAGATGAGTGTCTTCTTAATATTGGTTTCTCTCTACCACATTGCGACCACTTATTTCTTTTACTGTTTTTTTGCTGCCTTTAGTGTCCATATTAATATTTACCTACCTATTGCTGTAGTTTTTCTCTATCTCATCAGCTGTTTGTCTCTGGTTTTCAGTTTTCTTTTTTAGCCTTCACGTCCCTATATCCACTTCATTTTACTGCTGTTTTTTATGAAGTGGTTTTCCTAAGCTGTCACATTGTTTTCTTCTATAGTTTAACACCTTTTCCTCTGTAAATTGGCATTTTCCCTCAATATAATAGAGAATTAATGATAATTTTGGGCCAATCTTTATAATCACGGATTCCTAGATGTATCTAAATCATTTCATCTTTACTCCTTCCTCAGTTTCTCAGGTCAAAACTAAATATATATAGTTTTATGTATTTGAATGTCGTTCTTCATTTTGTACTCGCAAGTTGCAACCAACTTGTAATGGGGAAGCCTCCATTCTTGACTCCAAACTGGACACAACCTGTAGACATCCCTACTCTCTGTGGGCTAGTCCAACAAAGCCTAGCTAGTTGTGTAGGAATTGCATTGACAACTCTGAACGTCACGAAGATAGATATGATCAAAAAGTTCCCATTCGTAGAGCTCATCCGCACTCCTTCCCTTTGCGGGATGTACACTTCATTAATATGGCAACCATGGAGTGATACTGTGCCTTTCTACCTCAGTTAAATGCCTTATGAACACTGGCCTGCAAACCAGCTGGCCACTGTCTACATTTAGTTGCTAATAGTTGCTCTTGGATTATGAGAACTTTGATGGAGTTCTGGAAAGTGATTAGCGAAAGGCCTATCGCCTGCCCAACTGTCCAGCCAGAAGAAAAAGGGGGGACCTTTCACCAACCTGATATCTGATTTTCTGCACCAAAGCCTCCTGAATAGAGATGCCAGTGTGTTGATTGGATGCATTTTGGACATCCCCGTGTCTGGTTTAAATGAAAATTGGTTTTTGTCATTGATTGTAAAATTTACTGTCTTCCTCATTTCTTTATGCGCCTGCTTTTGGAAAGTCGACTTGTTGATTTGGAATATTTTTGGCCTTCTCTAGTCATTCTTTTGCAAGTTGTTCTGTTTATTGGAGGACTTCAACAAATGATAACTTCTTAACATGCTCTTTTTATTAACATGCTTTGTTTTTAGGCTGTTTCCACTTTCCACTGATCATTCTCTTTCAATCTTTCTTTCTTTTGTTTGTGGAACCAACTCCACGGTACACAATGATGTGTGTCAGATTCTTAATTCTAAAACACAGTCTCAGTAAATTTCATTAGTTCTGAGTTTGTCGTTTTTTTTGAATGGTAACATTTATTATTAATAAACTTGACAGTTAAAGGATTATACCGAAAGTACTAAGTTTGTCAATGATATTTCAAAATGTAATAGGATGATGAAATTCAGCACAGAACCTGCTTTTTTGTTTTGATAAAGAGTACAGTAATTCCTTTCGATACTTGTGACTGGAATGTTTTTGATGCTGCTCTTTAGTCATCTAAAAGTGATTATTTTTATTACATTAAATTTGTTCATGGATTTTCTCAGTGTGCCTTGATTTATTCAGAGGCCACCAAATACAACTCTTATGTGAATAATATGATTTTATTAATATGCTTAGTGATTAATTTTTGAGTAACCAAAGTTTCTTAGTCTGATTTGAAATGAATGTCTCTTTACCCTTTTTGGATATTCTTACTTATTCATGAGACATTATCTCATCCTTCATACTCAGTAAATGATGTTGTTAAGAATGTATTTCTCCTCGTAATAATAACTCTATTCCTTATTATGTATCCTCTATCCAGTTCCCATCAGGTTTTGGCTGAACCTATACAAAACTACAAACTGTTATATTTCTTTTCAACTTTTCTTTTTCATCTACTATTGTGCTGACTCAACATTTATTAGATTTTCTCTACCACATCCAACCATTCCTGTTCTCTGACCAGATGTTATGAGTTTCTTTTGAAGACTAAGCAGGAGGTTTTTTGCAATCGCTTCCACTTTCCATGTCTCCTATCCCAAATGGGTTCCTTAATTTACCTTACCTGAGTATCATTTTGATTTGTACTCCAGGATGAGGTTCAGTCTCTTTTCGACACCCAAATCTAATTCTCCTGCATCCACTCATTCCTATAATGAATCTGTCATTCCAGTTGTGCAATAGTTTCAATGTTTATTAAAAAGGTTCATCCTAAAACTTTCTTTTAAGTTTGACACATGACAAGGCAGATTTGTCTTTCGGCTTTGCACTTAACTCTGTTGCTTTGGATTCTAATTCACTCAGATTATATTCTATAGTGAACCTGTTCAAGGGCATAATAGGTGATTGTAGCATATTCTATTTACAATTTTGATCATTTATGCAGTTCTCTCCATTGGCCTCTGGCTTAAACTGGGGGCACCATCTGTATCACGTTGCCTAGATTGCTCTACCACCTGCAAACTGGGACCTCTGTCATGCAATCTGGATTGTGGTTTGTGGGTCAGTTCTTTTTGGGTCATAATATTTGACAATCTACATTATTTTTGTTCAGGATTTGATTCATCAATGGGTTGAAATCTTGAACTGATAATATTAATAATAATAATTATTGATCCACTTAAAATCGTACGTGAATTTTCTCTGTCAAATATCAGAATTCGGTCTTGGAAGTTGGACGTATCATATCAATGGCTTGAAATTCTAGATGTCAGACCTGGCCCCTTCTGTAATTCAAAAAGACTCGTTGAGGGATCCATAATTGTGAATTATCTCATCCTACCCCCATTGAACATGGATCATTGACATGAAGCGAGCCACAGCCCACAAAGCATGATCCGGTGATCCAGGTCTCCCTTGTGTGTATTCATGTGAACAAGCTGAGGCAGAAGAGATTTAAGTTGTGAAGAAACTTAAGGAGAAAATTTGATTTTGTTTTCCACTCTAATAGCTGTCATAGTAGTTTGTAAGTGGCATCCTTGTCAGATGGATGTGAGTATTGTGTTTCTGTAGAAAATTATGAGGTTTAAAATAAGAGTTTTTAAAACATATTTCTTGGGAACATCAATAACAATTTGATGAGCATGTTGAGGTAAGCAATCATTTCTCTAAAGGAGTGGTGTTACTTAAGAAAGTAACAAAAAAGAAAGACAAGAGTACATAACACAGTTGAAAGGTGTTGCAACCACAAGGTTGTGGGTTTGAATCGTGTTACCTATAGGATGGAAGACAGTTCGGTAAGTGAATAATATGAATTACGAACATCAATAAGAGTATTATAGATGTATCTGGTTGTTTCTTAATTGAACAGCTGTCTTATTATCTTCTTTTGGGGTGTAAACATAATTTTAGCTCTAATTTCACAGATCCATTTTCAAATCTTCGAATACATTTAGGGCCTGTTCAATTAAACAGGCGTTTGTTTGCATCAATAAGGGACAAAATTGAACAGCCGTCTTATTATTTTCATCTTGACTCTACCTGAATACATTTAGGGCCTGTTTGTTTGCATAAGGAGTACATAAAGAGTTGAATACATAGATTATTAAAGGGGTGAGAGGTGAATGGTATATGGTGAAGATATGGATGGGACCTTGACTTTCCTGGGATTTGAATTATAGGGTGATGGTTGGATATTATTGTCCCATCTCTCCTTGACTCTCACTTGGATGCATGGAATACTAGAAAAGGAGGAAGGCATTTTGTTGGAATTCTAAGAAAGACACAATGAACCACCCTCATTTTGCATCTTTTGAAGGAATGATCCTGTCATAGCTGGTAATCCTCTGAATTTATGTGGAAACTAGATTTCACACATATGAACGAGTGCTTAGATGGGATTCCATTTCTTCGAGTTATTTTTTGAAATATGCCTGACATGCAGATTTCCCTATAAAGAGGATGAATAGTCCATGTCGCAAAGGTGACCTGTAGATGGGATTAGCCTTTTATTATGATGCCTATCATGCGGATCCACTCACCCCAACCAAACAACCCCAAAAGCCGATTTTCTATGAATAGATGGCTAATAGATTGACTGTAAGGTTTTATTGGAGCATGCTTACAGTCATAGTGATCCATTTACCACATTTAGGAATGGAGTACTCTATGTTCGCATAACTGAATTGCTTGTATTTCAACCTCCCATGTTTGATTTTTATCAGAAAAAGGCACTCAGTTCAAACACTCACAATGAGGGTTGTCAGATCAGATAGTGTCAAAGGTGTAATTCTGTATGAGATCAATTTTACAACATTTTCATGTGCATGTGAGATAGCCTGTCTATTTATTTCTTGAGGTAGCTACAACTTTCCCTTTGTAGGTTGATAGAAGATACAAGCAGTATTACCATCAGATGCAGATTGTGGTGTCTTCTTTCGACATGATAGCAGGGTGTGGAGCTGCTAAACCATACACAGCACTCGCCCTCCAAACGATCTCACGACACTTCCGCAGCCTGCGAGATGCAATCAGCAGTCAAATTAAAGCAACCAGGAAGAGCCTTGGTGAGCAGGATAGTTTGAACTGCAAAGGGGGTGGTATATCCCGTCTACGTTTCGTGGATCAACAGCTCAGGCAACAGAGGGCTCTGCAGCAGATTGGTATGATCCAACAGCATGCTTGGAGGCCACAGAGGGGGCTCCCAGAAAGCTCTGTTTCAATCCTTCGTGCCTGGCTGTTCGAGCACTTTCTCCATCCGTAAACCTCTTGCCACTCTTTTTTTCTTTCTTTTCTTCTGTTTTATTCTTTCAAGGTTCCTGTAGCTCACTACCTAATGCTTTTTTCACTTGATATTTTCTCCCAGTTACCCAAAAGATTCAGATAAAATAATGCTGGCAAGACAGACAGGCTTGACCAGAAGTCAGGTAAAATCCAAAAAATGTTTGAGGCTGCATTTTCTTCCTTTTCATATTGGGAGTGAAGAAACTGTTTCCCTGATATTTGGAAATTGTGACATTATGAAATCCATTTTCTGAAGAAAATTCTCTTTCATTGCTCCTCAAATGGCAAGGAGCCTAGTGGAACCTTAGTCTGTTCCTTTTCTTTTCCATTTTTTTTTTCAAGCAGTTTATGATCCTTACTGTTGGTTCAGGTTTCAAACTGGTTCATAAATGCACGTGTACGCCTTTGGAAGCCAATGGTAGAAGAGATGTACAAAGAAGAGATCGGTGATGCCGACATGGATTCAAATTCTTCGTCAGATAATGCCACCAAAGTAAGGAGTGAAGCCAAGGCATCTGAGGATAGGGAAGAGTTACAAAGCATGAAATCTGCAGTTGAAAATTGCCCGACCAGCTCATATGATGGAAATATGAAATCTGATCACATTTCTGACATAGACATGGATGGGACGACACCTGGGTTCCAAAATGGTGTGAACTTGGACGACCCAAACTATGGGAATATGAAATTAAGGGACCAGGGATCCAATTCCAATGACTGTAGTCTTCTTCAAGATGCACTCATTCAGCCCGATGGGAATGGAAGGCTTATGGCCTACCAGATGGCAGAGCTGGGAAGGTTTGGGAATGGAGGTGTATCTCTGACACTGGGCTTGCAGCATTGTGATGGAGGCCTACCTGTTTCTGGTGGTGAGCAGAACTTCATTACTGTGAGAGGAGGGGATGAAATGTTCGGCACAGCTTCTGACAGGGCCGATGCTGCAGAATATGACTGTATGAATCTGGGGAACCGGCGGCACAGGTTCGCTTCCTCACATCTGTTGCATGATTTTGTAGCTTAAGAAGGCTAGTTCTGTGGTAGTATTTGAATAATATGCCTAAAAGCCGTTGGCATTCTGCTTGCAATTTGTTGAAAAGGAAAATGATTACACGCGTGCAAAAGTAGCAGTGTAATATATAGGAGGGGATGGCTGGAAATATATAATTGGTAGAGCATGTTGTAAAGATACAAATCATATATATTTTTTTCTTGTGTAATTTAGTGATTGAAGAATGTAAAATTACTTTGATTGAAAGTTTAATGTGTAATGTGTTGTAATGAGGAAGATGGTAGTCATCTGGATAAAAGTTGAAATTGCTGATTATCTGTTGATGGTCATCAGTGATGATGATGTTTGTATTCATCTGGATTAAAGTTGAAATGGTATTCATTAACTATCTCAACCAGCTCGCCCCGTGATATTTGACTTGGATCGACTCAATCCAACGAGCAGTCTGACCCCAAATTGCGATGTTATTGTTTTCCATGAGTAATGAATTGCTGACAGATGAGATGATCTCATCTCTGATTGTTTGGTGTAGGTGTGGCATTTCGTAACTGTACCATTTCCCATATAAAATGTTCGTTTTATTTCTATTTATTCCTCCTATTTCACTTGTTTCTTTTTCAATTTTCTACTGATCTAGAAAGGTAAGCTTCAACTGCTAATACTTAAATTTGAACTTGTGGGGCTTAAAAATGTTAAATAGGTCCCTTGTTAACAATCCAGATACATTGAAGGCCTTTTTATATGACAAGGAAAGGTGGTAGGACTTTCCAGAGTACAAGTTTGTGCTACGGCCAGCTTTCTCAACCTTCTCATCCAAACAGGCTCCAATTCTGTATTGAGAAAACTGTCTGCAGCACGAATTTGAATTTTCGACTGTGCCCAAGTTTCTTTGCCTCCATTACTCTACATTTTCTTCTCATCCAAACTTATGTAGACCATTTTTTTCATGGAAAATGAAAATGGGAGATTGGTCTTTTTTTTTTTTTTTTTTTTTTGCTCCACACTAACATTTGGCAGTGTGCTCATTTCCTGAGTCGAAAATATTCCATAATTTTTTTGGAAAAAGGCTTTAGATTTTCTTTTTTTTTTGGTAGAAAGGCTTTAGACTTGAGATAACTGTGTTCTGCTGTCTCACAAGTCACAATGGGTTCACTCTTTTTGTGGAAAGCAGATTTCGACCGAGAATTTGCAGTCTCACACAAGTGGGAACAACTGAAACTGTAGAAAGGAAAACTACAGATGTAAAACTGCTGTGGAAACTAGCACAAAGCATACACGAGAACCTGTTTGTGCATCAAGAAGATTCCACATTTTGTGGATTTCTATTTCCATTTAGAATGAAAATCAGTTAACCCATTTATTTCCTTCTTTGCGAAGATGTATTTACACCAAACAACGAAGGCCGCATGAAAAATCAAAATAATTTTTCTCCGTAACACAGAATCTTCTCATCGTCACTTAACATGCCCAAAGGCAATGGTTAGTAGTTTGGAGCACCGTTTCCATTCACCCAGGTACAACGAAACATCAAATCATATGACAAGCTATCTTTCTGTCCACCCTTCCTTTTGAGCGGTCATAATTATGGTCGAGCCCGAGTCCCACCATAAACCATTGTTGTGCCTTTTTCCATCACCAATTAATTTTGGAATAAGTGGTAGCACAATGGGGTGTCCGATCCTAGACTTTCCAAAATAAAAGATCTTTTAGGGCCTGTTTGGATAAATGAGGAGTTGAGTAAAATTAAATGCATTTCACGTGTGAAGTGGAGTGAAGAGAAGTGGGTTAAAATTAAAGTAGAGTACTTCACTTCACTCGATTTGGATGTTTATTTTGAAGTTAAGGTTTGGAGTAGAATCCACTTTCACTCAAGGAAGTTGAAGTATTTTGAGTTGAAGTGAAATGGAGTATATGTGGCTCACAACGTTACTTCATCTATTGGGCCAGACTCATTCAAACATGGTAGAATTGAAATTTTAGACTGTTTTGGCCCATATTTGGCTATCCAAACAAGGCCTGAACGTTCAGTAATTCTAGCCATACAAACAATGGCATGCACCAAAAGGCAGTAAAAAAAAAACTAGACATATATTCTTGGATTGTGTTCAAGATCAAAAAGCTCACCCAATAGACGACTAGGATCGACTGATCAGAGCAAGCAAGCCTAGAAAGCCTGTCTCTACTTTACTGTAAAAGAAAGAAGGTAGCAGAACTCTCCAGTCCACACAAAGGTGTGCATAGATCAGTCTTCTGTGATTTTGGAAAAACAAAAGTATAATAGCACCCAGTACTAGTAGCTGTACAGGCAGTAGTCGGTTCTCGAAATTTGAAAAATGAAACGAAAATGCAGTTTCTATGGTTGCCCATAGGTTTCCCAAAAGGCTAAAAAGAATCTTCTTTAGAAATTGGCACCTCTCAACCAAAATTTACAAAGAATTTTGCAAGTCCATACATACGGGTTGGTATTCTAAAATTTTGAATTTCCATATCTAAATGAAAAATGAAAGAACTTCATCACCTATAAATACGCATGGGATTTTTACTCACTCACCTGATCCACTAGGGTCCTGCATTACTCTATCAACGGATCGGATAGGATTGGGGCTGGACTGGACCCATTTGTACCACCATCTAGCTCAACAAGGATTCAGACCATAAATCTGGTATGGGCCTGGCCCATTAAGGGTGATGAACAGTCCAAATCCCCAATTATTATAGTCGGACTCGGGCAGAATGTTGTTGGACACGAATCCATTAAAAGTTCTAATACAGCCCTTTCCTGTTATTGTTAATGGGTGGTGGTGATTTACTGATTCAAGAAGGTCATCTGATTTGGTCATCGACACCCTTTATTTGATGAAACCTACCATGTATTCTAGTCACCTTGAGAAATTCTCATTTGAAAGTTTCTAATGCCTGTATATGTGTGTCTTACTCTTAGGTAGAGAAATGAATTCGGTCACGGCATACATATCCTTCTCTCTCTCTCTCTCAGATGAAGAGAACCTCTTCCAGTCATATTTTAAGAAACTTTTATAGTTCTCTCAACATCTAAGAATGACCTTTCAATTTGGCTTTTATTTTTCTTTGCTCATTCTCTTCCTGTTTTCTGTTGTTTAGCAGTGGTCTTCTTTTGGGCCTCTTACGCTTGTATACTTTTGGGTTTTTTCTTTTTAATTTTAAACTCCTCCTTAATAACATTCCTTTTGCAATTTAGCGGGAAAAAAAAAGTAGAGAAAGGACTTTACCAAAAAAAAAAAAAAAAGTAGAGAAAGGATAGCTCCAAAAAGAAGTAGAGAAAGCATTACAAAGATCAACCAAATAATTAAAAAGGAGCAAATAATGGACGTCTCTGGTGCCCAATAAAATCGCCCACTTGTAGCCTACATGTACGGATTCAGGACCACCCAACAATACTTCTTTTCATTGCTGAGCATCCTCATATAAATTCCTGCCACTCCAAAGATAAGCAAACCCTGGATTCAATTTCTTTTCCACCCATGTTGTTGGTCTCAGGGAAATGTTGTGCATGAGTTTGAATCCATTACAAAGAAAAAAAAATGCTTTTTTTTTTTTCAGTTTTACTGGAAGATATCTGTGATAGTTAATGTGGATGACCTTTAAAAAAAAAAAATTCACCAATCAATCTAAACTAGAGCAGATATGTCCAACTCCAATTGGGAATTAAACAACCTTTCCTCCCTCCATAACTTTGATGTCTTCCAATGGAGAGGTTGAAAGTGAAAGATCAAGATGGAGACAAGATATGCCTTCTTTTATAAGAAATCATTGCCTATTCTTTATCCTGTTATGTTATATCTTAGAAATGTGTAGGTCCCCCCCAGATGTCCCCCACTGGCCCTTCACCTCTTTAGGAAAAAAAAAAAAATATTTCCTATTAACTCCTAGGATTCTAGGAAGTTGCCTAATGTGCGATAAGCATTCAGATATTTGGTAGAGCGACCGTTTGTATCAATGAAAGGCCCCCAATTGACAGGTCAACTGCAAAATTGGATTATTTAGTTTTTAAAGTATTGTAGCACTGACCATTGATCTCACTTGATATGTGCTGCTATCATTGTTTAGGAAAAAGGTGTTCCCTCTTTAATACCTACAATATTTTGTTTTTTTATATTTTATTGTTGACAGTCCTTTTCACACTTCTTACAAGTAGTATAACAGAATGTAGCAAAATGAGGTGTTTCTGGAACCATTTTCTCCCATCCTTTTCTACATGTCTCTTATAGGATGATTGAGATGATTGTTGTACATTTGGATAAGCTCAGAATTTCATTTAGGGTCTGTTTGTTTCATGTATTAGAATTCCTATAAATTTTAAAATTATGTATTTTTACATGTGGATAAAAAATATAGAATCAAATATGATACCAAAAAATAACCATCAAATAACCTCCACTCTAGTGAAAGTTGAATCAAGAGAGGGTTGAAAATGAATACCCATACATCACCTTAGTAATTCAAATCCAACAACGAATATTACAGTGGTAAGGGATGAAGGTTATGAGGTTGAAGAATAGAGAGTATAAGGTTAGCCATGTAGGGATGAACTTTACTTTCTTAAAGTTTGAATTACTAGGATAATGGTTGGGTATTTACTCCCCTTTACCCCTTGATTTAATTTCTATTAAGGAGGAGGCTATTTGGTGGTATTTTTTTATATTCACATTTGATTTTCTTTTTTAACCACAATAGATATACTGACTTGTAGAATTCTTAGAAATCTAATTACATGAAACAAACTAGTCTCTTAGCATTTGCATTTCAAACTTATTTAGTTAACAAAAGTAAATGATTAAACCTTCTACTAAAATGTGTAGAGAACTTGCCCTTTTTCAAAAAAAATATATAACGCAATGCACGATTTGATGTGAAGATTAGTGATTAAATATTAAATGGAGAACTAATTAAGAAAAAAATCTTTGTAATCATCCCTATCTTAATATTGAGAACAAATTTATGGAAAAATGACATGGACCAATATTTTGAAAGACTGAATTAGACCCATGATCTGGGGAAGGAAGTTTCTATACCATATTTTACTGTCAGCCTCTAAACATGATGTTCTTTAGATCATATTTTGAAAATGTTGTGATAATGTTGCAATCTACACATGAAATGGTATTTTGATAAGAATATAAAAATATGAGAAATCTATTAAAAAAATGTCTTTAAACATGAATTTATATTTATTTAAAATTTAATTTATTTTCTGCAACATTTTTCCAATATTTCCTGAGAGAAATTCCAAATTTGAAAATATCCCAATATTCTTTCCCAAGAACATAATTGTCAGAAGAAGATATTTGTGCATGCTTTTTCAAGCATGCTTGAGAGCCTTTCCTTGTATGAGTTGTACAAAATGCAGGCTTTTAGATGAAATCAAGTGGGTGGTGTTGTCTCTGGTTTCCAACTTCCAAAGAAACCCCAGCAAATTTTTCTTCTTAAATTTTTTCTCTTTTACAATTTTCAGAGATGGCCCAACTGGAGCAGGCAAGAAAGGGACAGAGATTGCAATCATTACAAAAGTATCCAACCAATCAGCCGCAGAATCTCAGAGTAAAGGAAAGGAATAATGCATACATCACTTTTATCCTTGTCTCTGTCCACACCCTTGCATCTACTTTCAGATATGGCTGCAGAGTCCTTTCTCCATCCCTTTTATCATCACAACCCGCTATCTCAAACCCAGAAAATTTTTTTTCTCATCTGCTAGGGACAAGTTGGAGAACTGGAAAAGGATATTCTACTTTCTTTTGCAGATCCAAACGCCCATCATTTCTAGGCTTCTGCCCATCTCCACCCTTCTGCACAAAATGCCAAAAGGCCCAAGAAGAGGGACAGAGAAGAAAAGCATAAAAGGAAGGAAGAGAAAAGGACATTGGTTTGGCTGAGACTGAGAGGGACTGGGAGTGTTCCAAAGATAGCAGGCACTAAAGCTGAAAATATGATTTCCTTGTTGGGTATTTCATGCATCTGTGTTTTCATCAGCCAAGGGGACCACTTTGCTTTTCTTGCATATAGGTTTTTCAGAGCTCAGAGGACAAACTAGTTTTTGGAAGGCATGTTCTTTTTCTTATTCTTCTCCTTCTCAGTTAAGCCATGAATGACTGTGGCTTATAGAGCTTTATTTCTTCCTCATCTTCTCTTTGACAGTCTGTTCTGTTTCAGGTTCCCTTTTCTTCTGCTATACTTGTTTTCGTTTGGTGATTCTTTTGCTCTATGATGATTGATGGGTTTTTGTTTCAACTTTGTTATTATTTCTTGGTTTTTCCTTTTAATGGTCTCTGAACAAGTGGGTGTGATTTCAGGTAGGTGCCTTGGGGAAATTGTTCAGTTTCTGTTTTATTTTGAACTGCTTTGGTTTCTGTTAGATGTTGGCTATTGAAACAGATGGGTGGTCATGAACTAAACTGTATCTACTTTGGATTAGTTCCTGTTCCATTCATGTCAATGGCATTTAGCCCCCTTTTTTCCTTTTTATGTGGTTTTTACTTACTATCCATTTTACTCATCAGTCGAGGATTTTTGGAAGCTCTCCTAGATGAACATGCGTTTATAACCTATAAAAGCAGGTGTTCTCATCATTTTGAGAGATTTCAAATGAGTAAAAGATGTCTCTCTACTTAGGTTTTGTGGGTCATGGCAAAACTCTCCATCCATGGTTGTTTGAGTTGTAACTTCAGGCATGTGAATAACTTTGAATCTTATTCTTTCCCGAGGAAATGAGCTTCATAGAAGCAACGACAATAATAATAACATGTTGACAGTCCATCTTACCATGTATTTATTTATCTATGTAGTAGTTACTTATCAGGCAGGAGTAGGATTCAGTTCTGAAAAACTAGACCCTCTTGGAATCAGTTGAGACTTGTGCTTCTGAGTGGCATTAGCAGTTCAAACCTGAAAAGCACGGACCCAGTCTGTGGATGCCTCTAATGCCTAATATAAAATTCTAGTTGCTTAGATTTGTTCATTTCAGTGGGAAGATAACTACATAATTTGCTACTGGCTTGTGAAATTTCTTTTCTAATACTGAACTTATACCTTAACTGGTTTGTTTATACATTTGAGGTATGAGAGTGATATAGAGAGTAGAGACTTGGTTGAAAGAAATCATACCAGTAATTTTTATCTCTAATATTGTTTTCATTCTACATACGCCTAATGCAGTTTCTCTGTGGTTTTCTCATAATTGGTATTTTGGCCTGATTTCAGGTAAATGTTTGTTCTCTGTAATGGAAATGTGGTTTGTCATTTCCATCTCTCCTTAGTAAAAGATTTCATTCTACCAACTCACAACAATGCAAGAGAATCATGAACATAGCTTGATAAATGCTTGCGTTCTATACCTACTAACCTGTCATAGATTTTGAACATACAGTGTCTGATATCCACCATTAATTTTGGTAATTGGCCTGAAAGATCCAACTCTGATGACCATGGTTTTGCAAGACTCATCTTCCAAGGTATCAACTTCCAGTGTGATGAATCAATATGCCTTCTCAGACATGGTTGTGGATCCAACTAGTTTTGAAGACCATGGTTGTACTTCTTGGGATGGACAAACAAGCAATGTGCTACCTAGCATACAGTCACTTGGGGAACGGATATGTCGGTCCATGGATCTTGTCCAAGCCGTGGGACCAGAGGACTCAGAGATGTTTAGGCAGAGACATTTGATGAATCTTCAATCAGGAAAAGATCCAGACTTCAGCTCATCGCTAGGCAAAGGGCTGTCCCTTTCTATCGGTTCTCATCTGCCATCCGACGTGCTAATCCCCTCATTCAATTACAGGGAAACAGAGCCAAATGTTAATCAAGTTTGCCCTAGCTACTTGAATTCCAGAGAAGGACCTAGAGTTCAGTTTAAACAGATCAGAGGTGATCGATCATCTTGTGGAGATGGAATAATGGATAACACATATGCCTCATCTTCAGTTTCACACAATCATTTCGGCTCAATTACTTATAACGAAGTAGCAGCATCCTTAACCATTCGGAACTCCAGATATCTAAAGCCAGCTCAGACTCTGCTTGAGGAAGTTGTTAGTGTTACAAAGGCTGTTGAGCTTGAGTCACATAAGCAGTTGAGGAAGGAAAAATCCATTGGAAGGATACTGCAACATGAACTGGAAGCAAGGAAACCTGCTGGTTACCTGAAAAGAAATGCACTTTGCAATAATGCATTTTCATCTGCAAACAAACATGACATTCAGATTAAAATTACAAAGCTTGTTGCTTTACTGGAGGAGGTATACAGATTGTTCTTCTTTAAAGCTCTTTCATTGTCCTTTCTTCTTCTGACTGTGATGATAGAACTGTTAGCAGGTGGTAGCCTTACTAACTTCTTTGGCATTAGTTCTTTTTCTAATAATAGAAATTATCCGAAGTTGATCCACAACTACAGGGGATCCAGGCATTCTCCACAAATGAAACCTTTGTGAAAATACATCTACTATAGATGCAGCATAAGTTCACTCTAATAAGTACCATCCAAATATGAAGGGCTGAATGAATTGCAGCTAGTCACCCAGATAATAGTAATGAGCAGACAAACCGAACCATCAAATTGGTGGCCATCAAAGACTAGAAAAAGAGAGGTTCAAATTCCATAATCCATTATCTAAATCAGATAAGGACCGTCCATTCCATGCAGGTGTTAGGGTACAATAATGGGACCACAATTGCCATGCATATATGCCACGTTTACCATGGATAACTCTAGCCTAAAAGGAAATGATGAGATCATGTATGGAAGGTGCATTTGCTTCTGTTTTCCAAACATGGGAAATATGACTAAATTCATCAATGTAGAACTCAAATGTATTGGCTTCTTTTGATATATTTGGAGAACATTTATTGGGGCTGCACCCAACCTTCCTCATTAAATGAGTGGACTATATATATACATATATTCAAAAAATGATGATACCTTTGTGCTCTGGATTTCTTCTATTGTGATGGGTGATTTTTTTACGCCTATCATCTATTGTGATAACTATCACCTGATTAGTCTTAAATTTTATAGCAAATCCAGAACGAAAGAGGAATTGCACTCAAGTCAAAGTGTTTCTCACCTTTCAGGTTAACAGCCGATATGAGCAGTATCGGCATCGAATGGAGGAAGTGGTGTCATCATTTGAGGTTGTAGCAGGATTGGGGTCTGCTAAGTCTTACACCACTCTTGCACTTAAAGCTATGTCTAGACACTTTTGCAGCTTAAGAAACGCAATAGTCGCTCAAATAAGTGCTGCAAGACGATGCCTTTCAGAAAACTCTCAGAGAAGCCTTGGCAGTCTTGCTCAACTTAGCTTGTTTGATCACATTGCCAGACAAAAGAGAGCAGCTCTTCCAACTCAACAAGTATGGAGGCCACTGAAAGGATTGCCAGAAAATTCTGTTGCAATCCTTCGTGCTTGGCTTTTCGAACACTTCCTCCATCCGTAGGTTCTTTGCTTCAGCATGTTATTTATTGCATTCTTTTTTTCAAAAATTGAATACACTGATTAACAAGGCTCTCGCATTGGTTATCATCCTGTTACAGTTACCCCAGTGATTCAGAGAAGCTCATGCTGGCAACCCAGACTGGTCTAACCAGGAACCAGGTAATTTTCAAACAGCCTTCAAAAGTTCGGAAGACAATTTTCCATTATTGAATTGGCATAATTTGGTGACAATGTGGTTGCTTCAGGTCTCAAATTGGTTTATAAATGCCCGTGTCCGGCTGTGGAAACCTATGATAGAAGAGATGTACAGAGAAGAGATTGAAGAGGCTTCTATAGATTCAAGTTCATCTACGGATAACACTCCTATGATACAGAAGGGGGTGTCACAGATGATGTAGGGAAGTAGAGAGAAGAAAGATGATTAATCACACTAGTAATGTTTCAGCTGAACCATGTCACTTTCATTGTTTATCTGCATTACAATCAGAGTTTCTGAATTTTAGTTTTTGTTTAGAATTGTGTAATTGAAAATCCTTCCGCATGACAAGACTGTTATCTTCTTTACTCCTATGGAAATGATCTATGTTTTAGAGATCAAATGATCAAATGGCCAGGTTAGACTAGGTTGAGGCCTGCTTAGTCCCGACCTATGAAGAATTTTGGTGAAGGCCCAGTCAAACAAACAGTCTTGCAATGAACTGGGCCTGGCTTAGTATTCAAGGGACTCAAAAGTTAAGTATAAGCTCACAATAAGTAGGATGCCAGGCTGACCTGTTGCAGATGCAAGTGTACAGGCTGATCAATTACCAAGCATTAGTCTCAGCAGTGGGTTACGGGATTGTACACAAAGTCCAAATTGGATTGCAATCAGACTGACCCAGCTCTTTCAAACCTCCGATTTCACCTTCTCACACAGGACATTTCTTCACCACAGTCCATGGGAATGTGCTTCAATGGGTAAGATGAAGGCAACTCCATTGTTCAATTCTTGGAAGTGAAAATAAAAAAATGATATAGCCCTGCTATGTTCTGCAATGAGGCAGTAGGCATGTTTCACAGATTACTTGGGAGGTACAAATCAAAGCCCCTTGTAAAGTCCACTTGGATGCATTCCAATTTTGGGAGGATAGAGTGATGGAAGTCTCATTTGGGTATGACTTTGGGTAAAAATCATATCATCACAACCACTGATTTAGGGGCACTAAAGTTCAACAGTTTCTTAAGTTATATTTTTATTTTTATTTTCATAAAATCCAATCCAGTGGTAAAAAGACTGTGATAGGGTTGTATGGATTACAGGGATTCCCATGTGGAGCCAAAAGAATTCTCCCACTCAACTTATGAGAGGTACCTCTTAGTAGAATGTAACCCTGGTTTACTCAGCGCAACGAATATATAAGCATGAGTTTCAAAATCCCGAAAGGTTTTTAGCCTATTCGCTTCATATAGAGAGAACAGAGCTTAAATAGGGATGGGAAAAGTAATATTGCCAAGACCTCAATAGATGGGACGACTTTGGTGAAATTATATGTACATTCTTGATTTTATAGGCATTTATTGGATCTTTGAACAATGTCTGTTAACCATCCAAAAATAGGCAATCACTGTTACAAACTAATTGGAGCAGACTTCTGGGCGAGATCTAATTGCATAATTCAAATCCATCCGCCGAGTGCACCAATGAGGATTCATCTTGTCCCGTCCAGATCTGGTAAGGCTTTCCCCCATAGTGACTGTGAGTGGACCATCACGGTCCTCCACATCACTGCAGGCAGCTTGCCATGCATGCTCACGGTCACTGTGGGTAAAACCCCTAAGAGGACCCCAATTCGCTACGAAAATCATAACATAAAGTTCGTTCTTGTGGAGCAGTGGAGTGCATGATTAGATGATCCAGACCACTGGTCATCTGATGAGCCACGCACAACATGGCCCATAACTAAAAATGTTTTTATGGCACAAAACCTTGATCAGTCCTTTTAATTGATGCAGAAACTGAGAAACCCAGCAAAAGACGGTCTAAAGATCCTTCTACGAGAAACTGAGAAACCCAGCAAAAGACGGTCTAAGATCCTTCTACGTGCATTCTTTTTGCTACGTTATCTGACATGCTGGGGCATCAACAGTTTGCCAGTTTTGGGAATCATAGTTACAGATCAATCCAGAGAAGATAGATGGGGATGCATATTATAATGACAGAAATAATACAGTGGGTGACCTTAACCATTTTCTGGATTTTTTTTTTTTACCTGGGACTATTGCTCTAAACTAGTATTTAATGTTTAAAAGAGGGAGATTAGCTTTCCAAGAGTACACAGTTTTCCTTAAAACAACACCCCCCAAAATACCTCAATTCCTAAACCATAATAATCTAATAAAGAGAAGAAGTTACAAGTTGCCAAAAATTCACATGGACCTTTGAGGCTTCGAGTGTTGACCCTTTAATTGAACTGAAGAGGAAAAGCAAAAGACGAGAATTTCAGAAAACCCGAGCAATCGGACTATAAAGAAGGAATTTGAGAACTCGAGAGAATTTCTAATACTACTCTTCAAGATCAAGATTTTTTTAATAAAAAATACAAAGAACAGTTTTGGTGAATTTAAACTGCAATTGCCTGATTAAACCGTTAATTTCTTGATTGGATGGTTACCAAAGTGGATATCTCGGTCACTTGAAAGTTGCAACAGGTTAGGCAAGGAGCCTATTTGGAAGAACCTGGTGCCCAGTTCATACAGAACACTTACTTATGGGGAGACTACGCTGCTGACTCCTTTTCAATTTAATGGAACAGACATGCGCCGCATGGATTAGAATAATCCACATTTTAATTAATTGAGGGACCATTAGTAACAGAAACTTACCTCTACAAAACCAGCTACAAAGGAAACTATGGACAGGTTAGGTGGTCAATCCAAATAAGGCCCTAACCTTCCCTGGAACAAGGCTTGGAATTCAGATATTCCATATAAACTCATGATTTTCCCATTCAAAAAAAATAAACTCATGACTTTCATTTGGAGGTTTGTCAAGAACTTGGAATTACCTTCCTGCCCCCATTAGGATCATTCCTTCCTACCTGGTTTTGGAATCCGGATCCCCTGTTTGGGGGGTGACACATGAACTTATTGAGTTTAAAAACCGGTGTTGTCTTTAAAAGCCAGCTTCGTCTTTCGAGTACAAAACAATGTGTCACCCCTTGATTGGTCCAAACAGGGGATCTAGACTCCCTAGTTTTGGCGTCATGCTGCCATTCATAACAGGAAGCTCGGGGGAAGGTGAGGAACACTTTTTTGTTTAATAGTGTTCCAATTTAACCAGCTGCAATTATTCATATGGCAAAGCGAATGCGGTTAACTTGTATCCTGCTTCAGATGTGCCAACAGCAGGTCTATATAATGATGCTCGATTCCCTCCAGCTGAAGCGTGGTGTTTCAAGCTTGATTTTGGTGGAGCTATGCACCCGGGCCCAGGTACGCTGGTGGCAGTAATTGGGCGCATAATCAAGAATCACAAGGGAGAAATGCTTAGTGTTGTCCGAAGAATATAGCGGAAGAGGCAAATGCTTGGCGTGGGGGGTGCTTCATTGGTTGTGGGGGTTTATTATGGAGAATGATTCTTTTTGCTATTTTTTGGTCTATTTGGAGGAAAGAAATGAGAAGATATTTAGAAGCGCTTCATCTTCGGTGGTTGATTTGATAGATAAAGTTGCTTTTAGGATTGCGAAATGGGCTTCAATTTGGAAGGAGTTTACAAATATTAACTTGAATGACATTATCTATAATTGGAAAGCTTGTATGAGGTGTCTACCTTTTAAGGAGAGAAGATCTGTCCCTTGGTCTCTCCCTCCTTTTGGAGTTTTAAAGTACAATGTGGATGGAGCTTCCAGGGGTAAGCCAGGGCCCACAGAAATTGGAGGCGTGTTGCGTAATTGTCAGGGTGAGGTGCTCCTCATGTTTTCTAAGAATACAGGCATTTGTGACTCTAATGAAACTGAGGTGTTAGCTATTTTGGAAGGTCTTAGGTTGTTTGCAAGGAGTTATATTGGTGCTCTTGTGGTGGAAAGTGATTCTTAAAATGCGATCACTTGGGTATTCAACAAAAAAGATTTCCCTTGGAAATTTCAATTCCATTTTAATGAAATTAGGAAGCTTTCGGCCACTCTAAATGCCTTTTTTCGTCATGAGGTTAGATCAGCCAACTCTATCTCGGATGCACTAGCCAAGCAAGGGATTAAGAGATTGTCTCCGTGGGTTGGTGTGATTATGTAATTGGATTGGGATTGGTATATTACTTTTGTACCATCTTTTTTAACTTTTCCCTCTTTTTCTTTTTTTGCTTTGTACTTGTTTTCCCTTTTTAATAAAATTTTGTTACCGTTTTAAAAAATAATAATAATAATAATAATTGGCAGGTGGCAGCCATCTTGTTGCCCGGGCTTTATCTTTTCCAAGCCCTCTCTGACCATCTTTTATACTTTAAAGAAGGTTTTCCTTTTAGTTTTCCTAATGAGTGGTGTTTGTTGTTTCTTTCCACACCCCTTGCTTTTCAGCATAATCCTATGTTGCATTGTTTAAGCCTTTTTCTTAATACGAATTACCATTCAAAACACTAAATAAATAAATGAACTCCCCTTTCATGTCAAAAGAAGATAGGAAATGAAAATCCAGCCATCATCCTAGCAATTCAAATCCTAAGAAAGTCAAACGCCCCATCTTCATCGCTACCTTACATCCTTCACCCTTCACTTTTTTAATAATCCTTGAGTGCTCATTTGACCAGTATACACAGACAAACAGGCCAGTAAATTTTCTAAAAGTCAGTTCAATGAATATAGGAGGCAGGATCTCATTTACATGAAAGCCTATTACGGGACACCGACTACAGGTCCTGGAATCAACATATGTGAGGACAAGAACCAAATATATAAAACTAAAAAAAACGAAAAACATTATCGATCAAAATTCAATTTGCTATGTTTTCCCCTGGCAAAATTGAAGTAGTTATTCAGATGAGCCCCAGGAAGGAATCTGGGAGCAGCAACCAAGTCAGCACTCATCATTCATTTGGATTTTTTTTTTTTTTTTTTTTTGAATGATGACATGACTCTAACATGCAAGGCCGCAACTCCCGCTAGCTCTAGTCATATTGAAAACATCAATACCACCAATGCAACAAGAATGGAGTTACCACTTGCATTCTCCTATTTAACATTTCACAGTTAATCATTTCTAGTGTCCGTTTCTTGTTACAAGTGGGTAGGACAAACTGTCCCACTTTCATGGCTTTCACTCTTCTCAAAGACAATGATAGGAACTTCTACTCCAACCCCTCTACAATAGTAGAAACTAGAAACTCACTTGAGCATTAACCAAAAAAACAGGGTGGTTGTTTGATGTGTGTAGTATTATTGACACTGACCACCAGATTTTTGGATTGCGTGTCACCTGCTGCTCTTATATTTAAAAGATCTTGTAGCCTCTAAGGACGCATGAAGTACATATACTGCACCCCAACCTATTGCAAGTGATACACCAATTGACTCCACAACTCCACTCGTAAAGAAAGATTTGTATTTTGTAAAGCCATGCTTCCCTGTAGGAAAGACTAAGGTTTCGAGCACACTGCACCAGAGTCAAGTAACACCTATTGACCTTACAAAGGTTATTAAATATTTCGGTTGCAAATATGGAATTGCTCTCATCAGGAAGGAAATAGAAATTTCCATGTTTGAGTTCCATGAGCTTTAAGCACCTTTTTAGAAGATAAGCAGCTGGAGGAGAAAGTGCACCATGCAATGTTCGTTAATGAGTTTTCCTAATGAAGATGACAAGACAATAAATGGCTGTTTTTCACCATCATCAAACTCTTGTATTAAATATCAAACCACAAAAGCTTGATGGCAATTGACAGTAACTAGAACTCTTCTAGTCAGTAATGATTTCTGTATGGGTGATGCAAAAGACCTGACAAATTACAATTACAGAACTCTGCTTTGCTCACCACAAAGGCACTAGTCTTTCAGCACATAGAAATTAACAAAATAACAGCTGTACAAGATGCATCACATACTTACAGTGTTTTTGCAGTAAATTTACATGAAGCAGTCAATGAGAAGGCAAAAAAGAGTCTAGGCTCTAGATGCCCCAAGTTTACAACATAAAGAACCGTCTTTAGGGTCCCTGAAGATAAAGACAAGTTTCCAGATTAATTTTTAAGTTTTTCAAACATTAAAAACAGTAGTAACTGATTATCATCATCATCAGTGTTGTCATTGTTATAATTAACTGATCACAACAAAATCCAATTAAGAGAGTGCTGAGAAGGCACACTGAAAACTTGCCTGAATCATGCTGCCATTTCAGATAAAATGAAAGACTGGGAGACTCAAATTAGTCGGCAGCATCAACCCAAGATGGGATTCACCTGCACAAAAGGGTAAAGGCCTTTAAGGATGTGGAAAACTGGGTTTTAAGGCTGAAGGAGGATAGAACACTGACCTCTTGTACAGAAGCTTTACATCTTCTCCTAAAAGAGGGCTTTCCAAGAACAAATCTTCAGAGTCATTTATATCAATTTCTTCCATTTCAAAGTCTCGACTACCGCAAAGCTCACTCCATTCAAACCACATCTTTGAAATCAATTCCTTTCTGAAAGAGGTATTGTGGTCAGTCTCCTCTGGCGAATCAGCAGCAATCAACCTATAAGCGTAAACTTTCTTTAGTTGGCCGGGTCGAAATGCCCGGCCAATAGCTTGACGAGTTACTGATGGGTTCAGGTGCACATCCAAAATTAGTATCCTTGATGCCCCCACGAGAGAGATACCTTCTCCGCAGGCCTTTATTGAACCAAAGAAAACCTTTGCATCAGGTGAGTTGTTGAATTGATCCATCGACCACTCCCTATGCTCAGAATTTGAGTCTCCAGAAATCATGAAAATCTCCTTTCCTGGGCTCCAACCCTTAAAATTAATTAGTACTCTCTCTAGAAATTTGAGCGGGAGAAGATATTGACTGAAAACCAGTAGTTTTTCTCCAGCAGATTCAGAAAGACCCAAAATGTTGAGGAAAAATTTGGTCTTCACCCCATCCCTCACATCCATTTTCTCCACCAATTGGTCTATCTTCTCATCATTGAATGTAATGCCTCTGTCTCCTACAGCAGTCTTTTTTTTCTTGTCTCCTTCAGCATTCTCAGAGATGTCTTTCAAGTTCGGGTGCATATAGACAGCACTCCCCACGGAGCTTCTCTTGAACTTCTCTAAGTGTTTTAATCTTTTGACAAGTTCCTTCTGCCTGGGAGTAAGATTCAGAAGAACACTAAAATCAACAAGACCAGGCAGTTCCTCCAAGAAGTCTCCTTTATAATAGTGAAGCACGTTATTTGTCATTTCACGGAGGTCTTGTATAACTGTAATTTTTCTCTTAAAATCCTCATCATTTTGTAAAGTTTCTTCGACCAAATCAAAAAAGGTAGTATCCTGACCAGTTCTACACTGCCTCCTGCTCCCACCAGTTATATTTACTCTGCTCAAAACACGTCTAACGACTGATCTAGAGGTTTCCAATTTCAAGAATTTGGGACGCACAAGGTTCAAAATGTTGAATACTTCCCTCACATGGTTCTGAAATAGGGTTCCTGAAAGTACTACCTTACGAGGTGTTTTCACTTTAGCAAGAGAATGAAGTACATCTGTGTTCTCATTCCTAGGGGTGTGGCCTTCATCCAGGATAAGAAGGGTAGGGACCGTAAGTAGTCTTTCCTGACATGCAGCTGCCATCTTGTCATTTGTGCTGCCACAAACGATGTTTGCAAACTGTTTATATCCTAGGAATAATATGCTTCTGTGTTCTACCCAATTCTCTAACACTTCAAGTTGCTGGGACCTATTGTCAGCCTTCGCACTGTAGAAGTCAAGCAATGGAATGTCCTCTACTTGCCACCTCTGGAACTCTTTCTTCCATGTAGACAGAATTCCCTTGGGAAGTACAACCAATGGCCTTGCATGGGGATATTTGGCCAAAAAACTCTGTATAAAACTTATTATCATAAATGTTTTTCCAGATCCTGGAGCATGTGCCATGATACACCCCCCAGGTTTATCTGTGACCAAGTTCCTCAGCAAGAAATTGAAGCCCTCAAGTTGATGAGGCTTCATTTGTTTCATATGTCTTGGATGAACTGAGATTTCAGCTGCAATGAGTTCATGCTCTAAGTCACTGTGTCTCGAAAAATGGGTCATTCCAGCTTGATCAAAGCCTGCACTTCGAGTTTCAGAAACATATGTCCTTGTACTCCTTGTGCCCTGACCATTTGAAAATTTTCCTCAGATTAGCAGTACATTAACTTGGCATATAAACTGGTTAACATAAATCAAGATTATCTATATATATATATAATAATTTCTATTGAGGTTTAGGGCTAAGAAGAAATCATGGAAGATATTGTTTCTTTGACAGAAATAACTGTGTATTGATTTCATGTGAGACAAATAAGACACGGGTCTTTCATCAGAACTAAGACACTGAATTCACCAAGACTTTCTTTGAGAGATTGGATCGTCTCATACTTAAGTATGGGGCAACTGCTTGCAGTTTCTTTTCCTATTAATAGATATCATTGAGATGAGAAAGAACAGAACACAATGTGATGGAATGAAGCATGATAGTAAAATAGGGAAATGGAAGAAAGGACAAAGAACATAGAGAGAAGAACAAGTTCCAATTAATTCACATTAAGTTTGAAGCCATGTCAAACATAAGGTTTACAATGGGGTAGTCTGGCCCATTAAGCCATTGGATCTAAGCCATCATGGGCTCGTTTTAGGATGAAGTCTAAGCTCCTGGGGTCTGATCTAAGTCCTAATTCAACCCAACAAATAAATGGGTTGAGTCCATGTTAGGTTTAACATGTTTTCCATTGAGGCCTAGCCCAAGCCTGAATCTGTGGCCATTCATGGTTGATTAATAAACGGGAAGACATCAAGCTGCTTCCGACCCAGCCCACACAAGGGCCATTCACATCACTATGATTTGTATCCATATCTAATACTACTACGTAAAAGTCATACTAATTTCCATCTGGATTGAATCTTTGCCATGTTCACCCTACTGGGGCACCACAGAAATTTCCCCTACATAGATATTTTTGTGAAGAAGAAGTAACTACTTTCGCAGCAATTATGGTTTGGAAGTTGGAACAAATGTGTGGCAACAAGAGGATTTCAAATTTCATGAAACAAATTAGCTCATTTCACAGAGAAAAATACCTGGCGATGATGGTAAAGAAAAACTGATAGTAATGAGAAGTAAGAACATATAAAGAACAGTAAAATGTTCTACCACCACAAAGCCACAAATGTCTCTTTGAGAACCAATACCTTTATCCATTGGTAGTCAAATATAGTTTCTATGCTTTTCTGGATTACTCCGCATATCCGGCAAACATAGCCCAAATCATCCTTCAGAAAACAAGAGTGATCACATTCTATCTCTCCTTTCTCCACAACTGAATTGTCTGAGGCAGCATCCTACCACAAAAAGCAAAAGAGAAGCATTAAAAGAGTGGCATCGACATACTATTCCACTCATATAAGATCAGAAACATACTAGCACGGAAATAAAATAAAAGGAACTTCAATAACTTGATAGAACATTCCAATAATAACTGGTTTTCTGTTGGGGAGATTGCAGAATTCTTACCCTCTATGTGAATCACTTGGGAATTTTAACAAACAAAAAGGATGCACAATCCAATCCAAGCAACTACAACAAGTAATATGGAATAAAAACAAAGAGAGCAAGAGCCAAGAAAGAACACACCAATTTATGTGGAAATCCACGATGCAAATGGGAGTTACAAGTTTCTTCTTCCCAATCTACCAACTTGAGGATCACCTTCTCTGTGTACAAGGAAACCCCCCCAACCCATACCACAGTACCACACACACACATGTGAACTTAAGTAGGAACCCAACATGGGCTTTCACATGAGAATGGGCCCAAATGACCCAACTATGCATACTCCATGCACTGACTCTACAGCAAAAAAAAAAAAATTGCACATCGAGATCTATTATTATTATTATTATCAAATGGTTGGTGTATGTTGAGAATTAAGTAGCAGTTTCCTGCATCTTCTTGTAACTTCAAGCACTGATATAATGTTACAAATATCTTACGTAAACCAGGTGAGTAATGTAGTGTAGTAACGCCAAGGCTGTTGCATAGCTGTTAGGAACATGCGTACTATGCATGGGTGCATGAGTTTGAGTCCCGTGTGTATATATATGGGAAATTCTCAAAAACACCCCTTTTTGCGCTCCTCTTTTTTTTTTGGTCATAGGGCCCATGTTGTGTCAATCAAGTCTTTTCACACACCCTACCCCACCAATGAATAGTCACAAGTCTAAGTTTGACATTCATCCAACTTTTCGTCACTGTTAAGACACCGTTAGACAATGGCCTCAAGTGTAGTACCTTCACAAATGCAAAGGCACCGTTAGTCAATGGCCTAAAGTGTTGATACACAATGACATTGTGATGCATTGCAAGTTCATCATGAGCCTAAGGTCCACAAAAGGAGTCCTAAGAATAGACTTCCAGTCAACCAGCCATTGGCCCTAAACCATTGTGAGCCAGCCAATAGTCAACTGGCCATTGGATGTAGCCATGGTCGCCAGGCCCACTGGGATTAGACATAGTAAACCAAACCAAATAGGTAGGCCCCACTTAAATGTCCCATTTGGATCATTCTTAGTTTAGCAAAATTTTAGGAAAACTCCCTAAATCCTCTATATTTTAGCCTATTCCCTAATTCTTAGGAAAATTGAAAAGATTGGCATGTAATCAGGTAAGACAGAAAAATCATATCAAGAGTTTCTAATATACTGCATGACTGTCCCTATGGTTGTCCCATCATTTAACATTCCAATGGCGTGGCTTTTTCTTGACCAAAGTTGCGCTGAATGCAAATCTCGAAAAAAAAAAAAAACCTTTCAAGAAAAATTGGAAAAAAATATTGAACCATAAAGTTCCGGCGATTGAAACATCCAACCCAGACCAAACAGGACTGGAAGGTTTTGGCAACAGTTCCTGTAACAGGATGAAACATTTCCACCAAAACAGAGGAGAATAGATACCTATATATTGTCCTGGTAGGAGAGGGTAATGCCCATGAAATCATGAATACATGGAAATAGCATATTCCCCTAGGTTCCCCTAGGTGCCACTATGCCATGGAGAATAATAATGAGTTGTAACTCATAAATACCTTGGAGAACTCCATAGCCAATGTCATTTCCTTCCACATGTCTGTCAAACCATCATTCTCAATCTCAACTTTGCGATGGCTTTCCAAGGTCATAATATCATCTTGTAGATCAACATATGGGTTCAGTTCTGCATTTGCATCATGTCCCTTTCCACTGTCCATGTTGTCATCAGGAGTTTTGAATCCCTGTACTGTACAATCTGTAACCTGGAATATGAGAGAAAAATTTAATGAATTTGTGAATCCCTGCTCATCACACCATTAAAATAAAAAAATAAAAAGAATCCCCGCTCATCATTCAGGCCAATTTTTCATAAATGGATAAAAAAAATACATGAGATGGCAACACTTTTCGTTTTATGTTCATTGAGTTGCAAAGATAAAAGAAGAGAGCTGCTAATGTGATGCAAGCCCTAGGCTTAGGGCTTGCATGGAAGTGCCGAAGAACAATTGACACCAAAGCACGTCCGAAGACACTTCAAAAGTCTCCGCAAAGACGATAAATGAGGACGCACCTCAATGGGAAAACCCAATTCAATTAATTAACTCTGAATTTCTCCTCTTACAATGCATATAAATAAGAAAACTTGGTGGCTAAGAAAATCTATTAAACTAGGAAAAGGTACTGGAAACCTAACCCTAATTATAATAAAATTAGAAACTAAAATATAATTACTGAATTAAAATTTTTTAAATCTACTTGGGCCCTACACTTGGCCTGAGGTCTATCTGCATCATAATACCACACCCTAAACTTCTCTTAGCACATCCCTTTATTTTAAGCCCAATATAGCCATGTGTGAAATTACCAAAATGGACGTCATTCATAGATTCATACCTCACCCACTTTCTCTCTACACTCACCAACCCCCAGCCCAGCCCCCTCCGGCAGCACCGCCGAAAGAGGAGAGTGACAAGGAGGGACGGAGAGAAAAAAGGGAGAGGGAGAGTGGGCGGTGGCGTTGGACGGAGGAGGGCAAGGAGAGGGGGAGGGAGAGAGGGCGGTGGCGGCAGGAGGAGGCGAGCAGGGCCAGGGAGGGAGAGATAGGGAGAGGGCGGCTGGCGGAGGCTGCAGAGAGAGAGAGAGAGAGAGAGAGAGAGAGAGAGAGAGAGAGAGAGAGAGAGAGAGAAAGGGAGGGTGAGGGAGAGGGAGAGGGAGAGGAAGAGAGGGTTGGGTGAAAGTGGGGGGAAAAAGGGGAGTGAACTGAGAAATTGAGGGTGGAGGGGTTTGGGTATTTTGGGAGAAAATGGGTGTAGAGAGAAATTTTGGAAATTTTTTGATTTATTTGGGGTGTGTAGAGAGAAGGGATGTGCTAAAAGAAGTTTGGGGTGTGGCATTAGCAGCTCTCATAAAAGAAAACACAGAGAAATGACCTTGGATAGCTTGAAAGGGGGAAGTTACAAAATACATTACCAATAACATAATAAGATAAATATGAACCTGCAAAATTTAGAAAGCTAATGCATTAAATTAATCATTTCACTGTGTATGAACTATGAAGCCAATGTAAATTAAGAAAAAGGCACCAATTTAGAAGATAACCTTTTCCACCTTATAGGGATCTCTCTGTCCATTTTATCAGTCATAAATAATTTACTTAAATGTAGATGTTATCGATTTCCAAAGTGCACAAGATAACTAGGCTGTAATGGGCCTTTGTTGGGCTTGGCCTAGAGTTTCATCTATTTGCCTGCTGTAGAAGAGAAGAAAATTAAGGTTTGTCTATAACTTATTTCTATCAACAGTAGGTATTTAAATACAAGCTTAGTTTTCTTTCACAAAATTTAACATGAGAAAAAAGAAAACATAGCATAGTTTCTCACCAAAAATGCTTTCTTTCTACCATTAAGAATGGCAAAAAACAAAACTAGAAAAACGGTAGTTGAATCAAAGATTCATGATTCAGCTGGAGAAGAAGAAGAAATAAGATGACAAGAGGCATTGGAAAGGAATATAAATATTTTTTTTTACAGAAACTGTGCCCACTTTCTAAATTCTAAAAACATCCTCCGACTTGCTTCATCAAAACTCGTATCACTCCATCTAGCTTCCTGAAAGTTTTAGATACCCCTCAATTTCTTTCTTCAAAGACTCCAGAAGAGATTCATAAGGAGAGAACCCAAAGAATTCCCCCTTTTTGCTCAGAAGCACCAGTTATGATGCACTATTACTGATAAACCTATGGACAATAGAATAATCAATACATCAGCAAAGAAAAAAATAAAATAAAAGTTTGGATGATTGCAGTATTGCAAATGCCAATAATCAGGGCCTGGGGATAGGAAAGCTCTTTCAAGGACCTCGAAATTTAATGACCTTTAAAGTTATATTTTTCTGAAGTTCAATCCAATGGTGAATTTAGGTCAGATGATGGTCATATTCAAGTGCATGCCGATTCAATGCAGGACACTCAGTGTGAAGGAGTCGGAATGATAAAACACAGATGGGCTATTTGTAGGAGACCCAACGGTTCATATTTAGTCTGAAAAGTTTCATATTGACTAAGGGGTAATACATGGAGGGGTAGGTGTATAACAAGTTTTGATCCATCAAGGGTGGCCCCGTTAAAAGAAAATAGGAGAGAGAGAGAGAGAGAGAGCGCATTAAGGGACTGGTTCTCTTGAAATTGGCATGCATACCTATGGTCAAACCAGTTTGGACAATTGGGCAGTTTGTATCAACAGGGTTCAATTGGGATGCCCAAACGGCTGAACCATCTTGGCATTATGACATCATAAATAAATAATAGCATTAATATTAAAACATGAAAATATTTATTTAAAAAAAAAAAGAATATTCACATTCACACATTTTCTTGCACACACGTAGGCGTGCACAGCACAGACTTTCTAACACATATTTTCAATGATAATTGGTATCATCCAGGATACAGCCAAAATTATCTAAATGCTTTCATACCAATTTGATGCATACTTCTCTGATCCAGAGGGTTAACCCAACCAAATTAACTCAACCTGGTGACATACTAAGCAATCAGGTAGGGTTTTTTTTTTTTTTTTCCTTTTTCTAATAGGCGATCAGGTAGTGCTGAATTCAGTTTGGACAAGTTTTATTTGAAACCTAATTAACCCATCTGTTCAACTCAGTTATCAAAAGACCCATGTGTTCAACTCACAACTTGGCTTGAATCGTCTTAGTTTGCCTGAGTGAGATAGGCCGTCTCAAGACATTCTATTCTTGGATAATAGAAAAAAGTACCAAAGCTATATGCATGCCTTACATAAATAATAATAATCATCATCAAAGCCTTCTCCCAACTATGTTGGGCTCAGTGACATGAAATTCTTTTTTTATAACGGTAAAATTTATTGCTCAAAAAAGAAAAAGAACAAAAGATTACAAGAAGAAACCCCCAACAAACCAAAAAAATCAACTAAACATTGAAAAGAATGGAAGTACGGAAAACTCCCTCTTTTGCAAGAGCATCAGCCGTGACATTAGCCTCTCGAAGGATATGGTAAAAAGAAGCACCCAACCAACTAGAGATATCTTGCACCTCCTCCACCCAATCCAGCAACCTCCATGCAATAAAAGCTTCCCTAGAACACCATTAAATAGCTGAGTAAGAATCCCCTTCAATAACAGCACTGATGCTTTCCAAAGTTAACAACTCACGACAACCAATAAGAGCATAAACTTCTGCATCATTAGCACTTAGAGAATCCATAGGTCCAGAGAAATTTATTAACACTTAAACTTTCCAATCTCTAATAACTCCTCCAATACCACCCAGGCAAAGAGTGAAGAAAACTACCATCAACTCAGCTACATGAATTTTGTTTCTCCATTTTGATCTATCCTGAGCCAAATCCTCAGATAGTTTGCACTTCTTCATATTTATCTTTACTACTTCCATCCACGTCCTCTTTCGACTACACTCCCCTTTTGTGGGTCTTCAACGATGTCGTTGCTAGGCTACGTTGAACATGTCCAAACAATCTCGAGCGAGTTTCTCTTAATTTATTACCTATTGATGCTATCTCTAAATGCTCCCGAAAGCACTCCTTTCTGATTTTATATTTCATAGTTTTACCACATCCATCTGATACCCTACCTGTTGCGACCCTGGACTGTGGATTAGAAGTAAGCACGGTCCCAAATCCAGGATCACAGCTGCACATGCAGTTCAGGACGGTAAGGTTCCACCCACGTGCGCAATGATTGCCCATAGGATTCTGCTGTGAAGATTATAAATATCCTTTCCTCAAAATCAAATGAGTACATTCAGGCAGGAGCTCATGGTAATCAACACATAACAGAGGAATAATGAAAGACATGATAATAATGGATATAAGAGTGCAACAGAATCTAGAATGGCATCCCAAAGCATTAAAGTTGAATATTTATAGAAAGAAAGTTTCAAGTACAATCCCAAAATAAAATGGTCGACAAAGATTAGTACAATCCAAAATCCCAAAATATAAAAGACATTCTCTCTAAATGTGATCCTCAGCTTGTGAACAGGCACCAATGTCTAAATGACATTGTCTACACTCCATTCAACTACAGGTTGCGGCTCAACATTCTCATCTCTATTACACTCATTTTGTGCATGTGTTACATCTTGACTGGCCAACATTCCACTCCATAGGTCATTGCTGATTTAATCGTTGTCCTATAAAAATTTTCCTTCCGCCTTATTGGTAGGGCCAATCACAAAGTACTCCAAAGGCAAATTTCCACTTCAGCTATCTCACTCTTATCCTAGATTCGACATCTTCCTCAATCACTGCATCCATACCAATTATTGAGCCAAGGTATCAGAATGAATCTCTGTGGTATCTCTTGAGATTAGATTCTCACAGTAGTTTCAGCTCTTTCACATCCCCACATCCCCATTAAAGTTGCAATCCATATATTATGCCTTTGTATGCCTTCGATAAGTAAAATTCTAAAAATTAAATATACTTAGAAGTATTGAAAACACGACTCATGAAAATTAATAAGTTTCTATATATTTTTTCTATTTTGGTTAATCAAAACATTTTTATCAACAATACTTATTTAGTAATTAATTCACTGGCCCACCTAGTCAACCAGCCAAATTACCAGGTTGACTCAACCCAGTAACTACCTAATTCTAGTCGTCCCAATGGGTCAGAAAACAGTGATTTAAAAATCCCCAAAGCTTTGGTTACCAATTGACGAAGTTAGATTAGTCTTTGGGGCCCCCAGTAACATTGATGAGAAGTGTCATAACTCACAATAATTAGACATCAAACCAGTGAAACACTCAATCCTTGAGCCCTTATAAGGAGATTCCGGTTCCATTCTTGGGTCTCTTTAAGAACGAACCCTCAAGGCAACTCTCATATCTGTTTCAACATTATCAACCTTAAAAAGGAACTGCATGAAAAGGCCTCATAATTGATCTCAACAAATCAAACTCACAGGGCTTTCGTGAAAGGAAGAGACTGCAGGAATAAACTCGAAGGGATTTGAATTACCTGAAGGTGGTACTTTTTATTTATCGATAATGAAAATTTTCATTGAAAAACAAGCCAAAAGTATTAGAAGAAACCTGAAGTAAGAAAGGGACACGGGGACAACAGCATTATACCCAAGCCTACCATACAAAGAAACCACCCCTCAGGTAGAAACCTATCCACTCCCAGCTTCGCTAAACCATCTGCCAGATTATTAGCAGTAAGGAAGTAGACCTTCTGACTAATCTCCACCAGCAGTACCGAAGAAGGTTGGAGATGAAGATACCGATGGGGAAAGTAGGCCTCATTCCTACCCTCTGAGTTGGATCCAAAGGGGGAAAGTGGTATCACACAGATTTTCACAAAGAAGATCGAAAATCTTAGTTTTCACACAGGAACACATTAGCTGATCCACTCATTCATGCAATAATCCATTAATTTTCAAAAACTAAATGGCCGTTCATACGTCATAGGTTTTACAAAGCTTTATACAGTTTCTTGAAAAAAAAAAAAAAAAAAACCCTTAAATCTCAATTCATCCTATCCATCTAAATTAAATAAATCTTACACCTTTTAACATACAACGCAATAGCCTTTCACAGAGAACATATCCCTTGATTTCTCCTTGCATGTCACTTCAAAGTGGGTACCCAAGTGGTTCCACAACTAGTTGGCAATGTGTGTGTAGGGAGATGCTCCTGTGAGAGATGCTTTTATATATAAGGTGGGGGCCCTCACATCCATATCCAATGCCAACAACTTAAATGTGAGGGCCCCCACTCCTATCTCTCATATAAGGTGAGAGATATCTTTCATAGGGCCCCCGCTCCTCGCATGTCACCTCAAAGTGGGTACCCAAGTGGTTCCACAACTAGTTGGCAACATGTGTGTAGGGAGATGCTCCTGTGAGAAATGCTCTTATATATAAGGTGGGGGCCCTCACATCCATATCCAATGCCAACAGCTTAAATGTGAGAGCCCCCACTCCTATCTCTCATATAAGGTGAGAGATATCTTTCATAGGAGCATCTCCCATATATATATATATATATATATATATATATATATATATAAATGGAGAAACAAAACTCAACATAGTTGGAACAAGGCTTTGATGATGATGATTTGTGTGTGTGTGTGTATATATACAGACAAATATATTTGAATGGTTGCTTTTTCATCAATACTTGTATGTAACTACAAAAAGAATAAAACTCCAAACTATAAAGTATAAACTTAGATATCCATGTTGCAATTTCTAAAATATCAACATTTAATCATAATCAAGAATTACAATTATAATGTATTATAAGGTTTCCAGCATTCCACATCCCAAATTCTGATTGTTAAAAGAATTCTATTAAATCAAAATCAGATTAACAGTTTTCTGTAGAGTGTAAAAGCTCTGCACTGTTAGCACTATTGCATGTACATAATTTAAACCCGAAGCATGCGAAGAATGGTCCATTTCCTCAATACCCACCCCTCACCCTCCCCCACAAAAATTAAATAAATAAATACTACTACTACTAAGCATACCAAGAAAGACCAGAAGTAGACAACAGTATACAAAACAGAAATTATAAGAGGAAACTGAAAAATACGCATACAAAGCATACCAGGTCAAGTGCATGGATTTTGGTACACAAGGAAAATTTAATGTAAAAAATAAAATAAATTTGTATAGTGTACCTTTAGACGTTTTGTTCTTTTCTGCTTTGATCTCTGATATGTTTTGTGATTTTGGCTCTTTGAACTCTGAAGTAGGGAATCCAGTGGTCTGAACTCAATCATGGGCTGCAAGCAATGGAGGAAGAGAAGAGTGGAGTTAGAATTAGAGTTATGTGTGTGTGTGTGTGTGTGAGAGAGAGAGAGAGAGAGAGAAGAAAAAAAAAAGATTCTTATCAAAAGAAAACTAGCATAATTACCCGTGCTCAGCACGGATATGGCAAACATTACAATTTAAATATTCATGTATAAAAAAATCCATAGCTTTTTTAGAAAGAAAGCAAAAGAAGAAAAATTATGAGTACGTATTTATATAATCGAACAATTGTTATCATAGAATGAAAAAATGATAATTAGAGTAGAGAGGGAATGATAGAGTTTGGATTGAAACAAAGTCTTCGAGAAATAAAAGAAAAGTGGAGATCAGTTATGAGTGGTTATGATAAAGAGATAAAGAAGGTAGTTGATGTAACTTCCGGTCAAATTTATAACCAACGGTCAAAATTGAATCCAAAACCTTAATGTATTATAATGGATATGTGAGAGAATGTGTAATTATAATATTATATACACTTCATCAAATAACTTGTTGTGCATTTAGGCAAACTTTATGCTGTAGGGTGGTCCACAAGCCAAGCTGCTAAAACTTACATATACTTAATAATCAAAGAATTATCCCATCAATTTGAGACCAGCCAATATTGTTTATAGTTATATATACAAATGTAATGTAATATATATAATGAGCACTAGAAAACGCCCAGGCATTTTCAAAAGAAAAAACACCCTTTCCTCCAACAAATAAGGTAACAATGTGTTTAAGAGTGCTAATTTCAAGGAATAATAGTTAAATGGTTAAGACAAGCTACCTACTTTTTCTCCTTGTTAAGTAATGAGTGATTAGTTACCATTTCTATCTTTAGAACTTTTGGACTTTAAAATTCTCTGTGGGCCCTCTTACAAAATCAGGCTAAGACTCCATGGGTTGGGTCCTCTCATAAAATCTAGTGGTCAGCCTTGGTCTCATTAAAGTGAAACTTTGGTCAATGCTAATTCAAATAAAAATTATAATTTGAAATGGTAAGATTTTATAGGAGGGTCCACAAATGGATTTATAGTATTGTTTTATGGCATCATAAAAATTCATAAGTGGGCTCCCTCTTATGAAATTCAAATTGGTAAAAAGTATTGATGGGTGAAACATAGTAATTTCAACCGGTTTAGATTTTATAGGTGGCCCCACAAAATAGATTTATAGCATTGTTTTCATGAATAATTAAGATTCATAAGTGGGTCTCTCTTATGAAATCCAAATTGGTAAAAATTTATTGATGATTGTAAATTTTAATGATTTGAATTTCTAAATGGCCCATAGTTTAGATTTTTGTAAGTGGAACCACTAATTAATATAAAAAGTTTCTTCAGTGACAGTGTTGAAATTCCTTTGGGTGGGGGGGCTCTATAGGTTAAGGAGAAAGAAAGTAGGAGATGTTAGAAAGAAAGCAAAAAAGAAGATGATAGGTCGGCTTAAATGGCTTAAACATAGTTCCTTCTTTTTCTCTTTTTGTCTCCATTTACAGCTGGACATCCAATCCAACTAAATACATACCGGCACAGTAATAACTACAGGTGTTATGTAGGTGCAAAAGGCCCCTTTTCCAGAGGGGCAGTTTGTGGGAAATGATATTATAATATATATGGTGAACATTAAGGAAAGGTCTGGCCGTTCTGGAGCAAGGAATGGCTGAGACTGTGGGCTCCCTATGATCAATCCAAACTACTTATATATTACCCCCCTTGTGTGGCCCAGCTTGATTTCTCTGGACAGATGATCACACAGCCATTGGAGAAAAACAATAGGAAAGAGGACATTGTTATTGCAGCATCAAATAAACTCCCTAAAGCTTCAGAGAAGGATCTGGAAAGTCGTCGCACACAAGGAGGAGAATGAAAGTTTTCGAGTTGCCCTTCACTTAAAGGTATTTTTGGAAAATTGCACAAGGACCTAAATACCCCTGATCTGTTAAACAATTCCAAAAATACCCATGCTGAGGAGATGGGAATGATCTTTCAAACACAGTATCCTTCATCACAACATGGGGGGGCAGCAACATGAGAATTTCTCACAATTCTCCGGTGATCAAACAAATCAAGATGATGATGTGAACTTTAATTCAAAGGAAAATGGTGCCCTTTGGGGAAATCAATGCTCAGATTCTGAACCTTCCTGCAGTGGAGATGATAAGGGGGACGATGTTGATCAATTAAATGACTGAGCTTTGATGGCGGTGGATCTTGTTGAGGAAACAATGGCTATTGCAATGGACAGATCCAATTCTGAGTGCGATGAGGAAAAATGCAATAAGATCATTGAAGAAAAGTTAATTGAAATTGCAGTAGTGCTTGGTATTTCCATGGAGGATCGTTTAGGAGACCTGCGGTGTTTCATTCGTGAAATGTTGGAAGAGGAGAAGTATAGGTGTGAAGTACTCCAGAAAAGCAAGAAAAAATCCAGAATGCAAAGGGAATTGAATAAATTGTCTTTCTCTATTAATTATGAACGAGCAACTACAGAAAATCATATGGGTGTGATATTGTTAGGACCATGAAGATAGTCTCCAGGACTATTCGAGGTATGAATTCTTTGTCAAAAAGAGCGGTGATTAAAGAAGTAGTTAAATCATGTAAAGGAGAATGTTTATTCTTTCAAGAAACAAAAATGGAGGTTATAAATGCTAACATTATCAGATCTGTTTGTCCTTGGCCCCAATGTCAATTTGTTATGTTCCCTTCAATGGGTGGTTCTGAGGGAATTTTAATAGCTTGGAATGAAGTGCATTGGCAAAAGCAGGATGAATTTGTAGGGAGATACTATGTTTCTGTCCTTTTGAAAGATGCTCGTCATAATACAGAATGGGTGGCTTCATCTATTTATGGGCCTATGAATATTGGTGATAAGGCAGACTTTTGGGCAGAACTATCTCATGTGGCAGGTATATGGAATTGTCCTTGGATTCTGGGAGGGGATTTTAATGTCATTAGGTTTCCAAATGAGAAGAAAGGAGGTTGTGCTATGAGTCCTGCTATGAGGGATTTCAGTGATTGGATTAGATTTCATGATCTTGTTGATTTACCTTTGAGAGGAGCAGATTTTACATGGTCTAATATGCAAGCAGATCCAGTGATGTCTAGGCTTGATCAAGTCCCCACCTGGGCTCCCTATGATCAATCCAAACTACTCAAATATTACCCCCCTTGGTGATCAAGCGTTTCAAAATCTAATGTCTAACATTATGATAATAACACAGTATGACACTACGATTCCATGTCCGGGTTATATAGCTTGTATGCATTTGTATATGATCGTAATTAGAAAATGACAAATTTATATATAGCTTGTATGCATTTGAATATGATCATAATTAGAAAATGACAAATTCAAAATGCTTTCTGATTATCAAGTTGACTACAGTGCCGGGGTCAACTCAATGATTTTCTAAGCCTTGTCAGATGTTGGGCTGTTCGGTATGCATGCTCAGAAAGTTAGATCTGCAAATGCAATAATATCTTACCACCACATCATTAACTGCATTTCCATCAACCGAACTCAAGATAACCTTCTGGTATGGGGACGGGAACTGCCAGTTTGCATCAACAATCATATTTCCACAAGTTGAACCATTCCCCGGCACATCACATCCCTGCCTCATTTGTTTCCTTTGACTATTAAGGCTTTTTGTTTGAGACTCTAGACGTACTGCCTTTGCTTCAGAATTTGATGCATGTTTATTCTCAATCCAGTCTCCACCATTGTCTTCGTCTGAATCAAGAACTATGACTGATATGCTATCCATCCCATCGTTGTTTTTATGGTGATCTGAAAGATCATATGGTGTATCTGTTATTTTCCCATACATCACAGAGCTAGAGCTACCAGGTAGGCAAGGAGTATCACTGCCACCAAACTCATGCATTGCTTCTAAAGGTACATCTGCATTACTTGTAGAACAATCGATGTCCAAGTCAATTACACCTTGAGATATGGATGACCGGTTTTGTCGATTTGATGACATGAGATTCACTATTTGCTGAGATATTGAACTTTGATCTGAAATAGAAATTGTCGGGTATGCCGAAGTCAAGAGATTCCTTAGCTGGATCCACTGAGCATGAACCTCTTCATATTCTTTTGTCACACTTCCATACTCACCATCACCCAAGCACTCCAAATGTTTGCGTAAAGCATATGGGTCGGAATAATCTGTAACATTTGAGGAAGGGCATTTTACTCTTTCTTTGGAGCTTGCACGCAAACCTGAAACAAGGGACACTTGATGAAAGTTTTTTTTCCCTCTAGGAAGATTTTTTTTTTCCATTTTGTATTCCATGGAGTAAAACTCCGTTTTCAAATAGAAATGGTTAGATATACACAACATTAGTAAGATATGTTTATTCACAACTAGCAACTAGTTCCACAACAGATGAAAGCCATCTTTAGTAAACTAATAGGAAATAAATGATGAGAGGAATTGAACAAAGAATTAATACAGAGATTAATTTCAAAAGACCATAACAAAGTGCTCAAGACTAGCAATGGAAGCAAGTTTAATAGAATTCATCAACCATTTTTTTGTTGCAGCAGCTGGTATGCAGCACAAAAAAACCAGTTTAGCAGAAGATATAAAAGATTTAAATAAAATATCTGTACTAACAAACAAGAGGGATTACCTTTCAAAATAATGGAAAAGCATTTATTTTCATGAAATTACCTAACTTTAGCTATTTACAATGGAATCCTCTTTTTTTAAACAGTGTCCCTCACTGCCATCGCACATCAAAGAACAAAATTGCCTTCTGTTACCAATTATCGCACTGCAAATGTTGAATATATAAAGATCTTGGTGAAAGAATCTTGGAAATAAAATGTCCAAGATATCTCTCTTTCTTTCTTTCTTTTTTTTTGGGTGAATGGTAATTGAATTTTATTAACTGCTAAGCAGCATAAAAGACATATACTGAGAAGTAACATGCCTACACCACCCACAAACAAAGGAAAATAAATAGAAGGCACACAAAGGGCACAGCTAACTAGCCTCCAAACTCCCTCTTTGGCCAGAGAGTCAGCCATGTCATTGGTTGACCTCTTCGCATGCGAGACAGAAACATTGAGCTTCAAAACTAGGTCTAAAACCTCCTCCGAAACACCCACCAAACACCAAGGTGGCTTGGAAGAACCCGATGCCCAACAGATAGCACATAAGGAGTCTGCCTCTGCAATGAAATACTAAGGCCCAACATAGCTGCTTGATAAAGACACATTCAGCGCAAGCAAGATATATTGTAATTCCAACATCTTTGTGATATATGTATCCTTATCCTTTTCTTAATGGGTGCCTTCGTCATAGGGCTGTCTATGATTTATTTTATTTTATTTTTGTGTGTGTGTGGGGGGGCGGGGGGAGGGATGGGAGCTCCCACATCCCAATGCCCATAGGAGAAAGAAATTCCTCAGTATTCTTATATTTTCTTATATTTCACTCAGGATAGATCAGAATAGAGAAACAAAATTCATATAACTGACCCCAATATAGTTGGGACAAGGCTTTGATAAAGATGAATCTAGAAGGCAAAGTACACTAGAATCCTTCGGGGCCATTCATCGTCTATTGGTAAGTGTGAAACTAAAACTAAGTTTTTTTTATCTCTCTTCAAAGAAAACATTTTCGAAGACATATTTATTAAAATCTACAATTTTTCAAACTATATTTATTTTTCCATAGGCCAGACAATTAAGTAGCATCAATGGATATTTAACTTCCAAAAAACGTAGCATAGCTGGAAGGTGCTCATTATTGCAACCGTAATGATGTTGATTCAAGTCAGCTTACATTTTAATAATATTCTATTTTTTTAATCAAAACATTTAAGTAACCACCTTAACTATCTGTTACTTAGATGGTTGGATGCGAGATCATGGGAATAACAATCTCTAACACCAAAAATAAAAAGGATATCCCAAACCTGCCCTTTGGGACACAACCACCACTTAGGCAGTGTTTGGTTCGCTATAATAAAAGTCGGAATGGAATGGTCATTCCAACAGAATGATCATTACAGTGTTTAGTTCGCAAAAAAGTGGCGGAATGACCATTACTTCCAGAATCACCATTCCTTTATGTAGAGGAATGGTCATTACACTGGGGAGATAGAGGAATGGCCATTCCATTCCTTTATAAAATTTTCCTGAGACCAAAATGCCCTCCACCCCCCTCCTCCTCCCAGTCGCCAGTGGGGAAGGAGACCAGCCAGAAGGCCCCGGCAGCATCCCCGCCCCCCCTTCCTCCATCCACCTTCCTTTTTCTATTTTCTTCTTCTTCTTCCTCCTCCCCTCTCTATTCTCTCTCTCCCCCTCTGTTCTCTCTTTTTCACAGATCCTGAGCTCCAAACCATTAAAATCCTTTAAAGCTCTCTCGAAATTGACAACGAGAATTTACGGGTTAGTACTTCAAATTTCACGGATTTAGATTTCCATGTAGTCTTCCCTCTTCCTTGAAAATCTCACAACTTCTCAAGTAGAAATTCTGATTCGTTTATACAAAAACCTAGAAATCACAATAGGCATCCTTTTACTTTCCAAATGTTATGATTTTTCCCCTTTCATGTGTAGTTGTTCAAAGTCGATTTTAGGGTTTATGGCTATGCACGGAGCTGATGACAACATGAACTAGATACGAGGGGTTTGGTTATTGGCGAAGTGAAATCGAAGGGTTTTTTTTTTTTTTTTTTTTTTTTTTTTTGGGGGGGGGGGGGGGGGGAATTAGAAGGATTGCGTGTAAAGGGTGCCCGGGATGCCTGTTGAAGATTCTGAATTTCTTGCTCACGCTCGTTGGATTGGCGATGGTGGGGTATGGGATTTACTTGGTTGTTGAGTGGAAGAGAACTTCCAGTGTTGAGCACATCATGCCAGGGAGCGAGGATCATGAGTATATAGAACTTGGAAGGCCTATGTTTCTTGTCATATCTCTCTCAACCAGAGAGGATGGAGGTCGGTGAAGGGGGCTGCGTGGGAGAGAGAGAGAGAGGTTGGCGAAGGGTGGGGGCAGAGATTGGAAGAGAGGGGGTGGATGGAGGCCGGCTGGTCTCCTTCCCAGCCGGCGACTGGGAGGGGGGAGGAGGAGGGTATTTTGGTCCATCTTATGTAAATTTTATTCCATTCCGGGCATCATTCCAGCATACCAAATGCAAGAACAGAAATAAGAATTCCATTACTGGATTGATTATTCAATCTAACCAAACGTTGGAATGGAAATGACCATTCCTACCTCATTCCACTCTCCATTCCATTCTTACCTAAAACAATTCTAGCGAACCAAACGCTACCTTAGTACAAGAAGAAGTCAAATTTTCGCCATGGAAGAATATGGGGATTTGATGTCTTGCAGTACTTGCATATATTATAAGTAACTTGTGGTACCACAAGGTGGTAAGCAAAGAGCAATTTTGTCGTTTAAGTTTTAATGCGCCAAGTGGCAATCTGAAGCACTCTGCTGTTAGAAAATAAAACAAAAAAAAAAAAGGGTAAAGCAACTTTGTCATGCAAAAAGGCTACACTTGAGGCATTTCATGAAATAATAATAATTATAATCGATATGATGAGGAACTTTAAAAAAAAAAAAAATGCAATGGAATTGAGAATAATTGATCAGAACTCAGAAGATAGGATGGGGCATACAACTCCAAAATGTTATCGTCGTCATTGGAGCTTCATAATCATCCAATGACACTAAAATCATTAAAACTAACCAAGGTTTCTAGACGTCCATAATCCAACTACAACATATGTTTCGAGGAAACTGTAACAATGTTAAAAGGCAAGAGGAATCGAGACACATGTTGAAACATGCTCTCACTGCAACAAATCCCACAAGTTAAATGAATCAAGAAGCCAGAGAAATTCATCTTGAACCTCTTTGGGTTTACAATACTTGGATACATCAAAAAAGGGAGTACCGAAACAGCTAATTTGGACAAGGAATGTGTCCCCTTCCCCAGAACCTATGAGATAGTTTAAGAAATATATTAGCAAAATCACCCTTACAAGTTATAAAAAAAAAACACTTTCCATGTAGAGATACAGAAAATCTAACACCCTATCACATTCAGCGTATGTACCTGTACTTAAGTAACCTTGGTTTGGTGAGTAATAACAATAACTAGTTGATATTGGAAAACTAAATGTTCTTAAGGGTGCCCATTTAATGTAAAAAGGTTGGTAACTTTTCTTGATGCAAATTTTGCATAGATAGATAGGTAGGTATAAGGTGATGGTAATGATGGCATGTAGAGGAGCCAGGGTTGGGGCGACAGTCAACCAACAGTGGCAAATCCAGAATCTTCTTTAAAAATCTATTTTTCTTATTTTGTATTGATCCTTTAAAACGAATCTATTCTTTTTGCAGATTTTTTTTAAAAATAATATCCAAATAAAAATCTTAAATTTGAAAATAGCTCAATATTTTAAAGACATAAGTCCTAAACTCTTTTTGCACACATGCATGCACACACCCACCCACCCTAGCTGAATTAGGGAGCACCACACCGTGTGCCTCGAGAACAAGGTACAAGGTAATTTTGGCTCCTTGCCCCTTTGGGAGCTGAGAAAATTCTTTATTATATTAGAATCACCATAAAAACAGGAAATTTTTTATAATTCCAAGAAATGATAAGGATTACAAAGCAAGTAAGCATCAGCCATTAAAGTACAAGATTATGCATTATTAAAGCAACAAAGAGAATCATAAATAAAATCTCGAGGTAAAAAAGTTCATAGTTATGGAAATTGAACACAAAATTCTCCAAAAGGTGTTCATGATTTCATACCATTCAGCTTGTCAAGATATTTCATACGGAATTGCCCAAACTTTTCAATATGAGATTTCGCCCTCATATCTTGTGCATATGGATCATTTGGACTGCACTGCCCAAACTTATCAAGTTGAAAACTGGCTGTCATATCTTGTGCGTATGGCTGAACTTCCATTGCTGCCACATTTGGACTGAACTGCCCAAACTTATCGAGTTGAGAATGAGTCCTGGGGTCTGAAAAATGTGGCTGAGCTTCCATCAGTGCCACACTATGATGAACACTTCTTTTTCTCCCCATTAATCACTGAAAAGTAGGGAGGACAACAAGACAACCAATCGTGAATGATCTCATTGTTAGCATGTCAAACATAGATTCCCCCCTTTTTCCTCTTCCCTGAATGCCAAACATGATTTTTTTTTTTTTTTTTTTTTATATTTTTTGAACGGTAAGCAAGTCTTTTATTCCATGATAAACATAAATTACATAAAGAGAAATATAAACTAATAAGTACTCAAACTGAGCACTCTAATAGCAAATATTATCATGGTGCATATAACCCATAAGATATTACAACTGAAACCATCAGTGCCTAAACACATCATCCTTAAGCTATGCAACAAGCAATGGAAGAATAACCCACAACTCGGGTATCAAACATGAAAATTAATTTGAACACCACTAAATGCATACTTATCTATCAAAACACATAACAGAAAAAGCAAGAGCATGAAGATAACAAAACCATAATAATCCATTACAAAACCAACCAAAGCATGCCTTCACAGGATAGTGCGCCAAACACACTCATGGTTGAGTGGTATTGGCACCTTAGTCTCACACACAGGCCCAGAGATCGATCCCTGGATCCTCAAAGTGAAAGCATCACTCCTAAACCAGTAGCCCTACATAGAAAGAAAACCAGAACAGTGCGCCCCACCATAGACGCACAAGCACCATTTGATAGAAAAAAAAAAAAAAAAAAGCCCACCTCAAATCCATTGTCCACCTCACCCTTAGAAAACGATCCAATGCAGGTAACAGAGAGGAACTCGAAGGATCCAAGCTGGGCCACCCGATCAAACAGCCCGCATGCATCAGAAAAACAGATCAGAACGTCCATTCCCAAGCCCTTTCCACAAATCATTCCATAATCCTCCCCAAATCACCATTTCCGCAACACACATTGTCATTAACAAGCCCTAATTCAATTAAAAACTCCTCACATCGTCCCTCAAAGATCTCTACACAACAGTCTCTGGCTCTCTTAACTTCCTAACTACAAAAAATGCATGCGATTGTGATGCGAGAAACCCTAGACACGCAGTGTACATCAGAGAGAGATGAATCTGCCATCCCGATCGCCCGAAAAAATACTTTTCAGGAAGCAGAAAAACCCTAGAAACGAGAAGAAACCCTAATTTCTGTTCTCAGAAGCCACAACAAGCAGCGGCGAAAGGGTATTTTCTGTTTCCCGAAGAAGGAGTTTCGCGGAAGGGAAGAAGATTCGTTGATGATGAAGATAATGAGAATGGAGAGAATGACGCACCTGGTGTGTTTGATTCTCGTCTCAGTGCGTGCTATGCTTCAGAGGCTATCGAGTAGAAGGAGCTTCGATCGCTCTGCTTTCTTCCTTCTCGAGAGAGGTTGGAATGGTGGAAGAATAGGAGAGCAGACAGAGGCGGAACGGTTTTTTGAGCCCTGCAGCAGTTCTGCTGCTTCCGCTTCGCTTTTCTGTCCCTCTCTCTCTGTCTCCCAGACACTAGTCACGTGACCTCGAAGGGCGTCGATTTATGCTCTTGTGCTTGGGGTTGGAGTGCGTTGGCAGGGTTGCACAGCACGTGTGCGGCATGGAGTACCTGATAATCCTAGCCGTTCAAATCGTGGTGGGTTTTTTCAGTGGTCGGGATCCATTTACAGTGGCCAATGGAAATTTGTGATTTGTTAAAGTGGTTGTGGTCCAAATCCAACGGTTAATTTTGTTTGATTGTGGATGATGTTAGTTTGATAGGTAAAAAGATGGTTCTACTTTTTTGAAGCCATTGGATGGAGCTTGGATACTTTTTTTTTTTTTTGTCCTTTTTTGTCTGACTCAGTTTGGCAACTCGGTCCAATGACTAATTAAAGAGAAAAGACGCTGTCGCCACGTTGGCTAAGATGTTGGCTAAGTGCGTTTGAGGCACTTAATTACTAATAGTGAAGTCAAGTGAATTCAGCTAAGAAATAACAAGGGATCATATCAAAAATACATAATTTTAAAAAAAATTCAAATTTAAAAATAAAAAATAAAAAAGCGACCTTCTTTCTCCACTGAAAGATTAAAAAACTCTACTTTTCTATATAAAAAGTCAAAAAGATTCCATACCAAAGAACTAAAAACAAAACACCATTATAATATCTTATATTTTATTTTCTTTTGATTTGATACTTCACTTTCCATACTTCAATTCACCATACATCTAAATTGGCCCTAAGTATTAGCCTCTAGTTTGATTACATTTCTATCTTGAAGGCCAATGAGACTCACAGTTATCTGCAAGCACCTTGGTGGATATCAGAAATAGATAAAGAGAATTTAGTCTTCTTAAGAAAAAAAAAGAGGAGAATTTACTCCTTTACCACGGTCCCAAACTTTTTTTTTAGCCCTGTGGACCAGAATAATCTTTGCGAGCCTAAGAGAGAAAGCAGATAAAATTATCTTATGCTTCAAATGTAGTAGTGCAGTTTCGAATCCACAACCTCTAGGTGCAAACCGTAGTCCTAAGCCAATTGAGCTACCCCTACAACTTGAAAAAAAAAAAAAAAAAGAGTGAACGTTAAAAAGGGACTCCAATGTAAAGGGACTTTATAAAATGATAATAAATTTATAATCACATTTGTGTAATGCAAAAGATTTCAAGTGGCGTAAGAAATGCTTTGACCTTTTTTTAATGCTAGCATAGACCCCCTAGGGATTGATCTTTGGTGGGTGCTAAAGTGAGAAGCCTTTGTCACTAGGTTGTGGGGGCACTTCTCAAAAATGACTTGATTTGGTGGTGCATTTTTGCGAGTCAAAGTGTTACACAGATAATCCCTAGGGGCTCAAGTTGAGGTTTTGTAAAAATCTACAAATCATAGAGATTTCTCCTACGGACTACACATACAATATTCCAGCCCTTTGAAGCCAACTTGCATCCATCTTTGATTATTGTAGCTCCTTTCACTCTTATTCTCCATGGTTTGGCACCATGCTTGATTTTATGCTCATCGATACATCACTCACATTGGATTAAATCTAAGAAAATAAATTTCTGATTAAAAGACCATTGAACTATAAGGGTGCTGTGCTAAATCAAGGGTTAGGATAATACAAAGTCTCCAAATGTTGACCCCCTTCAATATATACATGCCCAGGTACCATTCAACATCCAAGAAGCTAGAATTTGAAGAATATTCCCAAAAGCTAAAAGTCATATATCAGAGAATCAAGTTTTTATAATCTCATTAACTATAGGAAATTCCAAATGCTACAGGAGCAGCATCTAACATTGTTGTCAAAATTTTCCGACATATAAAATCCCCACCTAGAATTTCTCAAAACAAACAGCTACTGAGGTTGTGTGGCATTACACAAACAAGTAGTTGGTATTTTAAGAGTCTCACAAGCAAATTACGCTCACCTCTCATGATAAGAATTCTCCTAATTCTTGCAATCAGCGGGGCTACTGCGGCTGATTGGAGTGGTATTTGTGGTTCATGTCTAATCCACATTACTCTCTTTTCATCTTTTTTATCCCTCCGCAGTTGAGTCAAGCGTACAACCAACTTGTATCAGCTTTATCACCCCCATGCTATGCCAAACATGGTTAGGATCACCCACAAATACTGCAAAGGAAGGATAAGTACTGCTGTCGAGATAAGCTATATAGTGCAGGTCGTAGGAGATTCTAATTGCAATTCCGCATTGAATACAAACTGTATATGAAAATAATAAAAAAATGTGGATTCATATATCCAGCCTGATTTTTTCCATCTTTCACAACATCCAGATTCCATACTCAGCATAAAGACCTTCGCACCATGCACTCATTGCAATATGGATGGCCCCAAACTTTTTGGAAGTGTTTGGAATTATCTATGTAGCAAACAAACTTTTCCTTTTCCTGTGGGAGCCTGAAAGATTAGAAGTCTGTATTTATTTTCAACAAAGATAAAATAGGATAACAGCACACGACTCATTTTTTTCATTAGTCATATTGACCATGTGCTCAAACGATAAGAACCATCAGAAAGGCATCTTCACCTGTCAATTTCATTCTATTCGCTTTGGAAGCTTCCATTGTAACAAGAGACAAACATAACAAAAGAAGAAGATCCCAACAATTGTAATTTCAGCACATCTCTGGACATTTCTGCCTCCTTGTCAACCTTTCAAAGAAGGGGTAAAAAAAGGCCTTGGAGACGGTTCATGTGGAGTGCCTCCCACACACTTTTCATGAGTGAAATGTGTGAAACTCCACCAAATGCTGTCCATCTACTTGATAATCCAAATCATTCGGAATGGATGTTATCCCCTCTTGTGCTGTATATTCAAATCTTATTTCAATAGATTCCACTATAAAATTGAACATCTAACCAATAATGTGATTTATGCAATATGAAATTGAAATTTAAAGGCATGTCGTTGGAGGAGATCGATAGCATTAATTTTCTTCACTGATTTTTTTTTTTTTGTAGAACTTCACTGAAATGTTGAAAAAATGAATTGAATTTACTCAAAGAGATTATTTCAATTACTATGGGAGGGGTGGGAATGCAAAATTCTATACACCTATATATGCAAATAAAAGTCTGGAGAGTGGAGAGTCCTCTCGTTGCACAAATAAGTCCTTTTAAGTTCTAGGGTTTTGTCTAGTTGCTTGCTGATGGAAGAAGAAGCCTTGTATATATGCACCAATATATATATTTGAATAAATGTCTTTAATATAAAATTTAAGTATTTACTTGATAGTTAACATAATTCTTTTCGACAGTAAATCCTCTTTTATAGGATTTTGGCTTTCTCAGCGTCATGCCTGTAATGCTGGGTGGGCCTGGGCTTCCTATATTTCTTATTGGGCCAACTAGCTTTTATTGGTCCACATCGGACTTGGAGATGAGCAGGGTCGTTCAATCGTTACCTCACCTGTATTGGTCCCAGGTGGGTCCCGCCTGAGTCTAGCCCAACGCCAACCCTAGTTACATTTGGGACCATCCATCAATCATAAATAGGCCTAGGCGAGGTAGAGCGCTCATGTGGCCAGCCAATAAAAAGGACCTCCACTAAGACCACGGGCCTACATGACCTACGTTTCCCTGATATGTCACACTGTTTGTTTCTCTTTCTTATTACCTGTGACTGTGATCACTATATCAGCTTCCTTAATTCTTTCAGCAATGGCTATGGTTTTCACATTTAGTGCTGTAGAGTTAGAGGCATTGTAAGACTAGGATCAGTTCTTTGACAGAGATTCCCAATGAAATCGCTAGGGCACGGGTCTAAGAGGGCCCCTTTTCATAGGGTCCCAAGACATTAAAACCATGTCTGGTTGTTTTATATTCTCCAAGTGCGTGGTCGCAAGCCTATGTTATAATGAATCAAATCATATGTCTCGTCCTCTTTCAGTTCACATAGATCTTGTAACTCTCAAAATTTACGGATATGTTCCTCTATTCATCAACCATCGAGTGTTCTTGCTTCAAGTATAGAAATTGCTCAAAATAGAACTCATTCTCAAAATCCAATCTTAATCCGTTGCGAAACCAAAACCAGGTCTTAATCTACGCAAGTGGTAGTTTCTGATAATATTTCAATATTTTTCAAAATATTATAAAACTAAAAAACAATGAGAAAAATCTATAAAAATAGTTTTTAAACTGTGTTATATAGAATGAATCGGCATTGAGATTTTTGCTCTTCTATTTTTATGTGCAGAGAAACAACATTAGCAAGATCATCTAACTCGAGGCAATTTTGTTTGTGTTGCCTTAGTATTTCGAAATTAATTTAAGAAAATTATATCGCCCAACAAAAATAGTTATTCTTGTTTTATATAAGAAGGACCACATTGACATGTAGCTGGCTATAAACGGTCGGATAGTAGCACTACCTTCTTGTACAACTAAAGAACTTGTTACACAACGCTCAAAGGCTAATGAATGGATGGATGGGTGGATAGATAAGGAGGTCGGCGCAATTTGACCCTTATTCGTTGGCAATTTCACCCTTATTCGTTGGCAAGTTCCAGTCAGTCTCACTAGGTACAGTCACAAACCCCAAAAGTCATGAAAACTAGGGATGTAATTACGTCAGTTTCGAGTTAATGAGAAAATGAACCGGAATTAGTTCATAACATATTTCTTGGTTCCGGAATGGGAATCATTAATGAGAAGATGGAATTAGAATCAGAACCGGTTCTGCGATTATTTTTTTAAAAAAAAGAGGTAATATGTCGGGTCCCAGTTCCATGAGCCAGAACCAAGGTGGAACCGAACTCGAGCCCATTTAGGTCACAGGTCCAAAACAAGATCCGGACTCATTTACTTATCAGGACATAAATAAGGACCAAACCCAAATATTAAGGGATTGGAGTATGGAGATAACTGTCACATCTTGAACCCTAGAATCCCCTAATTAGGGTGGTTCCCAAGTTGTGACACGTTTACTCCCGTGAACTAGGACTTGTTTTAGACCAAGTCCAAATTCACGAAAGTGGCACTACTAGAATATTGACTTTTGGCACTGCAAAACGCGGGCGGTCGCAAAAAATACCATTAGCGACCGCCTTAGCGGCCACCAAAGGCGGTCGCTAAAAGCCCCGTTTCTTATTTCTTCCTTTCCTTCCCCCTGTTTTTTTCCCATCTCGCCCTTTGCCCTCTTGAGCTTTTCTTTTCCTTTCCCCTATTTTTTTCCCCTCCCGCCCTCTGCCCTCCTGCGCTCTGCTCTCCCGCGCCCAAACTGTGCCAGCACGCCTCACTGCCATTGCACCGCCGGAGCCACCACCGACGCTCTCTCTCCCTCCCTCCCTCCCTCCCTCTCTCTCTCTCTCTCTGCACTGTGCCCTCCCGCGCGCCGGAGCAGCCACCAGTCCTCTCTCTCTCTCTCTCCCTCCCTGCGCCGGAGCTGCCATCGGTTGTCTCTCTTTCCCTCCCTCTCCCCCTCCCTCTCTCTCTCTCCCTCTCTCTCTCTCTATTTCTCTCTTTCCCGATTTATATAGGTATATACTTACAGAAATTTTTTTGTTTCCATTCTCTTGCTCTTGCTTTTTTTGTGTATTGAGTGTAGGAAACCCTAGCTCGCACCAATATTGTCGATTGTTACCTCTACACAAACCCTCTTCGGTTTCGTCAGCTGCTGTTTGAACAAGGAACTAGTCCTTTTCTCCATTTGAAGGTATGCGTGTTTGATCTCCTTCATTTAATTAATGGTACACTCCTGTGCCATAAACGTTTTGAGAAGCCAGAGATTTTGGTATGAATTCATTTTGGTGGTGTTTTGGTGGGTGATGTGCTATAATGTTGTTTTATATACAAATTAGTCAGTTGTATTGAATATAAAACAAAGGGATTTTCTTCTCTTTGTAATTTAGATGATTTGCTCCAAAGATCACATTTTTATGTCTCTTAAGTAAGATTTCGAAGCGAGTATGTGATTTCTTGCTAGAATCGACCACGTTTTTGTCGAAAAAGTCTGATCTGAAATGAATAAGCTGTTAGATTTGTGTATAAATCGTTTTGGGAAAAGGGCATGTGGGTTGTTGGAACCACTGAAAAATAGATAATGGTGTGTGTTTGTTCCTTTCTCTTTTCTTTGTTTTTTTGCTAACAATCTTGTTCTCATTACTAGTTTTTGCAATGTTGACATGTTTGTTAGTGGATGGAAACTATTAATTGAAATAAATTGAAATGCAAATGCTTGTGCTCTTTCTCTGTTCACCAAGCGGTTTTTTTCGTTAATCGCTATCAAGATTTGGTTTAGCAATCTTGTTAATTTAATTAAATAAAGTGCACCATTTTGACCCAAAGCTTTATTTTCTTTCATTCTATCCAAGAGAGACTTCTGGTCTAAGATTTTGTTGTTCACTCTCTGATTGGGTGAAACATTATCATTTTTTTCACTTCTAATCTCAGTATTCAGTAACTATTTAAAATATGTTTACCATCTATTAATAAATAATAAATAACCATCTAGCTTCTAGTAATAATAACAGTGTGTATATGAGGGAAATTTACATATAACTACCTATATATTTTTTTAAATAATAAATAACCAACAACCTTTAATTTTTCAACTGTTCAACCACCTTGACTTGGAATGAGATGCAAGTTGTTTACCAATTAATACGGCACATACTAAAGAACGATTTCTTTTTTTTTTTTTTTTTGCTGATTTGAATTAAAGTGAATGCATTTGACAGCGGTAAATTGACTAGGATTTTATGATTTTTTTCAACACTATATCTCTGAGTTTAACATGAGCCAACATTAGATTTAAAGGGTTTTCATCATATAAAGATAGAATGAGAATTGTCATATAAAAAATAAAAAAGACATAATGAGAATTTAATTAATTGATCTCCATAGAAGCCATTGAGTGATGGTAAGGTGGTCATTTGAGATTTTCAAAACAACAGAGGTGGTTACTTGCATAAAAGAGAAAATGCATGTGTCACATGTAATTAGCAGAAAATACAGGTGGTTGTATGTAAATATCCCTTCATATAATTTTGACAAGTATACACGGATACCATGCGCTAATAGAGAAGTGAAGCATCAGCTTATCTTCTTGCTTTAAATTATTGATTTGTTCAAACTTAAGGAAACTAAATATTATTCATGGGTATACTTGTATTTGCAGCAAAAGTTCCTCTTATAGTCTCATATAACAGTATAAATGGCAACCCCTGTTATGGGATGTATTGCATACTATCAATTAGTGCAGCTGTCAATTACATCTCATCTCTAGTTTGGATATTCAAAAAATGAAAGCATGTACAGTCATGAATCCTTATTTGTCATAGGTTTGTGGAGTTCCAGCTTGGAGCATAGAGATGCTATAGTTACCACATTTTAAAAATCACATAATGTTCTCTCTCTTTTTTTGAACTTATTTTATGACAAGATCATTATATGGTACAATATGATTCTGGATTTGGATTTCTCCAGCTACAATATTTTTTCCATCTATAACTGAATCCTTTTTTACAATTCCTTTAGCAAAGCAACCGAGGTCATAATCTCATTCAAAATAGAAGTTTAATTCTTCTATAGCCTGCAGAACACACTAGTTAAAAATTGTGAATTCCATCTCATTACGCTCTCTCACAATAGTACAAGAAACACATCTGCATTCAGATAACTACACTCACATACACCTTTTCGAAGATAGCATCATCAAGAAGCCTTGAAGAATAGACATTACGCAAATACCTTGGTTTTGCTCCAAAATTGAGAATGTTATTGACAATCATAGCGACCTGAAAAAAAAAAAGCATCATAGATTTGTAGTCAACCCAAGGGGGGATAAAGCTTGAAATGATGACTATCCATCCAAGACCCAGTCTGAATCATACCACATCAATCCCAATAGTTTCATGAATTCCAGTTTCAATGTCAAGCTTGAGTTTACTTCCCACACCATATGAAGTCAAAACCATTAATCATCATCCCCTGTTAATCATACAATGTGAAATACATGATGAACATACATCATGAACAAACTGTAAGTGATGAGCAATATTCTATAAAGATTGCAATCTTTAGAAAATAAGAGCCTTTTTCTCCTTAGTTTAGTTTAGGTCCGACAAAATCAAGATTCAGTATAGACTATTTCAGATATATGTTAAGTTTAGTTTGTTTAGTTTGAAACAAACTAAATAGTAGATTGTTTAGTTTGAAAGAAATGCTCCTGGACCATGGACAAATGTTGTGTGTTCAGTGCTTCCTTTTACTTTGTATCCTCCACTGGAGTTGAGGACCAAATTTATGTCTTCATGTTTTTAATTTCTATTGCCGAGTTTCTTGTTTCAAGTCAGAACTATTTGTGGATTATCTGCATATAAATAATCACTTGGCCATGTTTGTAAGATGATAAGTGGAAATCATCGATGAGAGCATTGGCCTCATCTGGGTTTTATGTTTCTTGCAAATGGAAAGTAACAACTTGATGTTCTCATGTTCAAAACAAGAAGGCGTTTGAAGATGGTTAAAGAAAAGGGCTTTGCCATAAAGTTGATTTTGGAACAACTTGATTATTTTTTTCTTTTTATCATCTTCCTATGATATAGAAGGTGAGAAGAATTATTTTGGAACTCGTCAACTGCTTCTTTTTCTTGTAAAATGTGTTGATTTTACCAAAAAATGTTGAGAAAGCAAATAACAAAAAAAGTTGATGTTTTTGGGTTTCCTTTGCCTCTGTTTTTGAATATATCTTAGTTGGTTATTCATTTCAAGGTATTCTGAATCACATTATCAAGCATAAACATTAAATACAACAAGTGGATATTTTGTTTGAGACATGTTTCCTGAGTTGGATTTTTCTGACAGATTATGTTACAGACATCATTCTGAGACGATCTCACAAAATAATAAGCTGTTTATTTATCGGATGCTATAAAATCACTGATTTTTGTAGTTAGAGATTGCTATGTGTGTATGTGTGAATTTGTTCTAAGGAACGATTAGACTTGTAAACTTAGTAGTTGTCTTTCCATTGAACCCACCTGCCCCCTTCTAAACCTAATCACTGCCACCGTCCTCATCCACGATCTGGGTCTCTTGATTTTTTTGCTCAAAATCTCTTGGTTCTTTTTCATGATTTGTGTAGATTGTTGATTCTGATTGCAAAGTATTGTTTGATATTCAGTTGTTATCTATAAGGCTTATATTTCATACACATCTTGTCGTTTGTTCTGCTCTTGCCTTGGAGTGTGACCTCATGATCTGAGCCCCCATGCCTTTAATTGATTTTGTTTTCCAATTGGTCCACAAATGCACGGATATAAATGAGTTGGATCTTGCTGTTCGAACACAAAGCCATATAGAATGGGGTCCATCTCTATTTTAGAGCTCACGTGCACGTGTTAAATCTAGATCCGATATCGATTAAAAAGCTTGATTTATATGAGTTCTAGAAGGTCACAGTTGATGATTTTACAAAAGTTGATATGTACATGCTACAATCAGAATCTTTCCTGGCCACATGCATGCAGCAAAGTCTTTGAACATGCCCTTCTGGGACCAGTGGCTTAGCCAAGATTTCCCATGAAGCTGCATCATCTCTTTCTTGAGAGTAATTTCCGTATTGAAAAGTCCTGATCAGAAGTTCACAATAGCTACCATTCAAACATTTATGTGGGAATGGAATCAAAGATGAGTGGTTTGCTTATAAATGTTTGAATGGCCCACTTGTCTGGACTTGCATGATCAAGGGCCTGTGAGGCCCATCCCTGGTGCTCAGTTGTTGACCATCAACCCCTACTTTCTTGTGTTTGTGTGATGACTGATAAACCAAATTTCTTGTGGCTGTGTGATAACAATAGATGAGATAGAGAGAGAAAGCACAAAAGATGAGAGAGAGAGAGAGAGAGAGAGAGAGAGAGAGAGAGAGAGAGAGAAGGGTGGGTGGAACGTGCAGGAATTGTTGGTTAGGCTTAGGTAGTAAATTAGTTTCTATGGGAGGTGGAAAAAACCGGCCAGGTAAGAGGGGTCCGTTCATGAATACCAGGCAGATGATTGCATAGCATGCGACATCTTACAGTCAAACAGTCAACTCATCCCACAAGCAAAATTATCTTTCATTGGTCCCATAATTACCTCATTTAAGTAATGTAATCGTCTCGCATTATTCATAATTTATGAAAGGTTCATTTCTTAGATGAGTCATGCATGACATGGTGATTTCTTCTTTCAGCTTTTATGAGGAAGATTCTGAAAAAAAAAAATTCCAAAGGTAATGAGTAGATGTGTATGAAATATAAGCCTTATAGATGAATACTTTTAAGGTTATTTTCAGTATTGGGATGCTGTTGTGGATATAAGATCCACTAATAATGTCAATTCATTTGCATTTTGGGGCATGCGATGACCAGAATAAGGCGGATACTGCTTCCATGTCATGTTCCAAACAAGCACAAAAAAAAAAAAAATTATGACAAAAATTTCTAGCAATAGGTAATATGACTCCTAAACATGTTTCGTACATGGATCATTGTTACCCTTTGTATGGAGCATTGATGAGATTTCTTATATATATTTGTGAAGTTGGTCTCATATGGAAGATATATATTCTTCATCTCTGTAAACATTGCATACAACTTTTATTTATATATTCTTGATTTTTGTATTATCTCTCCATGCACAAGTTGATTTTATTTATATATTCTTGATTTTTGTATTACCTTCCACTGCAACTTTTATTCATTTGCATGCATTAGTGAAACTTAGACCCATTCGAGCAGATATGTCCGGTCGAAAGAGGAGAGATCGTCCGCGGACGATGGACAAGCTGCTGCGCCAGGCCTAGGCCAGCATGCGATCTGGGGAGCCTAGACTGACATCGGATGCTGCGCAGTCTAGTTCGATGGCCCCACCAAGTAGGCCATCGATGTCTCATCCGGGTCCATCCACCCCAGTAGATGCTTCGGCGTAGACTTCTTCAGCTCCACCGTCTCGGCTTGCATCGGCCAATACACAGACCGGTATAAGTTTATTTAATTAAAACATATTAATTCTAGCAAGTTATTTTATTTCAATTTAATTAGATTATCTCTAATTTGAACAGGTGCTACGAGCACGACCCCATCTTCCAGCAGGGGGAGAGGCCCTGCTAGAGGGATCCGGACGTGGAATTCCTGTCATCGCATTGACGTGGAGTTTGATGAGACGTGGCATCCGGTGGGTCTGCATGCTCGCGAGCTCATCAGCCAGTTGGGACATATAGTCCGGGATCCATATACATTCCCTTTGACTACACTCGATTGGGAGGCATTCCCGGTGGGGATACTGGATCGTACCTGGCAGCAGGTTAAGGTAATAATTTAACATTTCTCCTCAGGATGTGTCAATTTAAACCATAACTTAATGAAAAATTATTTGTCCTTTTCAGTAAAATTTGAGGGCATGTCCTGATCTCTTCCGACCAGTTTGCATGTCGAAGTGCCGGAAGTTATGGAAAGATCATAAAAATAAAATAAAGATGCAGCACTGGAAGCCACACCAGGATGCCCCTGACATACTGACGCGAGTTCCGAGGGGCGTTCTTCCTAATCAGTCGACTCAGCTCGTTCGGTACTGGACGAGCGAGGAGGCACAGGTGAGAAACATGTAATTTTTTCATTTTAATTTTAACAATTTACTAGTGACTAACGTAACTAACAAAAATTAACTGATAAATATTGAACAGAGAGAGGCTGCTACGAATGCGCGGAACCGCGCAATGCAGGGTCTCGCACACAGGTTGGGGACTCGACACATCACGCAGGTCCGCCACGAGGTAAAAAGTTAGATCGTACATGTAATTTATATTTTTGTCATTTTGTATGATATTATACTAATAATATGACTCTCCACCAAACAGTTGCGGACCGAGGGCGGTTCGGTCGACAGGATGTCTGTCTGGATGCGTTCTCGAGATCCTCGCCACCCGGAGGTTGCAGCTATCATCGTAAGTTTTTATATTGAACCACTTATATTATCTGTCTATTACTATGTCTTGTTATGCATGATAGTATATTAAATGAATCAATTACGCAGGCCCTGTTTCAGTCACGTCTGGAGGGCTTGCCCGAGGAGGAGCGCAGTTTGCCATCTTGGAGGGATGAGATATTCCACGATGTCATTGGCCGGGACAGGCACGGATACACGCTCACCTATGGGACGGGCATTCCACGCTCGCACATCGCGCGGGCGGAGTCATCCGGTGCTAGCTCCTCCCAGGGCCGACGCCTCCATACAGATGAGGAGGTCCAGCAATTGCTGCAGTCCATGGAGGCGCGGGTCAGGGCAGAGATGAGGGCCGAGTGGAGATCTGATATAACAAAGCTGGAGGCTCGTCTATCACAGAGTCGCGGCCCGATCACATCAGACCCGCCACTCACTACTCAGGTTAGCAAGAAAAAATTTTGTATGTTTAAATTGTTAATTATGTCATTGATGTGTCAATATTTATGTTTTTTTAATTATTTTTTGCTGCATAATAAATAATTACGGCACCAGACGCTGGCAGCGGCCACAAGGCGAGACATGACTCGGCTGGAGAGGGCAGTCATGATCCAGCATCCTCGACTGATCCTGATCAGGTATAATTATTTTTTTAATTCCAGATTTCAACTTGTATAGAAATCTTTTAAGTTGTTTTAGAAACTTATAGATTTTGAAAGTTAAAAAGCTGGAAACTTATAAATGTAGAAACTTAGAAAGTACTTTCGGAACTGACGGCTCGGTATTCCGACTCCCTGATTGCCCGTACTGTCGAAACGTAGGTTTAAGTTAAAACGTTAAGTTAAAACTTAGTACATTGGCCTCCGAGCGCCCAAAGCGGGTAAACAGGCTCCGGTGCCCGTGAAACTGGATGGGCACGGGCCCATAGTCATTCATGACCTGCTAGAACTGACGGCTCGGGATTCCGACTCCCGGATTGCCCGTAGTGTCGAAACGTATGTTTTAAGTTAAAACTTAGTAAATCGACCTCCGAGCTTCCAAAATAGGAAAACAGGCTTCGGTGCCGGTGAAACTGGATGTGCATGGGCCCATAGTCATTCATGACCTGCTGGAACTGACGGCTCGGGATTCCGACTCCCGGATTGCCCGTAGTGTCGAAACGTATGTTTTAAGTTAAAACTTTGTAAATCGACCTCCGAGCTTCCAAAATAGGCAAACTGGCTCCGATGCTGGTGAAACTGGACGGGTATGGGTCCATAGTCATTCATGACCTGCTGGAACTGACGGCTCGGGATTCCGACTCTCGGATTGCCCGTAGTGTCGAAACGTAGGTTTAAGTTAAAACTTAGTACATTGGCCTCCGAGCGCCCAAACCGGGCAAACGGGCTCCGGTGCCCGTGAAACTGGACGGACACGGGCCCATAGTCATTCATGACCTGCTGAAACTGACTGGTCGGGATTCCGACTCCCGGATTGCCCGTAGTGTCGAAATGTAGGTTTAAGTTAAAACGTTAAGTTAAAACTTAGTAAATTGGCTTCCAAGCGCCCAAACCGGGCAAACGGGCTCCGGTGCCCGTGAAACTGGACGGGCACTGGTCCATAGTCATTCATAACCTGCTGGAACTGACGACTCTGGATTCCAACTTCCGGATTGCCCATAGTGTCGAAATGTAGGTTTCAGTTAAAACGTTAAGTTAAAACTTAGTAAATTGGCTTCCAAGAGCCCAAACCGGGCAAACGGGCTCCGGTGCCCGTGAAACTGGACGGGCACGGGCCCATAGTCATTCATGACCTGGTGGAACTGACGGCTCGGGATTCCGACTCTCGGATTGCCCGTAGTGTCGAAATATAGGTTTAAGTTAAAACGTTAAGTTAAAACTTAGTAAATTCGCTTCCAAGTGCCCAAACCGGGCAAACGGGCTCTGGTGCCCGTGAAACTGGACGGACACAGGCCCATAGTCATTCATGACCTGCTGAAACTGACGGCTCGGGATTTCGACTCTCGGATTGCCCGTAGTGTCGAAACGTAGGTTTAAGTTAAAACTTAGTACATTGGCCTCCGAGCTCCCAAACCGGGCAAACGGGCTTCGGTGCCTGTGAAACTGGATGGGCACGGGCCCATAGTCATTCATGACCTGCTGAAACTGACGGCTCGGGATTCCGACTCCCGGATTGCCCGTAGTGTCGAAATGTAGGTTTAAGTTAAAACGTTAAGTTAAAACTTAGTAAATTGGCTTCCAAGCGCCCAAACCGGGCAAACGGGCTTCGGTGCCCGTGAAACTGGATGGACACAGGCCCATAGTCATTCATGACCTGCTGAAACTGACGGCTCGGGATTCCGACTCCCGGATTGCCCATAGTGTCGAAATGTAGATTTAAGTTAAAACGTTAAGTTAAAACTTAGTAAATTGGCTTCCAAGCGCCCAAACCGGGCAAACGAGCTTCGGTGCCCGTGAAACTGGACGGGCACGGGCCCATAGTCACTCATGACCTGCTGGAACTGACGGCTCGGGATTCTGACTCCTGGATTGCTCATAGTGTCGAAATGTAGGTTTAAGTTAAAACGTTAAGTTAAAACTTAGTAAATTGACTTCTAAGCTCCCAAACCGGGAAAACGGGCTCCAGTGCTCGTGAAGCTGGATGGGCATGGGCCCATAGTCATTCACGACCTGCTGGAACTGACGGCTTGGGATTCCGACTCTCGGATTTCCCGTAGTGTCGAAACGTATGTTTTAAGTTAAAACGTTAAGTTAAAACTTAGTAAATTGCCTTCCAAGCGCCCAAACCGGGCAAACGGGCTCCGGTGCCTGTGAAACTAGACGGGCACGGGCTCATAGTCATTCATGACCTGTTGGAACTGACGGCTCGGGATTCCGACTCCCGGATTACCCGTAGTGTCGAAACGTAGGTTTAAGTTAAAACTTAGTACATTGGCCTCCGAGCGCCCAAACCGGGTAAACGGGCTCGGACGGGCACGGGCTCATAGTCATTCATGACCCTCTGGAACTGACGGCTCGGGATTCCGACTCCCGGATTACCCGTAGTGTCGAAACGTAGGTTTAAGTTAAAACTTAGTACATTGGCCTCCGAGCGCCCAAACCGGGTAAACGGGCTCCGGTGCCCGTGAAACTGGACGGGCATGGGCCCATAGTCATTCATGACCTGCTGAAACTGACGGCTCGGGATTCCGACTCCCGGATTGCCCGTAGTGTCGAAATGTAGGTTTAAGTTAAAACGTTAAGTCAAAACTTAGTAAATTAGCTTCCAAGAGCCCAAACCGGGCAAACGGTCTCCGGTGCCCGTGAAACTGGACGGGCACGGGCCCATAGTCATTCACGACCTGCTGGAACTGATGGCTCGGGATTCCGACTCCCGGATTGCCCATAGTGTCGAAACGTATGTTTTAAGTTAAAACGTTAAGTTAAAATTTAGTAAATCGACCTTCGAGCTTCCAAAACGAGTAAACGGGCTCCGGTGCCCGTGAAACTGGACGGGCACGGGCCTATAGTCATTCATGACTTGCTGGAACTGACAGCTCGGGATTCTGACTCCCGGATTGCCCGTAGAGTTGAAACGTAAGTTTAAGTTTCAAAATTTTAATTTTAATTTTTCATTTTAAATTTTTTTACTTTATATTGCTGTTGACACCAAAAATGTCACTTTGCCTCTTCAACATCAAGAAAGCTGCATGAAGTCGCAACCTGCCATAAATAGGCAATGCAACTTCTCAAAAAATCAAATCTTGTCAGAATCAAACAAAAACTGCAAGATCCTTCAAGATAGCCAAGAGAAGAGTACATATGAAGTTTCGGGCCATTTCAGAATCATTTGGCCTAACTTCGCTTCTCCGACAGCTAAAATGGCGCTCCCGGCGGCGACATCATCGGAGACGTCAAAACTTCGATCAGAGCCTACGGATGACTCCAGCATGTCTCAAAAGGGCTCCATGCCAAATTTCAAGTCAAACCGACAACGTTTGACCCTCCATCAATGCTCGAGCAGCAAAATCAAGCCTCCCGGCGGCGGAAACCACCGGAGCCTTCGCTCATCAAACCAAGTGCATGAGTGGCTTCAACATGCTTCCAAAAGGCTGCACGTCAAATTTCAGGTCATTCCGAAAACGTTTGACCAGGTTTCGATGCTCCGAGAGAAAATCAAGCCTACCGGCGGCGGAGCAACCCGGGACCATGTCATCCAAAACGGAGCCCATGGAACGTCTCAAAATGACTCCAATAGGCTCCCCGTCAAATTTCAGGTCAATCGGACATCGTTTGACCACATATCAAAGCTCGACATTTTCCCCGTAGCAAAATCAAGTGAAGCATCGACGGGACCCCAAACGGCTTCAAAACTCAAACAAAAGCCTATGGTTGGTCTTATTTATTGCTCAGGAGGCTTCACCTCAAATTTCAGGTCATTCCGACATCGTTTGACCAAGTTTCGACTTCTGGCGGAAAATCAGCAGCTCTACGCGACAAAGTCTTCGGCTTTCCCGGAAAATTAGAAACTTTGCACTCTAAAAATGCAAGGATTCTCATCAAGTTTTCTACAGGGAAATCAAGCCAATAAATGAGAAGAAATGTCAAGAAAAATACAGAAGAAAACGGCGACGAAAAAGACCTCAAAACGACCGCAAAACGGGCTCCGAAGGGGAAAAATCCCCCAGGGTCGCAGACCCCTGCGACCATGGCCCATGGTCGCAGGCCCCTGCGACCATGGGCCATGGTCGCCGGTCCATGGTCGCCGGCGACCATGGAGGTCCGGGTCACCGGATTTTCCGCCGGTGACCCGTTTTTTCCGTCTTTTTTCGCGTTTCGCGCACTTTGGCCCCTGTGGTTTCCTGAAAATGTGATTTTTAGTGCTTGAAATTGACTCATATCCGACGACATCCGTCAAAATCACGGGTCAACCTCCAAAAGCATAAAATCATCAGTGATCGCTCCAAGATCGCCAACCGGCTGACCAAGAAAGTGCACTTTCTGTCCGACCGATCGTGAAATCGACAAGACAGATGTCACCGGCCCGCTCTTAGCTATCAATGTCTGAAGTTACATGTTCATCCGATGTCGATCAGCATGTAGATCCATCGATGATCGTCGTCAGAAGAATTCCAGAAGACACGGCATGGCCCGCGACTCTTCGACTGCTCGGCGACCAATTAATGTGGTTAATTGACTAGCTTTATTGCAGTCATTAATTCATTTCTTTGGACGGCCCAATCAGAAGCAAGCATTTGGGAGTTACAAGTCAATTGATTCATGGCATTTAAACCATGAAACTCCTCCCATTATGGTAATTAAGGTGATTAAAAGCCCTTAATCTCCATCGGCCAATCAGATTCAAGGAAAAAGGAGTTACAAAATCAAGAAATAAATCTTGTAACTCCTCCCATTAAAGCCATTAAGGCTCATAAACCCTCCTAAATGGCTACCAAAAGCCTATAAATAGGAGAGCATTCCATTGAAATGGAGAGGGAAAAAAGATCAGAAAAAAGAGGAGAAAATCAGAGAAGATCAGAAAAAAAGATCAGAAAGAGATCTGAGAGAAAGAAAAAGAGAGAAAAACTCTGCTGAAGTTCTGCACCGGCCACCACTACAAGGTGACAAAAGTCCCTTGGGGGGCACCCCCCCAAGGTCCTTGCCTTCTCCTGCTGCCTCCAATGGCTTAGACGTGGCTTTTCAGCCCGTCTACTTAGCTTTTTATTGGACATAGGACCTTCTCTTGGTCTTTGTCCTCTAAAAACCTGAGGTTATAGCCAAGCCAAGCGAATCAAGAGCATCTTCTGTTCTCATCTGCATGGATGATGGCGAAGCCCATACATGGCTTGCGACCGTCAATCTGAACGAGTCCCCCACAATCTCCTGAAAAGTTAGATCTTCCTTTTCTTGCTTTTCATTGTAGTTTGTATTTTTCTAAAAGAGACAAAAATCACAACTCTTGTCTTTCATTATTGATGAGAATTGTAAATCGGCTATAAACGCCAAAATCGGCTATAAATGCCAAACAAAATCGCCTTTCACGGCAAACCAAGAAAATGTCTCTTTTCTTAAATATTTGTGCAATGGAAAACTTGAAAGAAGTTGATTTCCTTTTTACTTGCGAAGGTTGATCTCCGGATGACCACTTGCAATTCCAAGTAAAATAGAAAATCTGGCACACCCACACAAAAGAAATGTTGATGCACGCTTCAGGGCCCGCCAGGGCGCGAAAGGGTCGGACCCGACGGACTCCCACGTTCCGCCGACCCCGGTAGCCGCCCCAGCGGGCGCCTCGGAGCGCGTTCCATCAAGCTGGCACACCCGGTGGGACTCGTTCATTTGAGAACACGGTGCTTGGAAATGAAATATTTGCATATCATACTTTTTGCTCTATGCTTATACTTCTTTTCCGGATTCCTTGGCTACTTTCTAGCTGGTAGCCTATGTTGGATTTTGCATCCTAAAAAAAAATGAGATGGGATTTTTTGGAAATTTCTATTTCTTTGAGTTTGTTTCCATTCTTTCTCTTTTCAAAAAAAAAAAAAAATCAGTTTTCTTAGTTTGAATTCAAAATTGAGAAACTTTGATCCTATCCTATCGTTCTTTGGCGCTTGCAGAAATGTTGAGCCCGTTCGACTAAGGTTTTGGGCCATCGTTTCTCTTCGATGAGTTCATTAGAGATTTCAAAGAAAAAAAAATCAAAAAATCAGTTTTCTTAGTTTGAATTCAAAATTGAGAAACTTTGATCCTATCCTATCGTTCTTTGGCGCTTGCAGAAATGTTGAGCCCGTTCGACTAAGGTTTTGGACCATCGTTTCTCTTCGATGAGTTCATTAGAGATTTCAAAAAAAAATAAAAATAAAAATAAAAATAAAAAAAAAATCAGTTTTCTTAGTTTTGAATTCAAAATTGAGAAACTTTGATCCTATCCTATCGTTCTTTGGTGCTTGCAGAAATGTTGAGCCCGTTCGACTAAGGTTTTGGGCCATCGTTTCTCTTCGATGAGTTCGTTAGAGATTTCAAAAAAAAATATTAAAAAAAAATATAAAAATAAAAAAAATTAGTTTTCTTAGTTTGGATTCAAAATTGAGAAACTTTGTTCCTATCCTATCGTTCTTTGGTGCTTGCAGAAATGTTGAGCCCGTTCGACTAAGGTTTTGGGCCATCGTTTCTCTTCGATGAGTCTATTTGGGATTTTTTATAAAAAAAAGGGACATAGACCACTAAGGTTAAACCAATTGCGTTCTTTGATCACGATTGATTCAAGAAAAGCCTTGTCCAGAGTGTGGAGACAGCTTGACTGTTCTAGGCAAGGGTCCTCCAAACGGGTTCATTAAGTAATCCTACCCTTACCTGGGGGCAATTCTATCAATTGAGGTTTCATAAGACCGGGTTAGGAGGCCTATGTGTACTCTCTCGTCTTTAAATCTTAAAAATAAAAAAAAAATCAAAAATAAAAAAAAAGATTTTCAAAAAAAAAAATCTTAAAAAAAATAAAAAAAAATCAAAAATAAAAAAAAAAGATCTTCAAAAAAAATCTTAAACAAAAAAAAAGATTTTTTTAAAAAAAAAAAAAAATGAAAATCTTAAAATAAAAAAAAATCTTCAAAAAAAAAAACTCTCGTCATTTTAGATTCAGATCCGAGAAATTGTGGTTCCTTCCCTTCTGGGTACTGGTGCTCGCGGAAATCGTTGAGCCCGTATTCGGATCGGAATACCATCTGCTCTCTTTGATGAATCCAATCTTGACTTTCAAAAAAAAAAAGAGAATCCCATCTCGTGGATGCGATCTCCAACATTTGTGCATAGCAATACTGGTACGCCCTTTCAGGGTCTACTGTATCTGTGACCGGCACATTTGTAACTCCTACCTTATATTCTTCTTATCTCGAGCAAGCTCCGCTTCTCGATAAGTCGAATTTAGGTATACAATTGCTTCTAGCAGTCATTGGAACGCTCATTTCGAGCCTACCATGTTCGCTGTCAGAACAATTGTACCATCTATGGCTTTTTGCCTTCTTCATGTCGCTTGGGTCATATCCCTTGAGCGATTTGAAAAGACAACCATAGAAGTTCCCATTTATGATCATCATATTCTTGTGATTACTAATGGATGTGGTCTTGTTTCAGAAATTTTGAAACTAACAATGGCAGCCTTAACCATTATCTTCGACGAGAACAAGCACCAACTCATGCTTCAACAGAAGCAAAGCACGCGCACCCATAAGCGCCCTGCCAGCTGCCGAAGCGTCAACTCCCTCGGCAACTCTCTGAACTCCGGGTCGACCTCGACTCCCCGGACCATCGTCTTCGGGACACTGGGACCATTCCCACTTCCCGAAGAACAAACTGCGCCTGCCAAAAGGCAGAAAATCGCCTCTCAACGTGTCACTCCCGTGACACCAAAGGCGAGCGCCCAAAAGCCCGAAGCCCGCGGCACCCCCGCGAAGCCTCGACCAACAAACAACCAGGTCTATCCCAAGACTTGGTCTCCAAGACCTTCCCCAAAACAAAGAAGGTCTCAAATTTCCACCAAGCCAGCATACCTGGCCCCACTCAAGGAGAACCAGTTCTACCCTCTTGCCTACATGAAAGAGGAGAGACCCATCTCCAACCTGACTCCCAAGTCAACCCAGCATGAGCCGGCTTGTTCCTACAGGCCCAAAATCAGATCATGCATCACCAGGCCTCTCCAAGCACCTGCTAAGGCCTACACTCCTTCAGTTCGACCCTTCATCTCTACAGGGGCCGAACTCGAAAGGTTTAAAGCTTCGCTGCAACAGGCAAAGGACCGGGTCCGCATCCTGTCCTTGCCCAACCACAAAGAAGACAAGCTCGGCTGCTGCGCCCGAGGGAGCACATCCTTCATCGTCAGAGCCCAGCCAGAGCTGACTGAAGCTCAAATCGCTCGTCGAGCACGCCGCCGTGCGTCATATCGACAAAAGAGACTAGAGAAGCAACGGACCCAGCCTCCTACACTTCAAGTCTCCCATAAATGGGTCGAAAAAGAAAGACCCGACCAAGTTGCTGCCGTCCATATGGTTGGAAAAACCAGAAGACGCCAAAAGTCAGCATCAAAAATCCATGTCCGACGTCCGGTGACCCGTAGCGTCACCGGGACACGAAGACATCCTGAAGAATCTCCTGACCCTTCAAGCCAAGGACGGGAGAGTAATCCTTCATCAAGCTCTTCATCAAAAAGAATGAGCCCCAGCTCGGTCACCAGGACGATTTCTTCGTTCGAATCCCGAGGGATGAACGTCTTGGCTACAAGTTCTGAGCCACCACCTCAGAATCCACCTCGAGATGATGCTCTCACACGCATCCAGCAGTTGGAACAAGGCCAGCAGAGGATCGAAACTCTGATGGAAAACATTCTCCTTGTCGTCCAAAATCAGGTGAACAATGAGCCTCCTCCGAATCATAACAATAACGAGGAGAATTGTGAAGAAAATGAGTCACGCGCCCTTACCAAAAAGGACGTAGACAGTATCCTCGCCAAAGCTAAAGAAGAGGATATACTCAAAGAGCATGGGATCAAGCCACCATATCCTTTATGGATGGACTCGGTCCCGTTCCCCACAAAATTCAAGCATCCTACTCTCCAAACATATACGGGGAAAGGATCAGCCAGACAGCACGTCATCCACTTCAAGATCTTGACGGGAGCTATCGCGGATCAAGATGCACTCAAGATTCGCCTCTTTGCAAGTACCCTAAAAGGTACGGCCTTCGATTGGTACTCCACTCTGCCGGAGAACTCCATTCAGAACTGGGCTATGCTGGAGACACGCTTCCTGACCCACTTCCAAGGTGAGGATCATCCTGTTACTATGGCTCAGCTCTGCAGCCTAAAACAGGGAGAGAATGAGTCAACTTATGACTTCATTCACAAGTGGAAAGCAATGGCGTACAAATGCTCAGATGTACTGCCACAAGCGTCGCTAGTCGACATCTGCCGAAACAACATGAGAGCTAAAATCCGCTCCATGATCATCGGCAATAAATCAAAGAACCTGGGGGAGCTCCTCGAAGCTTCCATGGAAGCTGAAACGGTGATCAAAGACCTCAACAGTCAGAAATCATCAAAGAAAGAGCCGACTGCTGTTGCAACCTCTAAACCAAAGAAGAAGGAGGTTCTCAATGTGCAGACTAAGTCAGCTCCTCAGCAACCAAAGAAAGCTGAAAACAAAACTGCAGGTAAAAGGCCTGAACTCTCTGATGACTTCAAAGAACGCGTAGAAAAGAAATATCCGTTCGATGAAGACGTTGAAGAAATCTTTGAGGCTCTCCTAGCAAATGGCAAACTCATTTTGCCAGAGCCCAAAAGACCGGGAGACGTTGGCAAAACCAACGATCCTCGGTACTGTCCATACCACCAGATGGTCTCGCATCCTCTCAATCAATGCTTTGTTGTGAGAGAGAAGATAAACGAGATGTGGAAAAACGGAGTCATCACCTTTGACAAAAACTATGGGACTGCCTCCGTCAACATGGTGTCATGTGGACAAACACCAAAATCACCGAAGAAGAAGATCACTACTTCCTTCAAGGTGATAAATAGAATTCAAACGTCCGAAGTGTTGGTTCCTTGCCCGACACCAGACGGACAACCCATATGGGTACATCCCGATCTCCTGGAAGATGAAAATTGGGAGATCGTCAAAACAAAGCCGACCGCTCAACAGCGAAGGCAGGCTAGGAAACATCTCCTCAGGCTCAAACGGCAAGAGAAGACCCAGCCAAAACAAGAAGTTCATGAAAAGGCAGAGGCCTCCTCTACCACTTCACTCGGGGCAACAGAAACATCCCCTCCAGAGACTTCAAAGGCGGTAAGAAACTTCACTCTTAGTGATTTCATGCCACCTCAATTCAAAAAAGAAGCCATGCAGGGGGCATCATACTCTTGCAACTCGGTAGTTGGATTCTCCATTGATGGATACGAGTCCAGCGACACCGACGATGGATTCGAGCCCAACTACACCGATGAGTGGGAGGAATCTCTTGAAACAGGAGAATATCTCTCCGATGAAGAATGGGTTCCTGAAACTCACCTTATGCCAGTAATCTGGTATAACCCCTTGCAACCACAAGGATCCTGGTCTGATGATGAAGAAGACCAAGAGGCTGCACAAGAAGATGCTGTTAACCCAGCACCTGTCATTGCTCCAGTGGAAATCAACTATGTTGAGCCACACGGAGAAGACGAAGAAGAGGATCTGGCTCCCATGCCTGATCTTGAAGAATATGCAAGGATCTTGCAGCGTCTCGCTCTAGAACAAGAGCAAGACCGCGTCAACGAGATTCCTCACAATCCAGAGCCGGAAGTCCCTGAAGCCCATCAGGTACATCCACCCTTAACTCCTGAAAATGGAGAATATTGCTGGATAGATGATCCTCTTACATCCGAGGATGAGTCTGACTCCGAGCAGGCAACATCTCCTATCAGAGCTTCCTGTAATGTAATATATCAGGACTATAGCTCTTCTGAAGCGTCGTCTGATGAGATTACCTACACTCCGACGACGCCTAGCAATGTATCCTCTGGAGCTACCTTGTCTCACGTGACTTTCACAGAGATGACACCCTCTCAGGTTTCTTCTCCTGAGACTGTGACTTCAGGATACACATTCTTCCCGACTCATCATCATGAAGAAAACCCAACTTGGGGTGATGGATGGGTCAACGAAGAAGAAAAGCTGCTGGATGCTGTTCAGGACTTGCTCCCGGAAAATGCTCCGTGCAACACAATCACTGAGGATGGCAACTCTGCTGCAGATACATCCCCAGTAGATGAAAAACGACAGCCTCTTGATCCTGAAGACAATCTTCCAAACGAAGATCCTTCTCAAGAAGCTCTCGAAGTTGGTAGAGGCACCCGTTCGGGCCGGGACTACCACAAGAATTACAACCAATCTTCCTTTACTTATGTAAATCCTTCGGGAAAAGATGTTGTAAGCGCCCCCAGTGGCAAAAACAATGAACATGCAGGCCCTAAGGAGGCTTTCAAGTATGACTTGGTGGAGCACTTCAAACACATACCTGCACGTCTTCACATCCTGGATTTATTACGAATGTCTCCACGCACTCGTGATAATCTCATCTCAGAATTGCAAAAACTGAATGAGGATGTCGACAAACATGCCCCGCAAGTCCTCCAAATTGAAATGGACTACTGGGTCAAAAACTCTGAAACCTCCTTAAAAGAAGAAAAAGAGAAAAGCGAGGGATCATGCATCCAATGCCTCTCGGTTCAAAAGGCAGCCAGTGCAACCATCGCCTTTACTAAGGAAGACCTCCTACTTGGCGAAGCAAGGCACAACCGACCCCTGTACTTCACAGGGTACATCAAAGAAATGCCGATACATAGAGTTCAGATCGACCCAGGTTCTGCACTCAACCTTATCTCCACTTCGGCTCTTGAAGAGTTGGGCATCCCACCCATCAAGCTAAGCCACACATCTGTATCTATCTTTGGATACGATGGGAGCACTCAAAGGCCTATCGGCAAAATCAGGTTCAAATTGCAAATCGGTGATCTTATCTCTGAGGTCACTGTGTATGCAATAAAAACCCCCTCATGCTACAACATCCTTCTCGGACGTCCTTGGATACACGAGAATGGTGTTGTTCCTTCAACTCTACATCAATGCATCAAGTTTGTCGGCGACGACGGCATGGTACATCGAGTCTTTGCGGACAGGAAACCCTTCAAAGGTAAAGAAGTCCACTTCGCAGACTCCCAAATGTATGAAGGAGAAAAAGAAGAAGAGGAAATAGCACCCCCTGCTGAAAATCTCCAGAAAGATAAAGGCAAGGCTCCTCAAAAATCACCGGAAGAAAACAAACCCTCCGGCAAATTAGAAGAGAGTAGTCAATCTCCCTTCGTTATCTCCCTCAAGAATTCAAAACCTTTGGTCATCATGACTAAAGTGAAGAAGGCGAAACAAAAGCCTGGGGGCAAATTTGTTGTCTCTCTCGTGTCTATCATGCAAGACACAGACTCGGACTCAGAACCAGAAGACGATGCATCGTCAAGCCAAGCTGACACTCAGCAAGTTCAGCCTGCTCTCACTCCGATGGAGACACCTGCTGATGTAGAAGATCCTACGTCAGCTACCTTTGTTGTTCCGGCAACATCACCAAAGCAAAGGCCGATCTTCTTCCATAGATCGGACGCTTCTTCATCAAACTCCATGCTGGAACCTTTTCAAAATGAAGGTATGCCTCAGCTATCTCTATATAGTCCTGTGGCACAAGCAATTATGAAGAAAATGGGCTTTGACGCTCAAAACCCAGTCGGTTTGGGAGAAAGACGCGGTATTCTCACGCCATTGGAGCCCGCCTTGACCAAAAGCCAGCGGGAAGATTGGAGACTCTACGGTCATGTAGAAAAGTCTTCATATGGGTTAGGGTATGATCCTGATACTCCTCTGAGACAGTTGACACAAAGGCTTAAAAGTCGTTTTACCGACCAAGCCTCAACATCTCAAGTCCATGAAGACATCGATCTCCCTGGATATCTCTTTAAAGAGTTACCTGACAAAAATCCAGGAAGCTCATCCAATTGGTATGATTTCTCTGATGATAAAGAGGAATCGTCCGATAATACGGACTTGTGGCATCCTGACCCAGAAGAACCCTCGTCTCCAAAAGAAATACCAGACTCAACAGGCGATTGGGACTATCTCATAGCAAGCCTTGAGGAGATCACCAATCAAGAAAATCCATGGAAAGGAACAGAGCCTTGGTCTGGTAATGCAGTTGAAACTCCAGAAGGTTTCGTTGAGTTGGAAGCCTCCGAAAATATTGTGGAGGAACCACCTTCGAACCTTCCGACAGAAGATTCTGTTGAAAAGATAAACTTGGGAACACCTGATAACCCACGTCCTGTATTCATAAGCAAGAATATAAAGGATGATGAGTTACCCGAGTATATCGCTTTTCTTCGTGAGTTCGTTGATTGCTTTGCATGGTCCTATGCTGAAATGCCTGGTTTAGACCCCAAAATAGCAGTCCACAAACTCAATCTTCAAGAAGAAATCAAGCCTGTCAAACAAGGCCAAAGAAGATTCCGTCCAGATGTGATGGATAAAATTGAACAAGAAGTTCAAAAACTCAAAAGCGTTGGCTTCATCCGTGAGGAACAACATCCAGAATGGTTGGCCAACATTGTCCCCGTGACAAAGAAAAATGGGCAGATCAGAGTCTGTATTGACTATAGAGACTTGAATGGCGCTTGCCCTAAAGATGAATTCCCGCTCCCCATACCGGAGGTGATGATTGACAATACCTGCGGATTCGAGCGAATGACATTCATGGATGGCTTCTCTGGTTACAATCAGATAAAGATGCATCCCGAGGATGAAAAACACACTTCATTTCGGACTCCATTTGGCGTGTATTGCTACACTGTCATGCCATTTGGTCTGAAAAATGCTGGTGCCACATATCAGAGGGCTATGATGAAAATATTCCAAGATATGCAGCACAAGACGGTCGAATGTTACGTTGATGACCTCGCCGTCAAAAGCAGAAGAAAAGAAGACCATCTCAAAGATCTTCGGGAAGTCTTCCTCCGACTCCGCAAACACAAACTGCGGATGAATCCTCTAAAATGCTTCTTCGGCGTCTCGTCGGGTAAGTTTCTCGGATTCCTTGTTCGGAAAGCTGGAATGGAACTTGACCCCATAAAAGTCAAGGCTATTCTAGAAATGCCCTCTCCAAGAACCCTAAGGGAACTAAAAGGGCTTCAAGGGAGATTGGCCTACATCAGACGGTTCATCTCCAATCTTTCGGGGAAATGCCGTCCGTTCTCTCGATTGATGAAAAAAGGTGTAGACTTTGTCTGGGATGCCGACTGTGAAGCCGCATTTCAAGATATCAAGTCATACCTGACCAAACCTCCAGTGTTAGCTGCCCCTGCCACTGGAAAACCATTCATCTTGTACACAAGAGCTCTTGATCATTCTGTAGGCGCTCTGCTTGCACAAGAGAATGGTGAGGGAAAAGAAGCTGCTCTATACTACCTCAGCCACATGCTAGTAGGTGCAGAGCATCGCTACTCTCCAGTCGAAAAGGAATGCCTTGCAGTGATGTTCGCCGTACAAAAGCTACGTCACTACTTGCTTTCCAACACAGTCTACCTGGTCTCGAGGATCAACCTCTTGAAGGTCCTTGTCACAAAGGCAGGTTCTCTCAATGCCCGACTGGCAAAATGGTCCATCCTTCTATCACAATTTGATATAAGGTATGTGCCACAAAAAGCAATCAAAGGCCAAGCTCTAGCAGATTTCCTCGCAGAGCATCCATTGCCTAAAGATTCACCACTCAGAGATGATCTCCCAGACGAACCTGTCTACAACGTGGAGACTTCCTCACCAAATGCCTCCTGGGACATGTACTTTGACGGTGCAACCAGGACAAATGAAAACAGAAAGCTGATCTCGGGAGTTGGCATCCTCTTTGTTAGCCCCGACAAATGCATGATTCCCCACGCTTTCTCGCTACTGGAACCATGCACAAACAATGCAGCTGAATACCAAGCTCTGATTCTAGGATTGGAACTCGCCATCGAATCCGGTATCACTATGCTGGAAGTCTTTGGAGACTCTCAACTGATCGTCAACCAGATGAATCAGAAATATGAAGTCAGGAAGCCCGATCTACTGCCTTATTACAACAAGGCACAATCGCTTCTGCAAAAGTTTGACATCTGTCACATCACCCACATTCGTAGAGGTGAAAACATCCGTGCAGATGCCCTGGCTGGACTTGCCGCATCAATGGCGATCCAGGAAGGAAAAAACATGCAAATTACAGTGAGTGAGAGAAGGATCCTCCCTCCTCTTAACACACACCAAGCAGTTGCTGAATGCCACCGATTGATTGGAAGTCGGATCTCTATCCTTCAAACTTCAATCGGCGATTGGAGGGATCCGTTCATTGATTACACTATGTTCGGAATCCTACCTGAAGATCCAAAAGAACGGGTAAGCATCCAAAGGCGAGCCCCAAACTTTCATTTGGATATTCCTTCGAAAATCCTTTACAGGAAATCCTTCAACGGAGTACTTCTACGCTGCTTGTCACAACAAGAGGCCGAAGAAACACTTAAAGAAGTTCATGCTGGTCTTTGTGGAGCCCATCAGGCAGGTCCTAAGCTCTATGATCAGATAAAAAGGTTAGGTTACTATTGGCCTACCATGGTTGCTGATGCAATGCAATTTGCTAAGCGCTGCCAACAATGCCAAGTTCATGGAGACTACATTCACATGCCTCCGGAATGGCTACATCCTACAGCAATCTCATGGCCTTTCGAAGCATGGGGCATGGACATCATAGGTCCTATCTCTCCCCCTTCAAGCAAAGGTCATCGCTTCATCTTCGCCGCAACGGATTATTTCTCCAAGTGGTCAGAAGCATTTGCGTTCAACGAAATGAAGACCTCATCAGTTCTTCAGTTCCTGCGCACCAACATCATTTGTCGTTTCGGCATACCCAAGAGATTCGTCCATGATAACGGACCACAATTCCGGGATCATCGATTCTACAGGTTTTGCGACAAATACAAAATCCAAAGCTGTCCTTCGACTCCATACAATCCGGCAGCAAACGGATTGGCAGAAGCCTTCAACAAGACACTCTGCAAAATCCTCAAGAAAATGGTATCTAGTCACAAAAGAGACTGGAGCGATAAACTGTCTGAAGCTTTGTGGGCCTATCGAACCACCGTTCGAGGACCAACCCATAGCACACCATTCTCCTTGGTCTATGGATGCGAAGCTGTCGTGCCCCTAGAGGTACAAATTCCTTCTCTGAGGGTATCTCTACAAAATGACATGACTCAAGAAAGCAATGCGAAATTGCGACTCCATGAGCTGGACAATCTCGATGAGAGACGGCTCGAAGCTCGACAAAGCATTGAACTTTACCAAGCACGCATGGCAGGATCTTTTGACAAAAGGGTCCGGCAACGCGCCTACAAAAAGGGTGACTTGGTTCTTGCGGTAAAAAGACCAATGGTCTTCGCACACAAATCAAAAGGCAAATTTGAACCAAAATGGGAGGGACCCTACGTCATCGACAAGGTCTTCTCCAATGGCGCATATGCCCTCCTAAACATGGAAGGCGACAGATGTATGCTGCCTATCAACGGCAAGTTCTTGAAGCGGTACTACCCTTGAAGACTTACCCAACTGGGTAAGAGCAATGCCTGTATGGCCAAAACCTGTTCTCAGGTACTCGCTCGTCAAACCCACTCTCTTTAGAATTTTCATATCAAATGTCAAAATTTCTATAGATTCAAAAACAATGCTTATTTTTATCGTTTCATTGTTCAAAAACAAAAAAATCCAAGTTTAGGAGCCTCTCCCTGACTTGACCAAAGCTTTCGATCCTTGAACCAAAATTCATGGTTTGAAACAAAAATCCGGATTCAGGGATTTCCACCCTAGTCCACCTTACCTTTTACCGCCAAATGGTTCTAGGTCAAAATTTACGACCCTCGTGTCTTTAAACAAAAAAAAATGGTTTTTCAAAAATCGTGGGGATATGACATCAAAGTCAGTACCCGCAAAACAAAAATTTTGAAAAAAAGCAAGGATGCGACATTCCATCGATACTTGCACCCAAAATCGCAGGGAAGCGACATTTCGTCGATACTTGCAAAATCCAAAAACCGTGGAGAAGCAACAAACCAGTTGATATCCACAACCCAATTTCAAAAATCGTGGAGATGCAACATACCAGTTGCTATCCACAACCCAAATTTCAAAGGTTCGAGAAAACCTCAAATTTCAAAAATCACGGGGAAACGACATCAAGTCAGTACCCGCAAAATCAAAAGTTTTGGGAAAAGCAGGGAAGCGACGCTTAGTCGATATTTGCACCCCAATTCGCGAGGAAGCGACATTCCATCGAACTTGCAAAACCTAACCCGCGAGGAAGTGACATTCCATCAATACTCGCAGAACCGAATGAGCAAGGAAGCGACATTCCATCGATACTTGCAAGACCATTCAGCGGGGAGGCGACATTTAGTCGATACCTGCATTTTGAAAGCAAAAAAAAAAATCTGGCTATAAACGCCAAAACCTGGCTCTTTTGCCCAAAAACCGGCTATCAATGCCACCAAACCGGCTATAAATGCCACAAACCGGCTATCAATGCCACAAAAAATTGGCTTTCACGCCGACAAACCAAAACTTGGCTTTCAAAAATGGCTATCAATGCCACCAAACCGGCTATAAATGCCACAAATTGGCTATCAATGCCACCAAACCGGCTATAAATGCCGCAAATTGGCTATCAATGCCACCAAACTGGCTATAAATGCCAACAAAACAAACACCGGCTTCCATGCCAACCCAAATTTTGGCTTTTACGCCATAAAATTTCGGCTTCCATGCCAACCCAAATTTTGGCTTTTACGTCATAAAATTTCGGCTTCCATGCCATCTCAAAATTGGCTCCCATGCCACGAACAAAATTTTTGGCTCTTATGCCATCTCAAAAATCGGCTATAAATGCCACACAAAAAAAAAACCTGACTCTCATGTCAAAACTGGCTGTGAATGCCACAAAAATCCGGCTTTCACGCCAAATTCGTTTCCCCTACCAAAACAATTATTTGACAAAAGATTTTCACAAAATGACAAAACTTTTGATCAAATCCCATTTAGCAATCGCTTTCATCACAAAAAGATTTGAGTGAGCGTAGGGAAAACAAAAAAAAGAGAGTACCAAAAAATACATGTGGTACCAAAACAAAAAAAGGAGAGTACCAAAAAAATACATGTGGTACCAAAAAAAAAGAGAGTACCAAAAAATACATGTGGTACCAAAACAAAAAAAGGAGAGTACCAAAAAAATACATGTGGTACCAAAAAAAAAAAAAAAAAAAGAGTACCAAAAAATACATGTGGTACCAAAAAAAGGAAAGTGTTCACAAGCACTGCAAAAAAAAAAGAAGTACCAAAAAAATACATGTGGTACCGAAAAAAAAGAAGAATGGTTTCTGCTACAAAAATCAGGAGCTCAGCCAAAAATGGTCTCCAGCCAAAGCTTCAGCTCCTCAAGCAAACTCTTGGCCTCAGCCGTCAGAGTTTCCAAGGCACGCTTCTTCAGGAACTTGCCATGAGATGCTGGCGAATGCCGTAACCCTTCTTTTACACCGGGAAGCTCTTCCCCAGCAGTTTGCCATCGTTCGTTTTCTAGAGTCCTCCTCTCGAGAACTTGACCGGCATCTGCAACCCTGCGGATCAGAGTACTCTCCCTGTCACGAGCCTCTGTTATAGCAGCCCACTTCGCATCGACTTGTGCCTTCAAATGCTCAAGACGTTTCCTGGCCTCCTCAACTTCCCTATCAAGGACGTTAAGGTCATGCCTCAATCCGATGATGGCTAGCTCTTCCTTGTTCTTCTCCCGAACTAGCTGCTTCTTGCTTTGTGTAGCCTCATTCAGGTCAGACTTAGCCTTATCAGCAGGGTCCAAGAACATCTCCTTGAAGAATTGGTCGTCAGGGAAATCCATGGTCTCAAACCACTTGTCACCCAGTGCAATGATCCTATCAACGATCGCCCTGGCACCTGTGACATCCAGACCAACCCCTTCGGTGTCGGTCAGAATCTCCTGTACATGTGGGATCATGCCAAATCCTGCCTCCAAGTGTCCAGAAAGGAGAGTCTTGACCCAAGAACTCAAAACCCGAGCCAGCACCTTCTTCGCAAATTGAAGAGACGAACTGGATGAAGATTCACCCTTCTCCGCTGATCGGCTGCTCATGTCATGTCCCATTGGAAGAGTAACAAAAGAACTCTTTCCACTTGGAGCCACTGGAGAGGGAATCTCAACACGAGGCATCTCCTCAATCATGTCAGAACTGGTCTCTACCTCCGGATCGACCTCTGGCATCCCTTGCTCTGGTTCTGAAGAAAGCGATGGACTCTCTTCTGTCACTTCAAAACCTGCAAATAAAACACAAAAAGGTATGAATATGATCCTGTTCTAAACAAAAAAAAAAAAAAAAAAAAAAAAAAAAAACCATCAGGGTCATCACTACAAAGTACCTTCTTCGACGACTGGCGGAACACTCTCTTCCTCCATGAACTCATCAGAAGCATCATCGACATTTGCGTCCATTGATGGTTCAAAGTCATCGGAATCCTGTGGCAAGTCAGCTGACAAGAAAAAAAATGTTAGCAAATCAAGTCGCAGGCAAAAAAAAAAAAAGAGAAAGCGAAAGAAGTTATACCAATTGGAGATTCCGGAGTCATTCCAGAGTCCCTCGGTTCTTCTTCAGATGCCATAACCGGCTCCATCACCGCCTCATCGGTCGGAACCTCAGGCATCGCCAAGTCTTCATCCTCTGCTAAAAAAAAAAAAGCAGCAGCAGGGTGAGAAAACAAATCAGAACATGGAAAGCCCCATGAAAGAAGCAGAAAAAGAAAAAGGAAGAATCATACCTTCACCGATGGTCTCTTCTTCCCGAATCCTCTTCTCCGGAGGTTCGTCAGCTTCCCCTGGCACCTCCTCATTGACAGTGAGAGGGACTTCCACATTAGGAGAGTCTTCGTCCCGCCCCGTGTGACGCTGACTCCTCCTCCTCTTCCTACCTCTACGGGTTTGCTTCCTAGAAGAACCCGCCTCACTATCAGAGTCAGGTTTCTCACTCGACTCCTCACTGGATGGTCTGCTCTCGCCAGTAGACTCCGCGGAAGCTCGTCTCTGTGCCGCTTGCATCCAAGCGTCGAGCTCAGCTTCCTCCTGTTCTAGCTGCTCCAAAGCCTCATCAGGTACTTCCCGAACAGCTTCAGAACCAATGACGCCCTGGTCACCGAGAAAGCCTATCTTGTGCTTCTCTCCAGAAAGGAAGGCCCAAACTTCCTCTCGCCGGACGCCATCCGACTTCCCAATGCCTTTTCCAGAAGACAGCTTTACATCAAGCTCCTTCTTGGAAAGCCCCCGATATGCCAAAAAGCTCTCCGCGAACCACTTCGTGAAGCCGGCAGTTCGGAAAGTCGACAGCTCAGGATAAGAAATCGTGGCAGTAGTGTCTTCAGCACTATAGAAAGCCCATGCATTTCTGCCATCCTGCAAACCCCCAAAACGCTTCACCATACTCGAAGGCGCTCCAACAACGCCTTGAGAGAAGCCCAACTGAAGCGCAAAGCGAGAAGGTACATACGGCTGGATGTCGACGAAAAGATGTCTACGGTACACCATCGTGCCGACTCGTATGCTGAAAAGCCACTCCTTCTCTGCATTGGTCAAAGAGTAATGCCTTCCCGACCCTGCTCTGGTAGAGTCTCGGGAGGCACCAAAATCAAAAGCCTTCTTCCGCAACTCCGGAGAAAGCTTAACTGAAGACTGCCCCATCTCGACGTCCCTGAACCGTCGGATCCTCATGCGGGCAAACAAAAGTGATTCAGATACGGCTTTTCCCTTAGCCAATCGAATCATCAGAGGATCATCATCCTGTGCAGCACCCAGCTGGTGGAAGCCAGGACAGTGGTATACAAACCACGAATAAAAGATATGGGCTGAAAATACCCTATTCATAGGGAGCCCAAGCCGAACCAAGAAAGCAGCAGCCTGCAGTTCGGTACACAGGTAGGAGTAAAGAGCGGGCACCAAAGCAAGCCGCTCTCCAAACGCCATCTGACAAGCCGGAAAAATACAATGCGGCCTGATGTGCGTCCCATCTCCACCAGCAAAAATAGCCTCACCCAGCCAAAAAGTGAGGTAAACAGCAAGATCCCTCCGCAGTGTAATGTCAGAACAAATGGCATCTGTGCTCGCGAAGAAACCCTTCAACTCTTCCTGCATGGCCAATGTCTTCTTCCTGTCTTCCCGGGTCATGCTATCAGGAGACTCTTTGCTGTCAAAGAAGTTGAAGAATGAAGAGCCATAACTCTTCCAACTGCTGGATCTCACTTTCGAGCCCTCCTTCAAAAAATCATAGAAGGCGACGAGCTGAAAGTATAGGAGCCTGAACTCCTCTGACTGTTCCTCAAGGACGCTGTCAATCGGCATGAACTCCTCATAGAGTTTGCCAAGGATGGGCAATCCAGTAATAGCACTCAACTCCTTCAGAGAAAAACCAATCTCACCGTTCGTGACAACGAAGGTATTGGTCTGAGGGAGGAAAGACTCCAACATAGCCATGAAGGCATCATCGGAAAAAGTCACGGTCTCCCTAAAAGCGCGGACCGCGTCGAAAATCCCGGCTTCCTTCAAAACGGCGCCCCCAATCAGCAAGGTGCGGTCAGTCCATGACTTCCAATCGGAGTCAGCATTGAAACGGCCACGAAGTCGAAAAGGCTTCACCCAGGTACTGCCGTCACCGCTGAAAACGCCAAGGCCCACCGGTCTCAAATCGACCGACGGATAATCAGAGCCCTGGTAGCCGCTGGCTGGCATCAACATGTCCATACGGACAGGTGGCTTCTCCGCAAAACCGGAAGGTCCACCAACAAAAACCCCGGTCTTGATCACACTGGTCCTCTTCACCCAGCTCGGAGGATCTTCCCTCTTAGGGCACGTGGGAGAAAGGCTCAGGATCGAGATGGTCCGGTCAAAAGACGACCGGGTAGAAATAGTTCTCTCTTCACCATCAGCTGTGTAAGAGAACTGAAAACATCTCCTTTGGTATGTCAAGTCGTCAGGGACTGCATCTCCAAAGAAGAAGGTAGGCTTGGGCAAAACCCTCAGATCGTCCATAACCCAAGGACGGTTGCTTACCATGATCTTATAGAATTCCTCATTCTTGAGAGCGATCAATCGCTGTCTCATCTCATCACGATTGAGGGAATCGCATTCTTCCAAGTTCTTCTCAACAAACTGGACCTTCTCCCAGGCCTGCTGAACGGCCACATTGGAAGATCTAGCAGATCGACGAGGTACGCTTGTAGCAGGCTCTTTACCCTTGTTCGCTCTGGAGGAACCACCTGCAAAGGTTGGAAAAGAAAAAGATCGTCATCAAAATGACAGGATTTCGCTAAAAAAAAAAAAAAAAAAAAAAAAAAAAAGGGGGTCACTTTGTCCCACCAAAAATCTGGTGAAATTTTGGCATGACTCCGGGGCAATTCCAAAGAAAAAGGAAATACCCCGACGGAAATAGAAAGTTTGAAGATGGGCTCAACATTGCTGCGGGCTCCGAAACTCCAAACTTTCGAAACCTCAAAATCTCCGCAAAATCAAGAAGGGCTCAACATCGCTGCGAGCTCCAAATTCTCAAATTTGCAAAGATTTTCAGGTATGCTATCACATCATGCTACTCAATTCAATTTACAAAAAGTACATGCATGAACATCTAGATTTGCATAAAAACGCATTATCATGATGAGCAAAAAAAAAAAAAAAAAAAAAGAAACTTTCTCAAAAAAAAAAGGGGGAGAAAGAAAAGAACAAAAAAAAGAGAAAGAAACTTTCTCAAACAAAAAAAAAGAGAAGAAAGAAAACAGCAAAAAAAAAAAAAAAAAAAAAAAAAAAAAAAAAAAGGGGCCACGTGGCCGTACGGACCAGATCCGTACGGATCTGTCCGTACGGCCCACAAAAAAAAAAGAGAAAAAAAAAAAACGTGAAAAAAAAAGAGAAATCACGTGGAGAAGAGAAAAAAAAAAAAAGAAGAAGAATAGAAAGAAAAGAAAGAAAGAAAAAAAAAGAAGAAAGAAAAAAAAGAAGAGAAACTTTTTTTTTCCTATTCTCTACATAAAGTTTTCTTGAAAGAAAAAGAGAGAAAACTTACTTGAAGCCATTGATGGAGAAGAAGAAGGAAAAAGCTTGAAGATCCTTGAAGAAGAAAAACTCTTGGCCTTGGAGCTCTCTTGAGATTGTTGCAAAAGAAAGCAATAAGAGCAAGAGATCCTACCTCCCTTTGCTTTTATAGGAGAGAGCAAATCAAAGAAGGAAACAAAGAAGAAAGGTAAGTGTTACTAAGTAGTAACCTTACCAAAAGAGAAGGAATTAGAAAGATTCTTTCCCAAAAAGAAAGATGTCTTTGAGAGATTTTCTCCCAAAATCAATCAATGAGAGATTCTCTCCAACAAAAAAGGATATTGGAGATTTCTTCCCAAAAAGAAAGATACCTTGAGATATTCTCTCCCAAATTAAGGGAATATGAGAGATTCTCTCCCATAAAGATAATTTTAGATATTCTCTATCCAAATGAGATATCTTTAGATATTCTTTACAAAAATGGCCCCACATGAGATCTAAGCCATCCTAAAAAGCTTAAGGTCCCATGGGCTAGCCCATATGAGCCAGGTTTGACCACCTAGGCACTAAAAAAAAAAAAAAATGGGCTTTTAGTCAGGAAAAAAAAAATCCCTCTTACCCAAGAGCATACAAAAATGGTTCCATGCCTCTTTTGAGTTGATTGGACCATACAAAAAAAAATCCCAAGCCCCATGAGCTTCCAAAAATCCAAACCACTCCAATGGACCCACACAGTCCCAAAGAGTGACCAAAAACCAAATCCTGGTCCCCTAACTTGCCACATACAGCTTGTTAGGTCACAAGACCAAAACCAAAAACCAAATCCTGGTCCCCTAACTTGCCACATACAGCTTGTTAGGTCACAAGACCAAAACAAAAAACCAAACCCTGATCCCCCAACTTGCCACATACAGCTTGTTGGGTCACAAGATCAAAACCAAAACCCGATCCCCTAACCTGCCATATATAGCTGGTTAGGTCACAAGATCAAAAACAAAAACCCAAATCCATATCCCTGATGTCATCTTCAAAACGTTGCCTCGAGATGGTGTGTGATTCCCCTCGCTACCATAAAATTCCCCTGGAAGCTCAAAGGCTACTCTACCAAAGGAAAGATTGCTCAAAGACTCTTGGTCAAGACACAAGCTCTCCTTCAAAAATCTCTTCGAGGCACATCGACTACAAAAGTCAAGCAACTCGTCGCTGTACCTCGAGGGGGCATTTGTTGACACCAAAAATGTCACTTTGCCTCTTCAACATCAAGAAAGCTGCATGAAGTCGCAACCTGCCATAAATAGGCAATGCAACTTCTCAAAAAATCAAATCTTGTCAGAATCAAACAAAAACTGCAAGATCCTTCAAGATAGCCAAGAGAAGAGTACATATGAAGTTTCGGGCCATTTCAGAATCATTTGGCCTAACTTCGCTTCTCCGACAGCTAAAATGGCGCTCCCGGCGGCGACATCATCGGAGACGTCAAAACTTCGATCAGAGCCTACGGATGACTCCAGCATGTCTCAAAAGGGCTCCATGCCAAATTTCAAGTCAAACCGACAACGTTTGACCCTCCATCAATGCTCGAGCAGCAAAATCAAGCCTCCCGGCGGCGGAAACCACCGGAGCCTTCGCTCATCAAACCAAGTGCATGAGTGGCTTCAACATGCTTCCAAAAGGCTGCACGTCAAATTTCAGGTCATTCCGAAAACGTTTGACCAGGTTTCGATGCTCCGAGAGAAAATCAAGCCTACCGGCGGCGGAGCAACCCGGGACCATGTCATCCAAAACGGAGCCCATGGAACGTCTCAAAATGACTCCAATAGGCTCCCCGTCAAATTTCAGGTCAATCGGACATCGTTTGACCACATATCAAAGCTCGGCATTTTCCCCGCAGCAAAATCAAGTGAAGCATCGACGGGACCCCAAACGGCTTCAAAACTCAAACAAAAGCCTATGGTTGGTCTTATTTATTGCTCAGGAGGCTTCACCTCAAATTTCAGGTCATTCCGACATCGTTTGACCAAGTTTCGACTTCTGGCGGAAAATCAGCAGCTCTACGCGACAAAGTCTTCGGCTTTCCCGGAAAATTAGAAACTTTGCACTCTAAAAATGCAAGGATTCTCATCAAGTTTTCTACAGGGAAATCAAGCCAATAAATGAGAAGAAATGTCAAGAAAAATACAGAAGAAAACGGCGACGAAAAAGACCTCAAAACGACCGCAAAACGGGCTCCGAAGGGGAAAAATCCCCCAGGGTCGCAGACCCCTGCGACCATGGCCCATGGTCGCAGGCCCCTGCGACCATGGGCCATGGTCGCCGGTCCATGGTCGCCGGCGACCATGGCCCATGGTCGCCGGCGACCATGGAGGTCCGGGTCACCGGATTTTCCGCCGGTGACCCGTTTTTCCGTCTTTTTTCGCGTTTCGCGCACTTTGGCCCCTGTGGTTTCCTGAAAATGTGATTTTTAGTGCTTGAAATTGACTCATATCCGACGACATCCGTCAAAATCACGGGTCAACCTCCAAAAGCATAAAATCATCAGTGATCGCTCCAAGATCGCCAACCGGCTGACCAAGAAAGTGCACTTTCTGTCCGACCGATCGTGAAATCGACAAGACAGATGTCACCGGCCCGCTCTTAGCTATCAATGTCTGAAGTTACATGTTCATCCGATGTCGATCAGCATGTAGATCCATCGATGATCGTCGCCAGAAGAATTCCAGAAGACACGGCATGGCCCGCGACTCTTCGACTGCTCGGCGACCAATTAATGTGGTTAATTGACTAGCTTTATTGCAGTCATTAATTCATTTCTTTGGACGGCCCAATCAGAAGCAAGCATTTGGGAGTTACAAGTCAATTGATTCATGGCATTTAAACCATGAAACTCCTTCCATTATGGTAATTAAGGTGATTAAAAGCCCTTAATCTCCATCGGCCAATCAGATTCAAGGAAAAAGGAGTTACAAAATCAAGAAATAAATCTTGTAACTCCTCCCATTAAAGCCATTAAGGCTCATAAACCCTCCTAAATGGCTACCAAAAGCCTATAAATAGGAGAGCATTCCATTGAAATGGAGAGGGAAAAAAGATCAGAAAAAAGAGGAGAAAATCAGAGAAGATCAGAAAAAAAGATCAGAAAGAGATCTGAGAGAAAGAAAAAGAGAGAAAAACTCTGCTGAAGTTCTGCACCGGCCACCACTACAAGGTGACAAAAGTCCCTTGGGGGGCACCCCCCCCAAGGTCCTTGCCTTCTCCTGCTGCCTCCAATGGCTTAGACGTGGCTTTTCAGCCCGTCTACTTAGCTTTTTATTGGACATAGGACCTTCTCTTGGTCTTTGTCCTCTAAAAACCTGAGGTTATAGCCAAGCCAAGCGAATCAAGAGCATCTTCTGTTCTCATCTGCATGGATGATGGCGAAGCCCATACATGGCTTGCGACCGTCAATCTGAACGAGTCCCCCACAATCTCCTGAAAAGTTAGATCTTCCTTTTCTTGCTTTTCATTGTAGTTTGTATTTTTCTAAAAGAGACAAAAATCACAACTCTTGTCTTTCATTATTGATGAGAATTGTAAATCGGCTATAAACGCCAAAATCGGCTATAAATGCCAAACAAAATCGCCTTTCACGGCAAACCAAGAAAATGTCTCTTTTCTTAAATATTTGTGCAATGGAAAACTTGAAAGAAGTTGATTTCCTTTTTACTTGCGAAGGTTGATCTCCGGATGACCACTTGCAATTCCAAGTAAAATAGAAAATCTGGCACACCCACACAAAAGAAATGTTGATGCACGCTTCAGGGCCCGCCAGGGCGCGAAAGGGTCGGACCCGACGGACTCCCACGTTCCGCCGACCCCGGTAGCCGCCCCAGCGGGCGCCTCGGAGCGCGTTCCATCAATTGCCAATTTTTATAATTGACTATTAATATTTATTTTCCTTTTTCTCTTCAGGTTTGAGAGCATCGGATCGATATCGTCAGCCTCCTCAGACAATTTGTTTATTTTTGTAATGAATATAATTTGTGGAAACTTTTGTAATTGTTGGAATTTGTTGGACCTTTTGTAATGTTTTGAATATCATTAATATAAGACTTTGTTTTGGTATTAGTATTTTTAATTGATTTTCGTAGTTTAATATAATATATTAATATAATATATTCATATACAGGTATAAAAAGCAGGAAAAATTAGCAAAAAAAAATTAAAAAAAATTTTGAAAAAAAAAAGACTATTAGCGACCGCCACTGGCGGTCGCTAATGGTGAATTTTAAAAAAAATAAAACTAATGGAGGTCGCTAATGAAGATTTAGCGACCGCCATTGGTGGTCGCTAATACCTTTAAAAAATAAAAAAATAAAAAAAAAAATTTTGGCTGTGTTCGCTGGCGGTCGCTAGCGGTTGCTAATAGTATTAGCGACCGCCACGTGGCGGTCGCTAATACTATTAGCGACGAAGTTTCCGAGGCCCCTCCTTGGCGGTCGCTAAAGACTATTAGCGACCACCAGTGGACTTTTAGCGACGGCTTTTGGCGGCCGCTAAAAGTCCTTTTCCTAGTAGTGTGGAAATTCCACATTTCACGCGTAAGGATTACTCATTGACACCTATCAAAGAACATTTATTTGCGAAAGCATGTATATCATCAATAACAAAGCTGCCATGAGCAATCTATTAACTAATCCATTATTTACAATTTCCATTAGACTTAGTTAATCTGTTAAGGGTTCCATGTTTAGGGGCCTACATGGTCAATTCTTTCTCAACCTAAGAACCTTATTGGTTTAGTTTTTGTATCACAATCATCCTCAGAAATTGATTATGAAGAGTTTAGTCCATTGATTCCAATTTAGGGTCCAAACTAGGTATAAAGTCTTTTTCACAAAAGAGATAGGGCCCGGTTCAATGGTCCACATGTCAACTTCCAATTCCAATCTCTGATCATTAGAATGTGTAGACTATTGGTGTCTACGTTACAAGAGCTTTCCGACGATACGTGGAACTCCAAAAAACCGGTATAAAGATAAAAAGTTATGGCAATTTAAAATTGACAATGTTGGGTCCAATGGGCCTACCCGCTCGAGTGAGCCCAATCCTGCTGGCAGAATTCTGGGCAATTTCTAAGTCTGAAAATGTCCACTTTCAGCTATGTTAGACATGATTTGAGCCTCCAAAGCTCCATGAACAAGCTATTTATCAACCCACATCCTTTCCGTTATCCATTAACACTCATATATGCATAAACCATTTCACATTATGAATTCCTTTCAAATGAAAAGGCTGAATTAACATTCAAAATAATAACGATCTTCAATCAATAAACCAATCAACATACATGAATCTAATTACTCATACTTGCCTAAAATGATGCTTTTCCACTCAAATATCTTCTTTGGCTCAACTTAGCTAAAATCCTCAAAATGCTAGCTCATAAGAAACTCCTACAATGGTGAAATGCCATAATGGAAATAAATTAACATGCATGTAATTTAAATGGCTCTAATCCCCTAGTATAATATAAAGAACACATTAGAGAGGGGAAATCTTACCAAGAAAGTGGGTAGGGAAGAAACAATGAAGGAGAAAGCTTGGGTTGGAGAAGATATCGAATTTGGAGATGGGTAATGCTTCTAGTTCTTCAAATTAAACATGTACAATTCCTAGAGTGAATTGAAGTTAATGGAGTGATCGGGTGAGAAGTGTAGTTATTTGGAGAAGATGGTTGCATATGGTAAATGGAATGGAGGAAGGAGATGAATTTGGTGGCTAGATTGCACATGCATGCCCTTCTTGTAGTTTGAAATGGCAAGGAAGAAAGAAAGGATGGAAATGGAGAAAGAAAGGAGAAGTTTTCTTTGGCCGGGAACATATGAGATGAAATGGGTACTGTGGAACAATGGTGATGGCTTTTAAAGGGGCAACGCTTGTTCCCTTTGCATGCAAGTCCAATGTCTTATGAAAAATTTGGGGAAAAGGCTTCTCCATGAAGGAATTTTGAAAAAGGGCTTTTGAGAGAGGAATGGCTTAGAATGGGTTGTGTTGGGTCCAATTAGGTTGAGTCCAAACATGAATTTTAATGTTAATGACATGCTTATGAAATGCACTTAAACTCAATAAACTTTGGCAACACGTGTGGCACAAAATTACCAAAAAGGTTATAGGTCTACCTAAATTAGTTCAACACTCCACTAATCTACTTATTCCATCACAAAACAATCCAAAACACATATTTGGCACCTAATTAATATTAATTAGGCATTAATCACATTTAAGCGGGGTCGGGGTCTTACAATAATCATTTAATCACATTTAATGAAAACAATGCTATCATACGGAAACAAGAGGAAGACAAGGATTAAGGTCCACGTTTTGAAAACAATGCAATGACGTAAAGAAATATGAATGGATACTATTAAGAATGTTTAAGATTCTCCATATGACCTACTTTGCTTGAAACTATTTTAGGCAAGTTAGGATTACTTTTTAGTGATCTAAATTATATGAAATGAAAGAAGGACAACTAAACATTCTACCAATAAGGAAACACATCTACCAAAGAAAAAGAAAAAACTAAGCAATATTGTTAGAATTGCTGAGTTGCAAAACCCTTGTCAGGAAGTGTACTTGGAGCTGCCATTGCATCTTTCACTGATGAAACGCAAAATTAATAAAGAGGGATTTTGAGGTATGCATCACAAGCTTTCCCTTAACTTGCTTTCTTTGATCAGAGAATGCTTGAAGTTGGTGACTAATGGATTATTCATTGTGGTTATGCTAAGGTTTCTTCTTTCTTTCTTTGTGCGTGTGCGTATGTGTTTTACCTCTTTCGGTTTTTGTTTTGCCTTCATCCTCTATGATATCACTCATCAATTTGCTATTAATAAAGAGATGAGTCAATGATTAAGAAAAAACACAAGCAGCAAATCCATTTAAGATAAGGAAGACATTAATATCATGAATTTTTATTTCAACAGAGAACTCGATATCACACATTCATACACACACACATATCATGTCTCCAACCACCCAAGACAGCATAGTTGCTATTCCACAAAACATAAGCATCATCACAATCAAATTAACTAGTTAAATGTAAAGCAAGAAGCCAAATTCTCAATCTGAGTCAATCTTGAAAGCGTCATGGCAGCAGAAGGGTACATTCACTAAGAAGAGCAAGGCCCGACCCGTGTAACATCATCATCAGCCTTGAGGTTCTTTATACCACCAGAAATCTGTCGCATTGGCCTCAATTGCTTTATGACTATAACTGCAAAAAAAAAAAAAAAAAAAAAAAAAAGTAAGTACTTCATGGAATAATCCAATAAAAATAGAAGGAAGAAAGTAAACTCACTATCACAAATGCAGGAAATGCTTGGCAAAAACACTGCAAACAGAAAATGTTAAATATATGTGCGATGATCATGGTCATAAATGCTCTTGATGTGCCTAAGCCTTTGATCTTGTCTTTCAGCTCGCATATTAGACCTGAAATACTCGGACATTGCGAATAGCTCCACCTGTTTCAGCATGGTAAGATACTCAATGCCTTTAGGCGCCCACGATAGGTTTATACAGCGCCTAATGATCATCTTTTGAAGTTTTGGCATTGCTCCCTTCTCCAATTGTATATACCGTAGCACAGGTAATCCGTCGAGGCATAGCAGTATGAGATTTGGAAATCCTCCTTTTCCCTTGCCACTTGGTCCGCAATACAATGAATTTCCAACATATGCCTCAAGGAGGGTGAGTTCCTTCAAAGAGCGAAGAGCATGCAACCCCTGAAATGGATCTTTTTCCAAGTAAGACCACCCCAGTGTCAAGCGTGTGAGCTGCTGAAGGGTGAAAATCCACGAGGGTAACATCATCAAACGCCCTCGCAGGTAAACACGTTGAAGATTTTGTGGAGGTGAGAAATATTGGTAGTCCAAGTTTAGAAGCTCGCTTGCATTTGTGGATTGTGCGGAGAAGGAATTGAGATTTGTCATCTGAGCAATGGATGAACAAATGCTCTGGCCATCTGCGTTTCTAATCCCCACAATGCCTAGCCGCCTCAGTTGGGTCAATTTCCCCAGTTCACTGATTATACCATTATCTCCATTTGCATGTATCACCGAAAGCTTCTGCAAGGCTGTTAAACTTCCGATGCCCCGAGGCATCCTCATTGCCTGAACGCAATCGAAGGACGGCACACCCATAACATCGTTATACTTATACGCAAGGAGATGGCGTAGTTTTTTGAGCTTTAAGATTTGATCAGGCAACTCACTTATGCCAGTCCCCTTCAGGTTCAGCACTTGCATGTGTTCAAGCTTCTCTATGGTGTTTGGAAGGCTTCTAATTCTTGTATTCGCCAGACTTAGGTACCGTAAGAAAATCAGCTCCGCCAGAGATTCTGGAAGATTTGTCAACGGAGCACTTTCAAGATCCAACACTCGCAAACAACGAAATTTAGTGCACAACTGTTCCATGCGAGGTTGGCTCGTCCCAAATGCGAAGAAAGAGCGGACATGAGATAGGTCTGAGTCATGTGAACCATTAGTGTCATCTCCAGAAATCGACAAGCGACGGATCTTTGCGTTGCTGCGGCTGGCTCCATTCCTCTTTGTGGAGAAGACATAGAAACTCTGCTCTTTGGCTTTCGAAACAATGAAGCTGAGCATGAGAGGATGAACTTTATAGCTCTTTACCCTCCCGTAATTGCTTCGCTCAGCTACTTGAAGCATACTGTGACCGATGAGCTCGTTGAGGTGTTGATCAGATGTTTCCTCCATTGTCCTCTCCTCATTTTCTTTTATGAACCCTTCTGCAATCCACAACCGAATCAGCCTCATGCGGCTGATCAATTGGCCTTCAGGAAAAACCCCCAAATACATCAGAAACGGCTTAAGGTCATAAGGCATGGCTCTGTAGCTGATTGTTAGCGTCCTCATCGCACGGCTACCATCAAAGCTACTTTTAAGTACCTGTTTCCATTCCCCTACATCTGCGCCCTTATTCCTCAGCAGATTGCCCATTGTGACAATGGCAAGAGGAAGTCCCTGACATCTGGCCAAGATTTTCCAAGCAAGATCGTCTAATTGCAGAGGAACCTCCTCGAGGTATGCATCTGGGAATGCCTTTTTAATGAAGAGATCATAATTGTGTGGTGCTTGCAGAGGTTCGACTTGGCGCACACGACCATGAGCTTCTACAGTATCGATGCGAGTCGTGGTGACTATTATCCTACTACCATTTCCATGGCAAGGCAATGCATTTTTTATATCACTCAATACATCTACAAGCCAAACACCATCAAGGACAAGCACATACCTCTTTAGATTCAACAAGTCACTGAGTGTCTCTACAAGTCGTAAGCGGTTCATCGATTCAATTCTTTCAGGAGCCTGCATTCTATGTCTGCTAGTCTCATTGTAGAACTCGTCTACAATGAGCTTCAACAGATCATCGGTTGTACACGGTCGTGGCACCTTAATCCAAGCACGACACTGGAAGCGTGCCTTCACTCGCTGGTCGTCGTAGACTTGTTTAACAAGAACAGTCTTGCCAATTCCTGACATCCCCACCACTGAGGTCAGTTGGAGAGTGAGGCTGCGTTCATCTTCATCTGTCAACCAGCCTACTAATTCTTGGATCGAATCTTCGATGCCCACGATCTCATCTCTCCTTATGTGAAGAGAAGAGTCTCGAGGATCGTCCATTTCTTCAGAATTGGGATGATGGGAACTATTGTTGCCCGAGTATCGATTCATCCGGTCACAAATTTTATGGAGCCGTTCCTTGATGTCTCTGATTTGAGTGGCTGCGTCGTGTCTATTTTTCATATCTCTAAACTTTTTGGTGAATCGATGCCGATGGTGCCTTTGAAGGTGAAGGGCGAACGCATCTAAAACGTCTTCGATGTCGTATGCTTCTTCTCTTATATCGTTAAGCCATGGCTCTTTTATCGACTCATCAGTGATCTGAAGAAAATGTTTCATGCTTGCTAACTCGGACTGGATGTCGCAAACATCTTGACTCGCCCTACGCTGCAGATCAGCATGCTCTTGGAAGAAGGCATCCAGTTTCTGGAATAGGAAGACTGCACCCTCGCTTGCCATTTCTGTGAGCTAGCTTTTTTCTCTTTTAGATTTTGTTTACTGGTTATGATGGCTGGAAAGTAATCATCTGGCCTCTTCCCTTTATAGCAGTTTGTTTGAACAAGGGCTAAAAGAACTAAGATCAATCATTAGAAAAAATACGGACGTTGATTGCTGCTCACCTTCTCACATTTCCTTGTTTAATTCATGGGGTTGAAAGACTCAACATTTCAAAGTCTTTTCAAGTTGGCCAAGTTGATGAAATGGATTGAGCTTGACCTTTCAACCATTTATGAGGATATTATTAGGGTTTATCCAAGTTGTCCGAGAAGACTTTGAAAGAAAAATTGGTACATTTGTGAGGGACCATTTGCAAGGAAGTCCATTTAGCGACCCTCTCACCCCAGTAAAATAGATCCCTTGAGTGGTCTATTACATCTAGATTTCTGAAGGTGGGATATGTGTAGGGTAACTCACTGTGGCGTCCACCTCCTGATGATCTGAACCATTCGATTTGAATTCCATCCCCTTATATACGCAAATTTTATTTTGATATGATTTGGTTTCACCATAAGATTTAACAGAGGAATGATGATATGATTAGCACAATATTGCACATTATTCTGCCAAAAGAAAAAACCATATGCATTATTTACGTTATCAATTTTGTGTTCAATTTTATGGTGGCACTAAATCCTATTAAAGTAAAATTTGAGTATATACTGATGGCACGGGATGGAATTCACCCACTCAAGGGACCTGTACTTGGCCCAACAAGTCTAGTCAACCAGCCAGAGTTATATGGACAAAGGGCAGGACGACCATATTGTGTACAAAAAGCATATTGTGAACCCAGCATGCCTTTTTTCCGTTTTCTTGTTAGATGAGAGGTGAGTTTCCATCTTCACTTCTTTTCAATGTCTTTTTTCGCACGGATGATAAAGATTGGGCAACAAACGCTTAAATTGCAATCGATCTGGAACGTTCATGCTTAACCACTGTCAAATGTCAATAAGGCTATATATGGGTCATCTTCTCCATTTAAAAACCAGATTGGACTAGCTGGTTCCACCTGGTTGAATTGGAAACATGGCCGGACTAAATGGAGAAGTTTTAACGGGACAAGAAACATTAATTTATGAGAGAAATTTTCATTTGAAAAACTTCACTGGTAAGGTGGCTGCAAATCTAAAATTTATTGTCATTTAAAAACACACTGTATAGAGAAAAAGAAACGTTTGCTTTAATGTTTTTTTGGAATGTGAAAAGATGAATTTAGTGAGATATGATACTAACTATTATTATGAGACTTTATTTTTTTGGGGAGAGAAAAAACAACTATGGTAGTTCTTTAATGCTTTTTTAGAATGTGAAAATATGACTTTAATGAGATGTGATACTATACGGCCTTTTTTTTCTGGGGCCTAAAGCAAGGGCTTTTTTCCCCTTATGGTTGAGCCGCCGTTGACTGGAACCACTTCATGGTTACTATGTTGTTGTTCAATTCATCCGTAACCAATTCCTCTTAGCTGAGTTTTGTGAATTGTACGGTTCAATCGGCAAACTGCCAGACCCAAGTAAAAACAATTTATTTATTTATTGAATAATGATATGTAAAGGTATAGTTGATCGACATGCCAAAACCTAAGATTATGAATGGAAGATCTGAAACTTAGCATTGTAACTTGTTGAATTTCTAATTGTTCAAGAAGTTAAATTACCAAAGTATAGCTTAATGACTTTTGAGTATTATAATTTTAGATATTTTATATCTAAATCTTAGATATCAATAAGAATCGATGTGCTTCTCCAAGTGAATTCTGACTCCATCTAAAACACTGGTTAATTGAGGAGGACTAATTAGAAATATGTGAGAATCTTCATTGATCCTCCTTTTGAAAAAGTCCAAGCCATTCATCAAAATAAATTCCTACTACCTCTTATGAATCTACCAAATTTCTCTTTAATAATGGGTCTTGCAGAAATTATACCGCGTGAAAAGGTCTCCGTGTATCCTTCCACCACCAACTTGCACTAATTTTATCAGTCTCTTCAGTCTTCACCAACCTTCATGAATTTTTATATTTCCACTTGTAAGATGTGACGTATTTTTTTTTTCTTAATTCCATGGAGAATCTTATAGTTATCCAAAATTAATGTATCTGAAGCTTTAAGCTTTCTAACTCGATCGATGTGGCGGACATTTCTTAATTCCAATCGATTATTAGCATGCTCATGAAGGAATCTAGGTTCTGGAGTAGGAAGAGAACAACACCCTCGCTTGCCATTTCACTGAGAGCTTTTTACTCATTTAGATTTTGTTTACTGGTAATTAGGTTGGCTGGAAAGTAATCATCTGACTTTTCCTTTTAGAGCATTTTGTTTGTAGAAAACACAAAAGCAATAAGATCAGTCATAAGATTAATAGCGCATAATATCATGTTAGCTAGTCACATTATCAATCACGTGTTCAATTTTATGGTGAGACCAAAACCTATCGAAGTAGAATCTTAAGAATATACTATTGGAGGAGATGAAATTCAATTCTAATGATTCATATCAATAGTGGGTGGGCCCCATGGTGAGTTTCACCCATCACACTGATAGTAAGCGTGTACTAATAGTCCACTCCGGGGGATTTGGACTTACATTTAGAATTCGGATCACATATCACAGTTGTTCTACCTTCACCGTGAGTGGACCAATAACAGACGTGGCGGATTGTTATTGGCCCACTCACGATAAATATTTAACAAATGTGGTAGGTGATCCGAACTGTTACGTTCAACGAGTGACTAAAGGGCCTGAGGGCTGGACCTGCCGTGAATTGTCTTGCCTTAAACGTAATAATTTAAAACTCTTGGCATTTTGTCTTTTGGTAGAATAGTCGACCTGGCATTTTTGCAGGTCGGTTTCCTTCTTTCTTGTTGCCTTGTTGACTTGGCATTTTTGCAGGTTGATCTCCTTCTTTGTTAATTTCCTTCCTAGCTTCTTGACCTTTTTTTCCAATGGATGCAAATTGATTGGGCACCAAAACACTGAAATCACAATCGATGATCAGGACTGACAATGTTTAACCACTGTCGATAACGCGTATGTGTCATCATTATCTACATTTCACGAGCTGGTTCCACCGGCCGGGTTGAACCGGAACCACTCATGGATTCTGTGTTGTTGTTTAGTTCAACCATAACCACTTACTCACTGTCAGCTGAATTTTGTAAATGGGTGTGGTTCAGTCGGCAAACTGTCTTTCCCGGTTCAAAACTGTGTATTTTTGTATTTAATAATTAGATGTCATGGATATTTGAAATGCCAAGATCACCTAATAATATATAATGGGAATATCTGTTACATGACACTGTAACCTGTTGAACTTTTAATTGTTTAAAAAGTTAAATTAAAAACGTACCACTAGCATGTTTAAAATGACTTTAGATACTTTATTTTTTACTTTTAGATATAAATAAAAATTGATGTGCTTCTCCAAGTTAACTCATGACTCACTATGAGCCGACTTGTCTCTTTAAACTCTATTTTTTTTTTGGCACCTAGCTATAGGGGGTTGGGATCCATCCTCGGGTGAGGGTAGTAGACTTCCGATGAGGTGATGGAACCCTCCAGTGAGGAGAGTGGACCTTGGGTGAGGTAAAAACTAACGCTTCTTACCTTACCAGTGAGGTCAAAAAAACCGCTCTCAAAATCCAAGATAGTTTTGGACATTAATGGATTTTTTTTTGTAAGGAGTTTTGGACAATGTTGAATTTGATTTCTTTCCAAAGTTGCAATCATAACGAGTTCTTTAATAGCTGATCATCATGTGGTGCGAATGTGTGGATTTGGCACCATCTACAGAGGAACGTGCAAGGAATTTTGCATCCTATTTGTATTATATGATGGCTCTACTTGATGAGAAAGCTTTGATTTGCCCTATTGAAAAAGTTTCCCATCTAAAAAGTTGTTAGACTAATTAGCAATGTGTGAGTCTCTTTAGTTGATCCTACTTCTGAAAAATCCAAACCATTCATCAAAATAAATTCCTACCTCTTATGAATCTATCAAATTAATTTCTCTTTAATATGAGTCAGTCTCATTATAGGATAAATTACTTATAAAATGCTTTGAAATTTGGTGAGAAACAGACTCTTTTTTGCCTGCTTATATAAATGTGTTTTTTACAATAATTTTTTATATTGGAAATCTCTTACAATGCTATGATGATTGTCCACTTAAATTTTATCAAAATGTTATATTTCGTAGTTGAAATTCTGAAATCCAGCCCATTTGAAAAGCCACAAATAACTTCAGTATATATATATATATATATTTTCTGCTATCGGAGGGTTCCCAACCTTTTAGGCTGGACTAATCCCTTCGGGCTCAAAGGGGAGTCGGATAAACTCCCATATAATCCCGTTGTGGTAGTGCAGTTTCAAACTTACAACCTCTTGATGCAAACCGTGGTCCTAGGCTAACCGATCTACCTCTTGCGGTTAATAACTTCAACATTTCAAATCACTGAATCAGGGTCATGAGGATTTTAGAATTTCATGTGTTGGACAATAGGAGAATTCCAACATTCTCTTGCAAGTCTTCTCTCACTTAATTCTTGCAAAAGAAAATGCCTCTTTTAGATGTATTTATTTTGCACTGTTCAAGTGAACCAACCACACACACAGGGTTCAAGGCTACTGCTGCAGGATTGTGGCTGTAACTTTGAGAACACATGCAATCTTGGCAGGACTGTAATTTGACGAGATAAATCACGGCAGGACTGTAATTAGACGAGAAATTTCATACTATATTATTGTAAGGTCCGTGACCTTACTGGGTCAGTTGGGCCCAATAACTGGCCCGTTGACCCATTTATTTTGAAATTATTATTATTATTGTTTTGTTAGATATTTAGGTGGGTTTAGATAGTGAGCGAGTTTCTTTTAGCGTTAGAATAGTGTCTGCGGAGTTTCGTTGGATTCTGAGTTCGTTTGACCCTAGTAAGGGGTAGTTTGCAATTTAGGGAAAATTGAGTGTTTTTCCGAAAATTCCTATTGCCATTATTTTGGGGTTCGTTGGAAAGGTCTCGTCGCGCTGATCATTTTTGTCTTCTGGCTCGTTGCGATCCGACGACCAGAAACCCTTCTAATAATTCATTCTTTCACCGGACCCACTTAAGGGTAAACTTGTCTTTTCCTCCTCCCTTTCTTCTTAATCAAGAGATTAGCCCTAATCTCTTTTCATTATCTGCAATGAGAACTCTACCGCAGCCATCTCCTTCTTCCTTATTTTTCCAAGGCTCCGGAACTCTTCCCCAGAAAGGCCATCTCGAAGATTCGAACCGCTCATCTTCTTCCTCGCGATCTCCTCTTTTCATTGACATCAGTTTGGTAAGATTTCCCTCACTTTCATCTTTTCAATCAATTCTCTTTGGCTCAGATTTAGGCTTGATCCCAATCTTTTCCTTTCTTTTCTTTTCCTTTGCGTGTTAGGTTGCGTTTGGTCGGGTTAGATTTGTGGGTTTTGTGATAGAGAGCTTCTCTTCGAATACCCCGATTCCAATCTTCTTCTTGGTTGAGGCAAGTAGATCTGCACTTTATAATTAAGCATGTGTGTATGTTTTCCATTGATTGGATGTGTTTTCTTGTTAGATTTCCCTAATTTCAAGCCTGTTTCTGTTATTAATTTGAGATTAATATGCTAGAATAGATTTTGGGTGAAAGAATTAAAAAGAATAAAAAAAGAAAAAGAAAAGAAAGCTATGTTGTGTGAACGTTCAGAACGTGCAGAACGTTTGAACGTTGACGTTAAGAACGTTCTGACGTTCTGAACGTCCGTCCGGCGCAGATTATTATAAATAAATAATAATAATAATATATTTATATTTTTTTATATATAAATACAGAAGTTCTCAGTTCAGAACGTTCAGACGTTCTGAACGTCAGTCCGTCGCAGGTACAGTGCGGCGCTGGTACAGTTTTTTAAATATATATATATATATATATATAAAAAGGCCAGATTTCTATGGGCTATATCTTTTAATTCGTCCATTGGAATTCTACATGTAATATACCGTTGGAAATCTCTCGAGATGTAGAATCCAATGGTTCTAGTTTCATCACGATCGGAGGTTGGGAAGTGATGTAAATATTCAGATTAATATTTCAGCTCATGTTTTATTGTAAATGAGACTAATAACTTAGGTTTGGGCCTTAGATATTGGAAACCATGAACCTAGTCTCTCACGTGACCATTAATGGGGTATTAAAATCGTAGCACGTGGCTTGGTGTGCTTCGATGGGTTGTCTAGGTATTCGTGTATTGTATATGGTTTAACCAAATTCGTATGGAGTTGAATCAATCAGTGTTTAACATGATTGTACACCCAGGAACTCTTTATAAACATTGTTAATTCGAATTCCCCACGCACTCCGTTAAAACAAATATGGTACATGGATGACAACACTTGCCTAGAATTGGATTGTAATCTCCTCTTGACTTGTTAACTGTATCCGTTGATTTTGTTCCTTGTACACTCTCTTGGCATAAAACACTTAATTAATTATGAAACATGAACTCTTGTAGAATTAGGTCAAGGATCTGACTTAGAGTATACCTTAGGAACCGTGTATCGTGTATTGATAAATATGACTGGCTAGCATGTAAGGGATTATCGTGTGGTTGGTTTGTTTTGTATTGTTTTGAATGAGATAATCCCTAAGAACATGTTTTGTCTATTGAGCTAGCTAGACTTGCTTGTCTTATTTTCCCCGCGTGTCAACACCACTTTATTATTATTTGCATATCATGGCCAGCTGCAGCTTGGGGTTTTATTGATGGGCCGGTTACTCGGACATCGGGGTGGGCAGTCGGCTTTAGACGGCGTCCATGGCGTTGAATAGTTGGGAGCGGGCTTGGACGGTGCTACTATTCCCATGACCAGGGGCTTGGACCCCCTTGGAGCCGGACTTTGGTGTCAGTAGTCCGAATAGGATTGTTACTGGTACCCCGTGAGGTGGCTTGGACATCCACGGAGTCTCCATCTTGTACATTGCATTACATTGGTAGTGGTGATTGTTAGTATTGCTAGGATTTCTGTTTATGATTCTGATGGTTATTTACTCATGCTTTATGCCTAGTTCTGTTCCTTGTATTCACTTGATTATGTTTTGTCATTACTCTTTCACTTGATGCATGTTATGTTTTAATTATATCTTGCTTATCTATTGCTGAACATGTCGTTGATTCTGTTCCTTGGTGTACAGACTCCTCAGGTGAGTACTACTACGAGGAGCATGCTGGTGAGGAGATCCCAGAAGATCTCCAACCAGCAGAGGAGGCACGAGAGTGGAGTGCTGATGACGTAGAATAGCGTGATCACTACCAGGCACATGAGAGATTCATTTTAGGGACATTTCATTAGATTTTATTTATGTCATTGTTATTATCGTTGAACCTTCCTTTATTGCTTTCATTTGATTTAATGGCCTTAGTTTCTGGGATGACCATTGTAATTAAACTAACTTCCTTTTTAGCTTTAATTGTTTCTTGCAACTTTAAATTTAATTGAGATTTATTATCCATTGTTAATATCAATGTATGAATTCCGCTATTGTTTTATGATTTGAGGTTCAAACACATTATCCTCACAGCGGACTTACGATCCTTGGGCTGAAAAGGACAAAAAATTTTAATTGGCCAAAAATTTCACTCCCCGGATCCGATTTATTCTCTAATCGGGTTCGGGGGACGTGACAATTATACCGCGTGGAAAGGTCAACGTGGATCCTTCCATGCATGATGGTCCACCACCATTTTTGTCAGTCTCTTCAGCCTTCACCAACCTGCATTATTTCCACTTGTAAGATTTGAACTAATCTTCTTAATTCCATGGAAAATCATATGCTCATGCAAATTTGTATTTGAATCTGAAGGATTATGCACATTTAGAAGGAGTCCTGAAAGCAATACATTACGGATATTAGTCATTACTCCGAAGTAGTCTTCTTTGAAGAAATGGTTTTAAGGGCAGCCATTTCAACTCTGCTACATCAAAGTGACAGTGACGTTGTGGGCTAAGCCAATAGTGTTCCATCTAATTATGGTCAAGGTCTTTTTGGTTGAATGGTTCAACAATGGAAATGTGATGTACCCCAGACCTCTCCCTGATAGGATGACTGACTTGACAAAGGCTGGCACAGTGGAAGGACGTGGTATATTTGTTCTCTCTTTGAACTTTCCTTCATCCAAAAATGGGGATAGCCCAGTGCACTAAATTTCTTCCAGTGCCAATTACTCTGAAGTAGTCTTCTTTAATTTGAAGAAATGCTTCAGCCATTTCTATTCTATATCATAGTGACGGTGGCGTTGTGGGCTAACCCAAAGTGTTCCTATCGAAGTCAAGGTCTTTTTGGTTGATTGGTTCAATGATGGAATGTGATGTACCCCATACCTCTCTTTGATTGGATGGCTGACTTGACAAAGGCTGGCACACTGGAAGGTTGGCATTTTGGTTCTCTCTTTATACTTTCCTTCATCCAAAAAATGTGGTTAGCCTAGTGCACTAAATTTCTTCTAGTGCCAATTACTCCGAAATAGTCTTCCTTAATTTGAAGAAAAGCTTTTAAGGGCAGCCATTTCTACTCTACTTCATAGTGGCGTTTTAGGCTAAGCCAAGAGTGTTCCCATCTAATTAAGGTCAAGGTCTTTTTGGTTGAATGGTTCTACGATGGAATGTGATGTTCCCCAGTGCTTTCCTTGATAGGATGACTGACTTGACAAAAGCTGGCACAGTGGAAGTGTGGTATTTTGGTTCTCCCTTCCAATTTTCCTTCATCCGAAAATGTGGTTAGCCCAGTGCACTAAATTTCTTTTAGTGCCAATGTGGAAAAATTATTTCTTGTTTTTCCTTTTACAAAATAGAAAATTTGAGAAATCCAAGGAAACAAGATTCCACAAGTATTTGAATTTCATTACGGCTGATTGTACATAGGAACTTCATTTTATCAAAGAAACCTTTATTTGTGGACCTTTTTACAATTATTGAACTAGAACATTATCATATTGGTCCTCACCTAACAAAGAATTGGACCTTCCGTGCATCCTAGTAATGCTCTTTCAAAAAAGCCCATTTGTTTGTGTAGCCCATTTCCGCGGAAGATGTTGTAGTTTTCTGCGGAAAACTTCTTTTTCATGTGTTTGGTGCGGCAGTTTTCCGCGGAAATACTTTTTCGCCACATCAGCTTTGTCCTCCCTAGGCATGAAAATAGACTTCCTAGGGGGGGGGGGGGTCTCTCTCTCCCCCTCACTCCACCCGGCCACCATCTTTCTTCCTCCTCTCCTCCCAACCCCACCCACCCCACACACATACCAACCCAACCACCCAATAGTTTTCACTAAAAAGTGGTTTTCTCTAAAGAAATCTATAGCTGCACCAAATAACATTAGCATTAATTCATCGAGGAAAACCTTTTTGCACCAAACATGAATTTCTAATTTCCTCAGAAAACCATTTCTGAGGAATTTAAAAACCATAGAATTTGCTGATGTGGCAATTTCATTTTTCCATGGAAGTTGCCTCTACACAAACGTGCTCTTATGGCTGATTGTACATAGAAACTTCATTTTATCAAAGAAACCTTTATTTGTGGACCTTTTTACAATTATTGAACTAGAACATTATCAGATTGGTCCTCACCTAACAAAGAATTGGACCTTTCGTGCATCCTAGTAATGCTCTTTCGAAAAAGCCCATTTGTTTGCAGGAAATTGTATGCCTGGGAATATAAATTTTTTCAGCCAGAGCCGGACTCAATTTGCATGCAGCTGAATCCAAACGAAACATGACCTGCATGAGACGATACTGACCCTATGGTCTTGTTTTTTTAGTGGAATTTCTGCCAAAAATTCCCCATGTCCAGGAATTTTTGGACATAATGTGACATGCTGTCTCCTAAAACTTATAAATCCCATATTTCTTCATTAGCATCGCTAAATTCCAACCACATGAAAAGTCTCTTTTGAATTTTGGGAATCCAGGAATTTTACTTCCTTTGCATTTTGGTGAAATTCATGATGCTTAAGCCCAAAGGAGGATCCAGGAATTCCACTATGTCCAGGAATTTAGAAATTTTGCAAACAAGAATTTCTGGAATTACAACAAAGAAACATGCCCTATTAGTATATTCAAAGCCCAACATCCATTTGGTTTGGGTAAGTTTGGGCCTACCTGTGATCTGAGTTTTGTTTCCTTTTCAAAACGTCTGAAATATGAATGTCCGTACCTGTATAGAGTTTAGTGTATGTAATTATGTATTATAAAAATAATATATATATATATATATATATATATGTGTGTGTGTGTGTGTGTGTCCACTATGTTTATATCAAATTGGGAACCGGGGTCAAGTTTAGTTACCCATGCTCACCCTTAATTCCATCAATGGGGGTTCAAAATCTAGCCCAAGCCAGAACTAAAGTGAATAATTTTGTTTTTATTTGGACCTAGCTAGTCATATTAGTTCAGAGGTAGGAGTTGAAAGGCAACTATTGACTGACCCTACTCCCTAGACCAAGCCCAATCACGACCCTTGTAGATTCAGGGTTCGGGTTGCATTTCTTACCTGATTAATAATGGGCTGTCTTTGGGCTTACTTCCATATCTATTGACGACCCATTTACATGACAGAACCCAAACCAACCTAAGTAATTGTACTATGACCTGCCAATCCAACTGGGTATTTCAGGTTCTTGGTGAAACTCTTTTAACTTCTAGGTTGGATTGAGGTTCAGCTCTTCATCTTCCAATTAACAAATGAAAATGGACAGGCATGGTTTGAGACAATACTTAGTAATGGAACTCTGATCACCCATAGGACCCAACCAGAAAATCCAGGTTAGGATCCAAGTCCAACCCGTTGCGTCCAGTATATATGAATGTAGAATCCCCATCCATCCTCAATCCAACCCAAAATATATCTTCTTTATGGGTATCCCTAAAGTCTTAGACCCAACACAAGTCGACTAATCCTCCGAGTGGTGCCCACTAAACCTACACTAATGCACACTTGGCAAATCTAAATATACCCTTAAAATAAAGAGCTTTTTGCATATACCCCTTAAGGTTTGCAAGATTTGTATGGTTTTGGTATTTACAGATAGGCCCCTACCTTTTCATTTTTATACTTTTTGTGTCCCCAAATTTAATAGCCAACCAACTATCAAAAGTTTTTAGCATGAAATGACACTTTTGCCCATATCTTTTTATCCTTATATGCTAAAATTCAAAGGCTTGAATTTATTTCAAGCTGGGGGCTAATGAAGGGCTTGGAGATGGATTGCAGAGAGTAGGAAAAAACCTCTTTGAGCTGCTGACTAATGAAATTAAGAGAGAAGCTTTGGTCTTCAAATATGGATTTGTTTCTGGCTCTCCAAATTGCATAGATGACTTCAAGGAAGATTGCTGCCATGTACTTTGAGCCAACTGGATCACTTCTGAGAGAAAGAGTACACCAGATACTAGCTGCGAGAGGGATGGAGGGGGCTTCATCTTTGTTGCAGCTAAAAGCCAGTGCCAGATTGGAATGGCTCTAGTGCAGGAGAAGAACATATGGGGAACTGAGTCTTCTTCTTGGTGACACCCACTACATCTAGAAGCTAAGGAGATGTCCAGGCGTTTCAGGTAGATCTCTGAGGGAGTCTTGTTGTGAAGCAGACGCCAGCTAAAGCACTTTGTTTTTGGGGGGGAGATGGAGTTCCAGACTAGAGAAGCTTAGGGTAGAGCATCTGCTCTAAGCCTGACTATCTTCGAAGCTGCCTTGAGGGATAGCTGGCCATTAGGGGAAGATTTCCAATTGAATTTGTCACTGGTTTCAGGCCTGGAAGAGAGAGCTGATAGTTGGCTAGAGAGCTGGATTAGGACTTCTGTGGGATAGCCTTCTGGGAGGGTCCAATAACCTGACTGAAAGAGAGAGGACAGGGATTGGTCCAGAGGGAAATGAAGTAGCGGAAAGCTACCTGAGAGAGACTTTTCTCCATTCCAAGAGTCCAGCCAGAGATTGATGTCTTTCCCATTTACAGGGATTCAGGTACTGCCTTCTTGGATGATAGGGAGCAGGGACCTGATCTTTCTCCAAATGCAGGAGCCTGAAAGAGAGGAAGGTTGACTCCAAATGGATTTGAACTTGAAATATCTGTCCTTGAACCATTTTGCCCACAGAGAGGAAGCAGGGACCATTTGCCAGCCAAGCTTAAGGAAAGAGGCTTGATTTATGTCTGCAATTCTCCTGATTCCAAGACCACCTTCAGCTTTTGGAAGGGTAATTGCTCCCCAGCTCACATAATGGATTCTAGATTTCTCAGCTTGTCCGGACCAGAGGAAATTCCTCATCATTCTTTCAATCTCTTTACAGATAGAGGCTGGGAGAGGGAGAATGGTGGCTAAGTGGAGGGGCATGCTGGAGATCACATAGTTAATCAGGATTAGTCTACCTGCAAAAGAGAGGCATTTGGCTTTCCACGCGCTGAGTTTGGCATTTATTGTGTCTAGGAGAGCTGAGAAATGGCGCCTCTTTGGAGTGCCAAAGCAGATTGGAATTCCCAGGTATTTGAAGTGGCTTGTGGTCTCTTTGATACCCAGGATGGAGCTGATTCTATTTTTCCTGCGGGTGCCACATTTTCCTATATGGAGCTGGCTCTTATGCAGATTAAAGAACTGGCCTGCTGCTGCCTGGTAAGTGTCAAGAAGGTCTTGAAGAACCAGAATGCTAGAAGAAATTCCCTTCATGAATATAAGAATGTCGTCTGCATAGAGGAGGTGGCAGGGAGTTGTTGGAACAGACGAGATCTGTCTGAAAATGCCTTGGAGATGGAGGTTGTGGAGGTGAAGGCTGAGGATTTCTTCTGCCAAAATGAAGAGGTAGGGAGAGAGAGGATCTCCTTGTCTTAGGCCACAGGAAGAGCTGAAAAAACCTTGAGGGGAGCGGTTGACCAGCACTGAACATTTGGTAGTACAGACGCATTCTTTGATCAAGTTTATCCAAGTTTCTGGGAAATTGAAAAATTGAAGAGCTGAGAAGAGGAAGCTCCAGTTGAGTTTGTCAAAAGCTTTTGAAATATCTAGCTTAAGGCATATGCTCCCTTTGGAGAGGTTAGAATTCAGCTTTTGGAAAAGTTCGAAAGCCAAGCCCGAATGGTGATGAATATTTCTTCCTTTGATAAAAGCTGCTTGATGTTGAGAAATCAAGTTTGGAAGGATTTTGGCTAGTCTACTAGCTAGGATTTTGGAGAGGATTTTATAAGAAAAGTTCAGCAGACTAATGGGTCTGAAATCAGCATAGCTAGTAGGATTTTTTATGTTTGGAATGAGGGCTAAGAAAAAAGTGTTTGAGGCTCTATAAATTTTTTTTAGAGTGGAAGAAATGCTGGACTGCTTTAATTACATCTTGACCTATTATGCTCCAAGCTGAGGTGAAGAATACTCCATTGAATCCGTCCGGACCAGGGCTGCTTTGCTTTTGTAGGCCAAAAACTGCTTCTTTGATCTCAACGGCAGAAGGAGAGGAAATCAAGATTGAATTCTGGAGATCAGAGACTTTTGGGCTGTCAATCTGGAGCAGAGAGGCACTAGGAAGGCTAGCTTGAGACGTAAATAGACTTGAGAAGTAATCGACTGCCAGAGAATTGATGGTAGCTGCATCTTCTATTTGTCTGCCATTGGTTGTGATGAGGTTGATGTGGTTGAAAGAGCTTCTGGCTCTGGCTGCATTATGGAAGAATGTTGTGTTTTGATCTCCTTCTTTCATCCAGGATATCCTGGATCTCTGCTTCCAGTGAATTTCTTGGGCTTTTAGAGCTTCCAGTGAATCCAGGCTATACCAAGAAGTTTGGGCCTACTTGCATTCATGAGTTTTGTTTCCTTTACAAAACGTCTGAAATATAAATGTCTGTACCTGTATAGAGTATAGTGTATGTAATTATGTACTATAAAAATAATATTTATGTCCACTATGTTTATATCAAATTGGGAACCAGGGTCAAGTTTAGGTACCCATGCTCACCTTGAATTCCATCAATGTGAGTTCAAAATCTAGCCCAAGCCAGAACTTTTTTCTTTTTCTTTTTTTTTTTGCTAACGGTGGGTTGGGCCAACCCTTTGGACTGGACTAATCCCTCCGGGCCTAGAGAGAAGCCGGGTAAAACCCCTATGGCCCCCAAGTGGAAACACAAGTGGACTCAACCTTCACGGTTCCTAAAGAGGGGTGAATCGGGGGTTGATACCGAGACCTCTAGCTCCGAAAGAGGAAGAAATCGTGGTCCTGACCACTCGGCCAACCCCTTGGGGGTTAAAAAAATCTAGCCCAAGCCAGAACTAAAGTGAATAACCCCCAACCATAATCTTATTTTTATTTGGACCTAGTCATATTAGTTCAGAGGTAGGAGTTGAAAGGCAACTATTGACCCTACTCCCTAGACCTAGCCCAATCACGACCTGTGTAGATTCAGGGTTCGGGTTGCTTTTCTTACCTGATTAATAATGGGCTGTCTTTGGGCTTACTTCTATATATATCTATTATCGGACCCATTTACATGACATAACCCAAACCAATACTATGACCTTCCCACCCAACCGGGTAATTCAAGTTAATTCTGGGTTAAACTCTTTTAACTTCTAGGTTGGATTGAGGTTCACATCTTCATCTCCCAATTAACCAATGAAAATGGACAGGCATGGCTTGAGACGATACTTATCAATGGAACTTGATCACCTAAAGGACCCAACAAAAAAATCTACGTTAGGAACCAACCCATTGCCTCCGGTGTATCTTTTTTGGTAGAAACATCTGGTTGATGTTTGCCTCCAGTATATCTGCATGTAGAATTCCCATCCATCCTCAATCCAACCCAAATATATATGTTTTTTATGACGTGGGTATCCTAAAGTCTTTGACCAAATCGGACTAATCCCCGGAGTGGTGGCGACTAAACCCACACATATGCATACAAGACGAATCCGAATATACCCCTAAAATAAATGATGGATGCTACCCATGTTGCATTGAACCAGCAGATGTCCCCAATAGGGGTGGGCCATACCCAATATGTCCCCTATTGCAGTAACCCACATACCTGTAAGGACTAAGGAGAGAAAACTTAGAAGTTTGATAGATCATCTAAAAGGAAAAACTTTGTTTGAATACGTTGGATAGTCCAAGCGGTCACCGGCATCCATTCTCAACCCAGTGCCAAGTATAGTCAGGCTAAGGCCCAGGGATAACTGCTGGGCTGATAGATTAGGTTGATTTACTCTTTCAGCCCATGTAATAGCAAGAAGATAAATTGTTGGAAACATCTTCCCTCCACGAGAACATCTGGGCCGAAAGACTGAGCTGGGAAGGCTGAGTCTTTTAGGCCCATTGGCCTGGTACCAACAACTAAGAACCTGGGCCTTAGGTATGATTTACCTATAACTAAGGTGACTCATCTTTGCTGATGTGTGTAACAAAAAGGATCTTTCCTTTTATTTCTGTGAGTTTAATCTTCTTCAAAAAGAATTTAGGGTTTTTTTTTTTTTAGGAAAGAACCCATAAGACTTTTACTATATCAAAAGGACCTGGAATTTCGTTAGCAACCAGATTGGACTTACAGAGATCTCTGTAACCTTTTCCATCTCAAAACCCTCTTTTGAAATCTTCTCTTCCATTACTCTACTAAAGTGGAAAGTGGACTCCAATAAAGAGGATGGAATAATTAAAGAGGAAAGCCAAACCTATGCCGTCTACCTGTGGGCCACAAAGAAGAAGATGAAGACAAGAAAACCCACAAGTGTTTGGTAGGAATCAAAGGTTGAAAAGTTCTTACGATGGCTGACATGGAGGAGCTTGAAACCACAACAGTAAGGGGGCGTCTTTGTCAATGGAGATAAAGAGGGAAGAGATGAGGAAGAGAAAGGAAATAAGAAGAACGTGTAGCGTTTGGGTTTTAATCGCTATGAAGTGAGTAGCGATATTGTTGCTCGTGAAAAATATATAAATAAATAAATAAATAAAAAACGGAACAGGCTAGGGGACTACTCCGGCCATAAGTTTTTTGGAGGGTCCTTATTTATCTAGTAAGAGTGTAAGGGGTCTTTTCGGGAAAAAATCCAAAAATTTATATCACTGAACACACCCTGCATTCATATTCTCTTATAGATTTGTAGTTAATCACTTGGGGTGAAACCTTGGCCAGTCTGGATGTGTCTTCAGGGGCGGACCTACATTTTGATGAATTGGGGCCGTCGCGGGTTGCCCCAGGTCGGATCTTCAAACTTCCCATGAGTCCAATAGGCCCTATACAATGCCCCACATATGTTTAAACAACCTCCCCACATGTAAATGTCTAAACATTCACTGGCGGAAACGAAAAGAAAACACTCCCTCTTCTTTGACTGAGATCTCTTCGCACGATCAAGCTCGTCTTCTGTCCCCGTGCAAACCAACTTCTCCTCTGAAGTTTTCGATAACTAGGTCGTGCCGTCGTCACTTGGAATCATTTCTCCAATACTCCATACTGTGAAGGAGGTCGAGGTCGAGCATTTGAGGGCTGCATATCTATGGAAGTAGATCACATTTTTTTTTTGTTTGGTTCTTGTAAAATTCCAGATTTTGGGTTTTGATTTTCTTGGTTTGAGAAAGTGCATCGATTGGATCTAGCCCGATCTAAAGAAGAGCTCGTCAGTTCAAGATCACGCTTCTTCTCTCTCTCTCTCTCTCTCCAAATAACCCTTAATTGAACCCATGTGCTCTTTATCACTCCCCATATTTAGTATAATCCTAATCACTCTACACCTTAATCTGAACCCCTTAATATTCAAATCCTAATTTCAAACCCTAAATCCCAAAATCCTAATCCATTCCTTGAGCCATAAATCACCAAATCTTATCATATCTAAAAATCCAAAGATAACCAAATCCACCCCGTTGCCATGTCTTCTTACCCCCACTATAAGTCAAAGAACCATCAGTCACTCAAGAAAGTAAAAATAAAATAAAAACGGAAGCCTCACATATCTAGACTTTGTATTAGCCAGGCTTAATAAAACTGGATTGGTTTAGCATTGCCTTGTACGCACTCATTTTGACAGAATCATTAGAGGCATTTCGCAAATCAAACCATTTGATTTTAGTTAGAATTTGATGATTCCTCACTTCAAATCCTTGTGCAGTGGCTAACATGCTACATACCAATATACCTTTTATCGGTAGCGATCATTCTAGTTCATCAATCAACTGCTTGAGGACCACCTCTACAAGTCTATCAGTTGTATGCAATCATTGTTCATTAGGCCACTGGGATTTATGCCTTGGGCCCACTGGCCAAGCTAAATGGTTCATAGAGATGATGAGTACTTGAATTGATTTTGACAAATAAATTTGAGTGAAATAGGATAATGTAAGTTTGAGGTGATTTTCTATAAAAGAAATCAATGTTAGCCAATGCAGTTAAATGTTTTAGGTCTATATATTTAAATGTAAAATATTTTCTTTTTAGCTATTATTTATGTGAAAAATGTCTAGCAAAAAAAAAAAAAAGTTGAAGTTTACAATTGACCATTACTTGCCCCACCGTAATAAAAATTGTAGAATCTTATACCCCATTAAGTTACAATTTATTTCAAAATCAATTGGTGATAGGAACCGGTACAATAATAGTTTTATAGTGAAGACGAGGGCTTGATCATGATTATGACCGCTCATGAGCGAGGGTGAATGTTGACCTAAAAAAAAATCTTGGGTCAGCCATTGATTGTCTCAGCTCAATCCAAGGTCGAACTTAATTGTGCATTGTGTGCTTGTTTAGTCCATGCACAAGCTCGACTTTTTATGAAATCTGAAGATGCCTCGACTTGCCCCAAACATATTGGCAAAATTTGCATCCGGTGCAGTGTGCAGTGTGGGTTGAGTCGGGGCTGACTTGGGGCGAATACCAAAAATTCGTTATTTCGATTTGTTGTGTATATAATGGCATTTTCTAGGATGACCGGGAAATAGGGATAGCAACGGGGCGGATCGGGGACGGAATTGGGGTTCCCCGCCCCCGCCCCGAACTTGGCCAGCCCCGCCCCGCCATTCGGGGTAATTTATATTCCCCGTCCCCGCCCCGCCATGCCCTGCGGGTATCCCGCCCCGCCCCGCCCCGCCCCGCTCCTCAATTGTAAAAATTTTAAATGTGCAAGACTTGAGATTCTAACTCGGGTGGGAGAGCAACCAGAGCTTTGCCTTACCACTAGACTAAACTTCATTTCTTGTAATGTTTTACCTTATTTAAAATATATTAATATATTCAAGATTGTTACACACATATACATACTTCACTTACTTACTATATATATTATGACTTATATATTATTTATCATTTATTTAAAAGGAAAATGTTAAATGTAGACAACTAAGGAATCTAATTGGAAACCTTAAAGCTACATTGAGCTCGTTTCCATCTCTTGGATTTTGAAATCTTTTGGTCTTGTGAAATGAATGGAACTTTATTTTAAAAATAATAATTTCGCTGATCAAACATTTTGTTTGGATATCTATTGGACTCATGGCTTGGAAGTTCTAGAATCCTTTGAAATTCTGAAATATTTTTTTGGACATTAATTGGGATTGGGCCTAATTATTTCTTTTTGTGTTTCTCAATAAAAGCTTCGAAATCTTTATCACATGAATTAGGAGTGCAATCATAATATGCCCTGCCTGTTTAAGATGAAAACATGATAAGCACCCACCAAAAGGAAAATTACACAATTTGCAATTCAAATTTATAAAAGTCTTGAAATGTAGAAAAAATTCTAAAAACATATACTAGTAATTTTGTTTAAAAAAAATAGAATTTATATATGAACTTCAAGTATTGTCATATGAATATTAAATCATTATTTATTGTATAGCTCTGAATTCATGAACCTCCTATAGCGGGCCTGACTATATTGAAAGTACATACTATATTGAAACCCTCATTATCAAAGCCTTATCCTAGGCTCTCAGCTGTGACGGTGTTGGCTACATGTATTCTTTTTCTCCATTTTAAATCAAGACCCAAATAAGAAAAATTTTCTTAACTTCATAATTTTTCTTTCAAGGCAAAATAAATTAAATTTTGGATTGACTACAAAGAAAAAGGTAAATTCATTTATTTTATATGGTAAAAAGCACATGAATGATTCATCTATGTTGTCTCCATGCCTTTAATAATATTAATAAAGAAAAACCCTCAACCATGCTGACTCATTTGCCCGAAACTCAGGTCCCTCTCAAAACATCAGTCTTCCTAGGGACCATGACATTTTTTCCAAAATAGAATAAAAAGATCTCCCAGCATATATATTTTATAAGTGTAGGGCACTATTAGATTGTTTAAATTTTTTTAAATTATCTAATATTAATATTATAAATTTTTCTTTTCCTAAAATTTTACCTATTTAAAGTGAGATTTATTCATATAAGATTTTCTCTAAACCCTTGAAGGCCAATAACATACACTTGAAAATATCATATATGCTTTGAGACATTTTTTTATAAAAAAGACAATATCTCTCTAAAATATCATGAACTCCATCAATACATGGTTTCACTTCATTTCTGGTATTGAACTCCACTCACTAATAAAGAGGTTAATTACACATATAATTAAAATTAGTATAATGTATAGTGTTGTTAGTATGATTAGAATCATATTAAGTTACTAACTATAATTTACCTTGTTATTTCTAATCGTATGAGTTATTATAAGCGTATAGCATGATATATCTTGTAATGCTATATCAAATTAGTATAATTTATATTGTTATTAGTATGATTAGAATCATACCAATTATAATTTAACTTGCTATCTCTAATCATATATGTTATTATAAGCTTAAAGCATGATCTATCATTCTATTATATTCGTTTTATTTAATATGATTTATCATGTTGCAATTTAACATTATATATGATTAAAGTCAAATAAGCTTAGATAGATTTTTAACAACTTTAATTTCATTAAATTTGAATTAGAGGGAATGTGATCATATTATATGCTTTTATAATGTCTAGGGTTGAATCAATTACATGTTTAACTTTAAAAAAAGTCTTCAATCAATCTACTTAACCCTTAATAACAACATAAAATCAATATATACATTTACATATAAATATGTTTATTTATTATAAAAGAAATCTAAAAAATATATATTTTTTAGAGGATTATTAATTTCAGGGCGGGTTACGGGGCAGGGCATGGGGCGGGGCAACGGGGTGGGGCATGGGGCGGGGCAATGGGGCGGGTAAACGGGGCGGGGCATGGGGCGGGGTAACGGGACGGGGCATGAGGCAGACCCATCCCCGCCCCGCCCCGGCTTCGGGGTATGTTTTTTTGCCCCGTCCCCGCCCCCGCCCCGTCTAAGATTCGAGGCGGGGAAAACCTGTACGGGGCGAGGCGGGCACTCTAGGTTGGGGCGGGGCGGGTTAAAAATGCCATCCCTACCGGGAAAGTCCTAAACATAGATCGCCAGGCATACGGGCCTACCCACGGTCCAATCTAAACTCTTCACAAACATTAGCTCCGGTCAGTCAACACAATGTCTAGAGTTTTTAGGCCCTTAGATTAAGCATGCAAACTTGGCGGTTGGCACCGTCAGGCTCCATATAGTTGCTAAAATTTGGTGGGCTTCAAAATCCTTAAAATAGTACGCTTACGATTGGACGGGTCCCAATTTTTATATCCTCATAGATTATGGGGGACCTTCCAAGCAACCTACATCTCTAACTGTCTAGTGGGCCCCACACTCTAGTCTCATGTTTCGAATCAGTTGTATCTGAAAATGACTCCATGTACATATATCTACAATGAAGTGGGTTTGTGGGCCATCGACGTATCCATGGTCCAGTGCGGGACCTTCTTACACGTGGAGCTCTAATTTATCTCACAGCCATGATTGGTCCCATTCATCCATATCTAATAACCACACATCCACATCCATCGTAGAGACTAGAGAGAAGGAAGCAGAAACAAACCAAACCGCAAACGCAAACTGATAGAAGGAAAAAGAAAAACGAAGAAGAAGATCAACACGAGAGATGAACGCATGCTACTCTTCTTTCATCATCCCAACTTCAATTCCCAGAACTACTGCACAGGGGCGGACCCAAGAGTAGGCATGGCCCCCCCTCTCAAATCACAAACCCCTAAAGATTAATATGCTTTAATTAATTTATATAATAATTTTATAACAACTGGCCCCCCCTTAATTGTTTGCACAAAGTATATATATATATATAAAATACCAAATTGAAATGGGCCTTAATCCATCTCCTCGAGTCCCAAGTCCCAAGTCCCAAAGCCAAGAAAGGGAAGCTCATAAGTCCTTCATCCCTTTGTAAATTGTAATGCAATTAAGTTAACAGCCCCTGATTTGTCGATGAATAACTTAATTCATTCAATTCCTCATTATTTGGTTGAGATGGACAACCGTTTGGTTTGGGTCATGAATCTTGAGAAGAAAGACTTCTGCTGCATCAACCCTAAAGTCCCTATCCCTATTCCCTAACATTCTAATAGGAAGAAAGAAAGAACTTAAGAAGAAAGCTACAAACCGCCCCTGCTCACACAACTGCCCGCCGGCCTACTCCACCGCCTGCCGGCCTGATCCAATCAAAGTCATTAGAGATCAGACGATTAGTTTGTGTGCCGTGTGCGTCGGTGGCTGTGGCTGTGCTGCTGCAGGTAAACTTCCAACCTTTGATTTTAATATATTTATCATGCTTGAACTTGGATGTATGTCCAGAAAAAATATAAAATAATACTAGCTATCTTGATTTGTTAAAATATACTTATTTAAGCTTGGCCCCCCCTACGATGAAATCCTGGGTCCGCCCCTGCTACTGCAGCAGCACCAGCAACAAACAATCCATGGAAACCACTCTTCTCTCAATCCAAATTTAATTCCATCACTTGCATTCAGAAGACCATTTCCCAAAACCGGGGTGCTCCAAGAACCACTCGAAGCCGAAATCCGCCCCCCAGACAGCGTCTTGATAGAAACAACAACAGACCCACCAACGGATACGATCAATGCATATTTCAGTGTATTGGGTCTTCCTGGATCAGACTATTCTGTCCCATATACATATTGGTGATATTTTATCAGCTTGCCAAAAACTTTTCCGGCTTTCTTACCAGTAATGATTAATATAATTCGATGACAGAACAGAGGTTTTCTAGTTGATTTAGTGCTAAATTGGTTGCGAGTGATACTCAATTGGCTGCAACTTTGGAGTGGCTGATATTGATGCGCCACTTCGAGGTGGAATGTTAGTTGTTGTTGTACTTGTCCTCATGATTTTGTGCAGATTTCATGGATGGTATCATGCTTTTGGTGAGGGCAATTTGTTTTCATTATTTAAGGCTGTTATATTTGTGAGCAACCAAGAAAGTAGTAGAAGGTCATAGATGATTAGTGAGGTATGAATAAAGTGGGCTAAAAGAAAGATGCGTGTAAGCAATTGTGAAACAATTCATCTCTGTTATCTTATTGAATTGAAAGTAGCAACATGTGTTACTTTGAATTAAAACACAGCTCTAAAACACGCTCCTAATAAATCATCTGGGTCTAGTGACTATGGATCAGATCACTCTCATTTGCTTTTGTCTAGTTGCTTGCTGATGGAAGAAGCGTTGTATATATTGGGAAGTTTCATATCCCACATCGCCTAAGCAATAGGCTTGACATGTCTTATTATACCTGTATGGGCCTTCCACCTATAAGCTTAAGCTTTTGGGTTGGTATATGGGTTCTTACATGGTATCAGAGCGGGTTCCGATCCCGTTGTTCTTGTGTAGCCCACGTGTCAGGCCGGTCCATAAAATCCGTTGTGTCTTATTATACCTGTATGGGCCTTCCACCTATAAGCTTTATATATATTTTAAGTATTTACTTGATAGTTAACATAATTCTTTTCGACAGTAAATCCTCTTTTATAGGATTTTGGCTTTCTCAGCGTCATGCCTGTAATGCTGGGTGGGCCTGGGCTTCCTATATTTCTTATTGGGCCAACTAGCTTTTATTGGTCCACATCGGACTTGGAGATGAGCAGGGTCGTTCAATCGTTACCTCACCTGTATTGGTCCCAGGTGGGTCCCGCCTGAGTCTAGCCCAACGCCAACCCTAGTTACATTTGGGACCATCCATCAATCATAAATAGGCCTAGGCGAGGTAGAGCGCTCATGTGGCCAGCCAATAAAAAGGACCTCCACTAAGACCACGGGCCTACATGACCTACGTTTCCCTGATATGTCACACTGTTTGTTTCTCTTTCTTATTACCTGTGACTGTGATCACTATATCAGCTTCCTTAATTCTTTCAGCAATGGCTATGGTTTTCACATTTAGTGCTGTAGAGTTAGAGGCATTGTAAGACTAGGATCAGTTCTTTGACAGAGATTCCCAATGAAATCGCTAGGGCACGAGTCTAAGAGGGCCCCTTTTCATAGGGTCCCAAGACATTAAAACCATGTCTGGTTGTTTTATATTCTCCAAGTGCGTGGTCGCAAGCCTATGTTATAATGAATCAAATCATATGTCTCGTCCTCTTTCAGTTCACATAGATCTTGTAACTCTCAAAATTTACGGATATGTTCCTCTATTCATCAACCATCGAGTGTTCTTGCTTCAAGTATAGAAATTGCTCAAAATAGAACTCATTCTCAAAATCCAATCTTAATCCGTTGCGAAACCAAAACCAGGTCTTAATCTACGCAAGTGGTAGTTTCTGATAATATTTCAATATTTTTCAAAATATTATAAAACTAAAAAACAATGAGAAAAATCTATAAAAATAGTTTTTAAACTGTGTTATATAGAATGAATCGGCATTGAGATTTTTGCTCTTCTATTTTTATGTGCAGAGAAACAACATTAGCAAGATCATCTAACTCGAGGCAATTTTGTTTGTGTTGCCTTAGTATTTCGAAATTAATTTAAGAAAATTATATCGCCCAACAAAAATAGTTATTCTTGTTTTATATAAGAAGGACCACATTGACATGTAGCTGGCTATAAACGGTCGGATAGTAGCACTACCTTCTTGTACAACTAAAGAACTTGTTACACAACGCTCAAAGGCTAATGAATGGATGGATGGGTGGATGGATAAGGAAGTCGGCGAAATTTGACCCTTATTCGTTGGCAAGTTCCCAGTCAGTCTCACTAGGTACCGTCACAAACCCCGTATGTCATGAAAAATAGGAATGTAAATAGGTCAGTTTCGAGTTAATGAGAAAATGGAATCGGAATTAGTTCATAACCAATTTCTTGGTTCCAGAATGGGAATCATTAATGAGAAGATGGAACTAGAATCAGAACCGGTTCCGTAATTTTTTTTTTAAAAAAAGAGGTAATATGTCGGGTCCCAGTTCCATGAGCCGGAACTAAGGTGGAACGGAACCCGAGCCCATTTAGGTCACAGGTCCAAAAAAAGACCCGGACTCATTTACTTATCAGGACCTAAATAAGAACCAAACCCAAATATTAAGGGGTTTAAATATGGAGATAACTGTCACATCTCGAACTCGAGAATCCCCTGATTAGGGTGGTTTCTAAGGTGTGACACGCTTACTCCTGTGAACTAGCACCTGTTCCAAACCAAGTCCAAATTCACGAAAGAAAAAATTCCACATTTCACGCGTGAGGATTACTCATTGACATCTGTTAAAGAGCATTTATTTGCGGAAGCATGTATATCATCAATAACAAAGCTGCCATGAGCAGTCTATTAACCAATCCATTATTTACAATTTCCATTGGACTTAGTTAATCGGTTAAGGGTTCCATGTTTAGGGACCTATATGGTCAATCCTTTCTCAACCTAAGAACGTTATTGGTTTAGTTTTTATGTCACAATCATCCTCAGGAATTGATTATGAAGAGTTTAATCCATTGGTTCCAATCTAAGGTCCAAACTAGGTACAAAGTCTCATTTCCCAAAGGAGATAGGGCCCTGTTCAATGGTCCACATATCAACTTCCAATTCCAATCACTGATCATTAGGATGTGTGGACTATTGGTGTCTACGTTCCAAGAGCTTTTCGACGATATGTGAATTCCAAAAGTCCAATGTACAGATCAAAAGTTATGGCAATTTAAAGTTGACAATGTTGGGTCCAATGGGCCTACCCGCTCGAGCGGGCCCAATCCTACTGGCAGAATTCTGGGCAATTTTTGAGTCTGAAAATATCCACTTTCAGCCATGTTAGACATGATTTGAGCCTCCAAAGCTCCATGTCAAGTTATTTATCAACCCGCATCCATTCCGTTATCCATTAACACTCATATATACATAAACCATTTCACATTATGAATTCCATTCAAATGAAAAGGCTGAATTAACATTCAAATTAATAACAATCTTCAATCAATGAACCAATCAACATACATGAATCTAGTTACTCATACTTGCCTAAAATGGTGCTTTTCCACTCAAATATCTTCTTTGGCTCAACTTAGCTAAAATCCTCAAAATGCTAGCTCATAAGAAACTCCTACAATGGTGAAATGCCATAATGGAAATAAATTAACATGCATGCAATTTAAATGGCTCTAATCCACTAGTATAATATAAAGAACACATTAGAGAGGAGAAATCTTACCAAGAAAGTGGGTAGAGAAGAAACAATGAAGGAGAAAGCTTGGGTTGGAGAAGATACCGAATTTGGAGATGGGTAATGCTTCTAGTTCTTCAAATTAAACGTGTACAATTCCTAGAGTGAATTGAAGTTAATGGAGTGATTGGGTGAGAGGCCCTTTCAACATGAGAAGTGTAGTTATTTGGAGAAGATGGTTGCATATGGTAAATGGAATGGAGGAAGGAAATGAATCTGGTGGCTGGATTGCACATGCATGCCCTACTTGTAGTTTGAAATGGCAAGGAAGAAAGAAAGGATGGAAATGGAGAAAGAAAGGAGAAGTTTTCTTTGGCCGGGAACATATGAGATGAAATGGGTACTGTGTAACGATGGTGATGGCTTTTAAAGGGGCAATTTTTGTTCCCTTTGCATGCAAGTCCAATGTCTTATGAAAAATTTGGGGAAAAGGCTTTTTCATGAAGGAATTCTGAAAAAGGGCTTTTGAGATAGGAATGGCTTAGAATGGGTTGTGTTGGGTCTAATTAGGTTGAGTCCAAACATGAATTTTAATGTTAATGACATGCTTATGAAATGCACTTAAACCCAATAAACTTTGGCAACACACGTCGCCCAAAATTACCAAGAAGGTTATAGGTCTACCTAAATTAGTCCAACACTCCACTAATCTACTTATTCCATCACAAAACAATCAAAAACACATATTTGGCATCTAATTAATCTTAATTAGGCATTAATCGCATTTAAATGGGTCGGGGTCGGGGTCTTACTATAACCATTTAATCACATTTAATGAAAACAATGCTATCATACGGAAACAAGCGGAAGACAAGGATTAAGGTCCAGGTTTTGAAAACAATGTAATAACGTAAAGAAATATGAATGGATACTATTAAGAATGTTTAAGATTCTCTCCATATGACCTACTTTGCTTGAAACTATTTTAGGCAAGTTAGGATTACTTTTTTAGTGATCTAAATTATATGAAATGAAAGAAGGACAACTAAACATTCTACCAAAAAGGAAACACATCTACCAAATAAGAAGAAAAAACTAAGCAATATAGTTAGAATTGCTGAGTTGCAAAACCCTTGTCAGAAAGTGTACTTGGAGCTTCCATTGCATCTTTCACTGATGCAACGCAAAATTAATAAGAGAGGGATTTTGAGGTATGCATCACAAGCTTTCCCTTAACTTGCTTTCTTTGATCAGAGAATGCTTGAAGTTGGTGATTAATGGATTATTCATTGTGGTTATGCTAAGGTTTCTTCTTTCTTTCTTTGTGCGCGTGTATGTTTGTGTTTTACCTCTTTCGGTTTTTGTTTTGCCTTCATCCTCTATGATATCACTAATAAATTTGCTATTAATAAAGAGATGAGTCAATGATTAAAAAAACCACAAGCTGCAAATCCATTTAAGATAAAGAAGACATTAATATCAAGAATTTTTATTTCAACAGAGAACTCGATATCACACATTCATACACACACATATCATGTCTCTAACCACCCAAGACAGCATAGTTGCTATTCCACAAAACATAAGTATCATCACAACCAAATTAACTAGTTAAATGTAAAGCAAGAAGCCAAATTCTCAATCTGAGTCAATTAATCATGAAAGCGTCATGGCCACAGAAGGGTACATTCACTAAGAAGAGCAAGGCCCGGCCGTGTTACATCATCATCAGCCTTGAGGTTCTTTATACCACCAGAAATCTGTCACATTGGCCCCAATTGCTCTGTGACTATAACTGCAAAAAAAAAAAAAAAAAAAAAAAAAAAAAAAAAAAAAAGAGAAAAAGTAAGTACTTCTTGGAAGACTAATCCAATAAAAATGGAAGGAAGAAAGTAAATTAACTCACCATCACAAATCCAGGAAATGCTTGGCAAAAAACACTGCATACAGAAAATGTTAAATATACGTGCGATTATCCTCGTCATAAATGCTCTCGATGTGCCTAAGCCTTTGATCTCGTCTTTCAGCTCGCATCTTAGACATGAAATCCCCGGACATTGCCAATAGCTCCACCCGTTTCAGTTTGATAAGATTCTCAATTCCTATAGGCGCTGTCCATAGCTTTTTACAGCGCCTAATGATCATCTCTTCAAGTTTTGGCATTGCTTCCTTCTCCAATTGTATATACTGTAGCCAAGGTAGTCCGTCGAGGCGTAGTAGTATGAGATTTGGAAATCCTCCTTTTCCCTTGCCACTTGGTCCGCAATACAATGAATCTCCAACATATGCCTCAAGGAGGGTGAGTTCCTTCAAAGAGCCAAGAACATGCAACTCCTGAAATGGATCATTTTCCAAGTAAGACCACCCCAGTGTCAAGCGCGTGAGCTGCTGAAGGGTGCGAATCCACGAGGGTAACATCATCAAACGCCCTCGCAGGTAAACACGTTGAAGATAAGGGGGAGGTGAGAAACAGTATTGCAAGTCTAGAAGCTCGCTTGCATTTGTGGATTTTGCAGAGAAGGAATAGAGATTTGTCATCTGAGCAATGGATGAACAAATGCTCTGGCCATCTGCGTTTCTAATCCCCACAATGCCTAGCCGCCTCAATTGGGTCAATTTCCCCAATTCACTGATTATATCATTCTCTCCATTTGCTTGTATCACCGAAAGCTTCTGCAAGGCTGTTAGACTTCCGATACCCCGAGGCACCCTCACTGCCTGAATGCAATCGAAGGACGGCACACCCCTAGGATAGGTATACGCAAGGAGATGGCGTAGTTTTTTGAGCTTTAAGATTTGATCAGGCAACTCACTTATGCCAGTCCCCTTCAGGTTCAGCACTTGCATGTGTTCAAGCTTCTCTATGGTGTTTGGAAGGCTTCTAATTCCTGTATTCGCCAGACTTAGGTACCGTAAGAAAATCAGCTCCGCCAGAGATTCTGGAAGATTTGTGATCAATGGAGCACTTTCAAGATCCAACACTCGCAAACATCGGAACTTAGTGCACAACTGTTCCATGCGAGGTTGGCTCGTCCCAAATGCGAAGAAAGAGCGGACGTGAGATAGGTCTGAGTCATGTGAACCATTAGTGTCATCTCCAGAAATCGACAAGCGACGGATCTTTGCATTGCTGCTGCTGCTGCTGGCTCCATACCTCTTTGTGGAGAAAACATAAAAATTCTGCTCCTTGGCTTTCGAAACAATGAAGCTGAGCATGAGAGGATGAACTTTGTAGCTCTTTACCCTCCCGTAATGGCTTCGCTCAGCTACTTGAATCACACTGTGACCTATGAGCTCATTCAGGTATTCATTAGCAATTTCCTCCATTGTCCCCTCCTCATTTTCTTCTATGAACCCTTCTGCAATCCACAACCGAATCAGCCTCATGCGCTGGATCAATTGGCCTTCAGGAAAAACCCCCAAATACATCAGTAACGGCTTAAGGTGATAAGGCATGGCTCTGTAGCTGAATGTTAGCGTGCTCATCGCACGGCTACCATCAAAGCTACTTGTAAGTACCTTTTCCCATTCCCTTACATCTGCGCCCTTATTCCTCAGCAGATTGCCTATTGTGACAATGGCAAGAGGAAGTCCCTCACATTTGACCGAGATTTTCCAAGCAAGATCGTCCAATTGCGGAGGAACCTCCTCGGGGTTTGCAGCTGGGAGTGCCTTTTTAATGAAGAGTTGATAATCGTGGGGTGCTTCCAGAGGTTTGACTTGCCACACACGACCATAAGCTTCTACAGTATCGATGCGAGTCGTGGTGTTACACCCCAAGCTTAATTAATCTTAATTATTATTAATTAATTGAATATTAGCCAAATTAACTATGCTTGACTCCTAATTATGATGAATAAGTATGGATTAATGCATTTGATTGAGTTGGGTGAGTTTTGAACCCAAAATAGATGAGTTGACACCGATTGACTCGGTTCAATGTAATTACGGGCTTTTTCGTAATTCTTGGTTTTCATAAATTGCATCATTTGCACGTCATTTCACCACCAACGCGTGTATTTTGTCGACCCTATCAACTTTCATAATAGACTTGACCTCATTTGACCACTCATTGAGCAAGTGGGCTCTCAATTGACTTAAAATGAAATTATTCTTAGCTGATGGACTAAATTGCAAAAACCCACTTTTACTTCACATAAAAGGCATAAACCCCTTTGTCCTCTCATCCATTTCAATTCCATTCTCTGCAACTCTTTACAACCTTTCCCTTCTTCATTCTCTCCTCATTCAATCATCAAGAGAACTGTGCATGTGCTTTAAGAGTGGAGTGTACATCATCATCTTCCTCATCTCTCCAATTCCTCCATTTTGGGACAAGAGACATCTTCCAACTCTCTCTATTTCCTTTCAAATTCGAAATCTCTACCAAAGGTGAGTAGCAAAACCCTTTGACCATGATTTTGAGCATCTTAGAGATGAATAAACCCATTCTCATACATGCATTGCATCCTCATCAAGTTTTCATGTGTTTATGATGATTAGGGTTTGAAGTTTGGGGCTTTTGGGTTTTTCCTCAAGTCAAGTGGGTGTGAAGTTATAAGCTCTTCTTGAGGCAAGTATAAACACAAATTGGGTTGCATTTGGTATATTTTCAATTGATACAAGTATTCTCCTTCTCTTTCCACAAAATTGGGTTTTTATGTTTATAGAAGATAAATGGGTTGGATTTCTTCATATAGTTGTTTTGAGAAGTATGGAAATATTGAGTATGTGTTATGGAGAGCAAGGAGGCTCATTTGAAAGGGATTAAAATAGAAGAGAAGAAGAAAAATTGAACTCGAGACGTTCTACCGGATGTTCTACCGGTAGAAACGGCTCGAAATCACACAGAGAGTTGCAGGAACTGTGAACCCTTAGTTCTACCGGAAGTTCTACCGGTAGAAACCATTAAAAATTTGGCAAAGAGCTTGGATAAGGAAATCCAACGGCTTAAACCGGTATTTCTACCGGTAGAGATGCCTCTACCGGAAGTTCTACCGGTAGAGATGCTTCTACCGGAATTTCTACCGGTAAAACTGCCTAAAGCAGTCTGTTGGGCCTCTTTGCGGCTCATTAAAGGTGTATTATTACTCCTAGTCCATAATTAACCCTCCTAATCAATCCCAAATGGATAATTAGGATATACACCCCTTACCATAGGAACTTAGGTTTCATTATGTCTTAGTATTGGGACCCTAATCCCCCTAATTAAGCCCAAATGAAATCATTAACCTATTGTTAAGCCATGAAGATTAATTTAGAGATCCAATATGAGATCATCATAAGTGACACTAAGAAAACAGTAACATGTGGATTTTATAAATTAATCTGGTATTGGATGACAATAGATTATATGGATAATAACTTATTATCAATTGTTATAGTCGTCAAATAATTGCTTTAAGTACTGAAAACGAGAATTGTATTTACATCCCTTTTCGATAAATGGTCATATATATAATGCTCTCCAATTGTTATATATTATGTGATATTGATATGGAAAACGCCATTGGGTGTATCCAAATATTTGAATAGTTACTCAATCTGAATTGCAAACGAAATTTGATTTGAATAAGTCGGCACTACTTAGCTTCGACCGGACGGTACTCGACGGGGTTAAGTCTTGGTTTATTATTGAACGTCGCTGCGCAGTTGACAGACTGGAGCACCGGAACTCCAGGACCCGGGTAACTAGGAGGATCTTTGGCCGGACCCCTAGTGACATCCCAACACGATTTGCTCTCAATGAGAGGATGAGCTTTATGTAGTTGCCAATTCTTGTATTGTATTTTCCTTAATGATTTTAAAAGGGACTTACTTAGTAAAATGGATTATTGGATTTCTCTTTTACTCGTCTTATTATTATTCTCAAATTGTTACTGTCCTTAAAAACTTCATTGTATCCCTGTTTATTGTTTATGCTTGCTAAATTGTTGTATTAAGGTACTACTCTTGGTGTCACAGGCACAGACGCAACCTCTGGTCCTACAGAGACCGCGGAGGGAGATAAGGGTACCCAGGAGGTACCTTCGGGACTAGAGGAGTGGCCCGGGGTAGGGCCCATGTAGAGACTCCTCGGTTCGGAGAGCGCCAAGACATTTTGAGAGCATAGTAGATGTGTGACTAATGTTTTTGTTGGGTCACACTTTCTTTAATTCATTTTGGTTATGTATTTTGAATAATGATGTATAAAACCTTCTTTGATACAAACATTGTATAATTCTTTTGTTTAAACTTGAATGTTATATTATATATGGGATTGTACAGGGTTATGATGATCATTTGATATAAGCTTCCACTATATGAACTGTTGATTGATAGTTACCAGTGAGTTCGACTCACGACTGGAATAGTTTTCTCCTTCGTGTGCTTGTATTTGACTCGCGACAGGTACAATCACACGGGAGTACGTGTGTTTCACCTCGGGGATTACCCTAGGCCAGGGTGATTCGGGATCGGGATGTGACACGTGGTGACTATCATCCTGCTACCATTTCCTTGGCAAGGCAATGCATTTTTTATATCAGTCAATGCATCTACATGCCAAACACCATCAAGGACAAGCACATACCTCTTTAGGTTCAACAAATCCCTGAGTGTATCTACAAGTCGAGAGCGGTTCGTCCATTCGATTCTTACAGAAGCTTGCATTCTCTGTCTGCTAGTCTCACTGTAGAACTCGTCTACAATGAGCTTCAACAGATCATTGGTTGCACATGGTCGTGGCACCTTAATCCAAGCACGACACTGGAAGTGTGCCTTCACTCGCTGGTCGTCGTAGACTTGTCTCACAAGAACAGTCTTGCCAATGCCTGGCATCCCCACCACTGAGGTCAGTTGGAGAGTGAGGCTGCGTTCATCTTCATCTGTCAACCAGCCTACTAATTCTTGGATCGAATCTTCAATCCCCTCGATCTCATCTCCCCTTATGTGAAGAGAAGAGTCTCGAGGATCTTCCATTTCTTCAGAATTGGGATGATGGGAACTATTGTTGCCCGAGTATCGATTCCTCCGGTCCCAAATTTTATGGAGCGGTTGCTTGATTTCTTTGATTTTGGTGGCTGCTTTGTGGCGATTTTTCTGATTTCCAAACCATTCGGCGACTCGATTCCCATGGTGCCTTTGAAGTTGAAGGCCGAACGCATCTAAAACGTCTTCGATGTCGTATGCTTCTTCTCTTATATCGTTAAGCCATGGCTTTTTTATCGACTCATCAGTGATCTGAAGAAAATGTTTCATGCTTGCTAACTCGGACTGGATGTCGCAAACATCTTGATCTGCATTAAGCAGCAGATCAGCATGCTCTTGGAGGAAGGCCTCCAGCTTCTGGAGTATAAAGGAAACAACACCCTCGCTTGTCATTTCTCTGTGAGCTTTTTACTCCTTTAGATTTTTTTTTTACTGGTTATGCTGGCTGGAAAGTAATCGTCCGGCCTCTTCCTTTTATAGCAATTTGATTGAACAAGGGCTGAAAGAACAAAGATCAGTCATTAGCTTTGCACCAAAAATACGGACGTTGATTGCGGCTCACCTTCTCACATTTCCTTGTTTAATTCATGGGGTTGAAAGACTCAACATTTCAAGGACTATTCAAGTCTTTTATATATTCTCACATGGCCAAGTTGATGAAATGGATTGAGCTTGACCTTTCAACCATTTATGTGGATATTATTAGGGTTCAACCAAGTTGTCCGAGAAGACTTTGAAAGAAAAATCGGTACGTTTGTGAGGGGCCATTTGCAAGGAAGTCCCCAGTAAGTGGTCTATTACACCTAGCTTTCCGAAGGTGGGATGTGTGTAGTGTAACTCATTGTGGCGCCCACCTCCTGATGATCTGAACCATTGGATTTGAATTCCATCCCCTTGTATACCCAAATTTTATTTTGATATGATTTGGTCCCACTATAAGATACAATTGATGATTGATAATATGATTAGCACAACTTTGCACATTACTCTACCAAAAGAGAACCATATGCATTATCTACATTATCAAATGTGTGATCAATTTTAAAGTGGCGCTAAATTCTATGGAAGTAAAATTTGAGAGTACTAATGGGAGGTACGTGCGTTGCACGTAGTTGTCACTGAAAATGCTTACGTTGTAATTACATGTTTACTGTAATGAAAAATGGTAAGTATACAATTATCTAGTTGCTAATGTGCATGTTTTGATTTTATTACCAAACCAAACCAAACCAAACCAAGCCTTTTCCCACTAGGTGGGGTCGGCTATATGGATTTGACGACGCCAATCAGATCTGTTTAGGGCCATGTCCTCCGTTAGATCCATATAGGCAAGGTCATGTTTAATAGTTTCTTTCCAACTTCTCTTGGGTCTCCCTCTCCCTCTCCTACTCCTGGCAATCTCTATGCCTTCACACCTTTTAACAGGTGCTTCCATTGGACGTCTTCTAACATGGCCAAACCATCTTAGTCGATTTTCTCTCATTTTATCTCCAATCGGTGCTATTCCTACTTTGCCCCTAATCTCCTCATTCCTAATCCTATCTCTCCTTGTGATCCCGCACATCCATCTTAGCATTCTCATCTCCGCAACTTCCATCTTCTTAACATGATTATGCTTTACTGCCCAACACTCTGATCCATATAACAATGCTGGTCTTACCGCCACCTTATAATACTTTCCTTTAACCCTGAGGGGGACTTTCCGATCACACAAGACCCCCGAAGCACTCCTCCATTTGGTCCACCCGGCCTGAATCCTGTGACTTACATCAGTATCAATCCCTCCATCCTGTTGCACCATCGATCCAAGGTACCTAAAGTTCTCTTTCTCTACAATCTTTTGTGTGCCTAAACTTACTTCTATGTTACCAAGTGTCCTACTTTGGCTAAACTTGCACTCCATATATTCCGTCTTGCATCGACTTAGCCTAAACCCTTTTGTCTCTAACGTTTTCCGCCATACTTCTAGCTTAGCATTCACTCCTTCTCTCGTCTCATCTACTAAAACAATGTCATCTGCAAATAGCATACACCACGGCACCTCATCCTGAATATGTCTTGTAATCTCATCGATAACTAGGGCAAACAAGTACGGGCTTAACGCTGAGCCTTGGTGTAGACCAATCGTGATAGGAAACTCCTTAGTCTCTCCGCCAGTCGTCCTTATAGATGTCACGGCTCTATCATACATATCCTTTATCGCCTCAATATATGCGACACACACTCTTTTATTTTCCAATACTCCCCATAGAATCTCCCTAGGAACCCGGTCATAGGCCTTCTCCAAGTCAATGAACACCATATGTAAATCTCTCTGGCCTTCTCTATACTGTTCCATTAACCTCCTCAGGAGAAAGATAGCCTCCATGGTTGATCTCCCAGGCATGAAACCAAATTGATTATCTGAAATGTTTGTTGTTCTTCTTAGTCTTCTCTCAATAACTCTCTCCCATAATTTCATCGTATGGCTCATCAATTTAATCCCGCGGTAGTTCGCACAGTTCTGAATATCTCCTTTGTTCTTATATATGGGTATAAGAATACTTTTCCTCCATGCATCAGGCATCTTCTTGCTCTTTAGCACTACATTAAAAAGTTTTGTCAACCAATTTATGCCATTCTCCCCCAAGCACCTCCAGACCTCAATAGGGATACCATCTGGCCCAACCGCTTTCCCATTCTTCATCCTTTTCAATACTTCTTTAACTTCTTCCCTACTGATTCTCCTATAGAACATTTGATTCGATTCTTCCCTAGAAATGGTAAGCTGTCCCAATTGTATGTCACTACTACTGCTTTCGTTAAATAACTTGTAGAAGTAGCTCTTCCAACGCTCCTTTATCTCATCGTCCTTTACTAATACCCTTTCATCCTCATCCTTAATGCATTTAACTTGGTTTAAGTCCTTGGTCCGCCTATCTCTGGCTTTAGCAAGCTTGAATATCTCTCTTTCGCCTTCCTTAGTGTCAAGTCGCCTATATAGCTCCTCAAATGCCTTTGCCTTGGCCTCACTAACTGCCTTTTTGGTTTCTCTTTTTGCTTCTTTATACTTTTCCAAGTTTGCTGCATTTCGATTCTTTTGCCAAGTTTTAAAACTCTCTCTTTTAACTCTTATCTTGTCTCGAACGGCCTTGCTCCACCACCATGCCTCCTTCTGTGCCGGAGCACCCCCTTTGGATTCTCCTAAGACTTCTTTCCCTACCCTCCTAATACACTCTGCTACCTTATCCCACATATTATTTGCACTCTCATTTATCGCCCAGACGTCTTCCTCTAGTACTCTATCCCTAAATGCTAGTTGCTTATCACCTTTCAAGTTCCACCATTTAGTCTTTGAGCATCTATACAACTTCTTTTTTGTAGTCCACCTTTGTAGCTGCACATCTATGATCAACAACCTATGTTGGGAAGTCAAGCTCTCCCCCGGTATCACCTTACAATCTTTACAAGCTAAGCGGTCTCTTTTCCTAATTAAGAAGAAGTCAATTTGTGTCCTTGAGGAGCCACTCTTATAAGTCACCAAATGCTCCTCTCTCTTCCTAAAAAAGTTGTTAGTCACCATGAGATCATAAGCCACTGAAAAGTCCAAAATATCCTTCCCTTCTTCATTTCTATTACCGTATCCAAGTCCCCCATGTACTCCTATATATCCATCTACGTCGCGTCCTACATGGCCATTCAAATCTCCTCCTATGAAGACCATTTCGCCTTGGGGTATCTCTAGTAGTACTCCTTCCAAGTCTTCCCAAAACTTCTCCTTATGTCCATCTCCTAAGCCCACCTGGGGGGCATAAGCACTAATTACGTTCACTATCTCTTCTCCTAACACTAACTTAATTGCAATAATCCTATCTCCACAACGCTTTACATTAACTATATCTTCCTTTAAGTCCTTGCTCACTACTATGCCAACGCCATTCCTCGCTCTATTAAGTCCCGTATACCATAACTTATACCCAGTCCTCTCGATCTCTTTAGCTTTCTGTCCCACCCACCTTGTCTCTTGCAAGCAGGCAATTGCGATTCGTCTCCTTTCCATTGTATCCACCACTTCCATAAGTTTCCCAGTTAGGCTCCCAATGTTCTAAGTACCTAATCTCAGCCTTCTATTTTGGGCTAGCTTCCTTACCCCCCGCACTCGTCCAATAAAGTGTGGGGACCCTTGCCTATTTAGCACTGCACCCGGGCGCCGATGCAGCGGTCCTTGCTCACTTATCACTGTACTCGGACTATACAGCGCGTCGCTAAGTAGGGGACGCCCCAACGAAATATCATTAGGTCTCAAATCCATAAAGAAATCCGACTGAGTATTGTGCTGGCTGTCGGCTACCTAACGCACAACCCTCCTCCTTTGTCCGGGCTTGGGACCGGCTATGTCAAGGATACCCCAACATAGGCGGAGTTGCATGTTTTGATTTTATTAATAAAGAAAATAGAAGTTTCAACCTACTATAATCAAATAAAAAAAGTATTTACAAAAACACTTTAGAGGATACTAATATATGCTTACATTCTAAGTTCAGAGTATAAGAAAGTAGAAAGCATTTGTTTCGATTGAAATATTCACAATAAAATTTTATAAGATGCTAACATATACTTACATTCTATGTTTTGTCAGTGCAAGCTTTGAGCAGTCGAATGGGTGGATCTTTCTGTTTCGAAGTAGGTGTTTTTGCTGTAAATGTGGGATCTTTTAGCTTGTAGAGATTTTGGACCTGTAGATCATGCATATAAGTATAACAATAGGACAAGAACTGAAATGAGAAGGGAATCTAGAAAAGACCATAATGTTGTCAGTTTAATATGCCTTTCAAAATCTAGATTATGTTAAAGTATACAACGGGTATGTAACACACATAAATCAACTAAATTCACAAAAGTTAATCAAAAAATAATATAATTCTTGTATTGGAAACTTATCTTTTTGTGAGTAAAGATAACATGAAAAGTATATCGGAAATTTTCATACAGGTAGACAGCATCATAAAATTATACAAGTGAGCCATTTGTCATATGATAAATGAATTGGTGTAACTTCGATTGAGTCATCAAGGATTATTCCCAACAGAACAATTTCATAAGCAACGGAGTTTTTAGTTCTCCATTGAGATGGGCAACTTAAAACACTTAATTTTCTTGAATAAAGTTGTATATGCACAGTTTCCAAGTTTGAATATGGTTGAGGTTTATATTTGCAATTCTTAATAAACATGATGCTACCAGTATTGATAGGAAAGAAAAGACAATTTACAGAAATGTCAATTTAGATCCTTCTGAGTTTGTTTAATTACTTGAGTAATGTTGTAACTTTTTCATTTAGAAAAGCCACAAATAACAATCAGACCCAACAAAAGTAAAAAGGGGCACAATGATATAAAGTATATATATACACACAGATAAATGCATGCATGCATACATACAAACAAAAACGAATATAAAACTAAACACATTACATACTCGAAGTATCAAATTATAAGATTATTGACCCTATTTTTGCCTAATGAGTTTACTAATTAATTAGCTGACTTAGTAACATATTAGAAAGTGACCTGTATGTTAGCATTTTGTGGCAATGCCTGTTTGTGGAAGGGAGTAAAACTGATGATTTAATTTGGATATCTACAAGGAGCTACCAAATACATTGTCACCAAACCATCACCTAGCAGATTAAATCTCACACATTCGTTGTCTAATGTATATTTCCACGTCAAACACTATTGTCTAATTAGTGTTAAAGAGACATGTTTACTATCATTAAAAAAATATATACATATGTCTAGTTCTTATTATGCCTACTTTAGTTCATTAATGAACAAAATATAACTTCCATTCTATTGTGATCAAATACTTCTGCACCAATTCTTTAGAAACTAAAGTAAAAACACAAAAATATAAGCGTTGTAAAAATCTCATCATTCAAAGTTTCACGTGTTTGTAGCGCTTAATTATATTCAACCTATAACTAAATGGATGTCATAAGAAATTTAAAAGTTCCTACAAAGAGAGAGCATTACCTTTTAAGAAAATAGATTCTACAGCAACGTGGTTATCACCTTTAAAGGACATGACTGCTTGTGTCAAAACACCTTCTTCCCATGGTAAAGCCTATAGAAGATTCTGTCATTTGAGATGTTAATTCAATAGCAATAGTTCCTAAAATAATTCAAAAGTTGTTTGAACAGGGAGTTCGAGCACAAGTACACCTTGTATGGTCAAAGCAAGAAGCCCTTTTAGGCAAGGGTTAGCAACATTATGAAGCCTTTATGCACAAAAGGCCAATTGCAGAAATCGCATCCGCAATATATCTCCGATCTGAATCTTTAATGTAATCCTGGTGGAGTACTAAAAAAATGTGAGTATCAGTGTGTGGTGACACAAGCAATTAAATGATTGTATGTGATTGAAGAAAGTAAAGGCAGAGGAATATAGTGCCAAAGAAATGAGCAATAGAAGAAAAAAACACATGACCAGATTAAATAAGCATGTGCTAATTAGAAACTTGACTACAGAATCAAATAATTACATAATTATTGCATAAATAATATAGCATCCATAAAAATATTAATTTCAACATTCGTTAACTAGAGTAGGTTTAAGAATATATTTGAATCCACTCCTATTCCGGGAAAGGCTAACCCTCTTCTGCTTCCAATCCCTTGTAATAGGTACGGGTCAAATAAGGGCCAAGACAAATCATCATCATCTTATCCTCACATAACAAACTGTAGGCATATGAGACCACCAACTATACTCACTGCACATTGTTATTGTTACTAAAATGACAGTATTCATTCATATTCAAATGTACTCTTTTTATTCATCTTTGAAATTCTTTTTTGACAAAATCTCTGTTTGGATGGAAGATCAAATGAGGTTAGATAGTAACGAGTACCTAGTTGTTACCTAATAAAAATAAAATTCCAATCTTTAAGTTATATCTTTCACATTTCGTACCTTTTGTTGGAATCCTTGAATTCTTAGAATTCAAGTCATCAAAACAAATGGCCCTTGGATTAAACCCTGGAAGGAAGAACCATTCAAACAAAATAACAATGAAGGGCACCAAGCACAAATAAAAAAGCAACAACAAAATAGCCTTCATATCTATGCAAAAATTTGTCACCAGTTAGGGATGATACTCACTGCACATTGTTATTGTTACTGTAGGGGGGTCGCCCCCACAGGAGATAGGCGGGGCCCAGAGCCCCGGGCCTATTGTATACACTTCAGGAGACGGGCTCCCTAATCATACATTTGTCCCTGGCTCGTCACCAGGGGGCCTCCCCAGTACTCGAACCCGCAACCTCTCCCTTAAGAGCAAGTTGGGTGACATCCTGGTACCACTTGAGCTACTGCCTTTTTGTAGGGGGGTCGCCCCCACAGGAGATAGGCGGGGCCCAGAGCCCCGGGCCTATTGTATACACTTCAGGAGCCCCGGGCCAAAAATCCATGAGTTGAACGTAATTGTGCAATATGCATGTTTAGTCCATGCACAAGCTCGACTTTTTATAAAATCTGAAGATGCCTCGACTTGACCAAAACATACTCGTAAAATTTGCATCCGGTGCGGTGTGCAGTGTGGGTTGAGTCGGGGCTGACTTGGGCCGAATACCAAAAATTTCTTATTTCCATTTGTTTATCAAGAGGATAAAAAAAAAAAAAAAAAACACTCAAAAATGTATAGAGGATTTAATGTGTATATAACGGAATTTTTCTGGGATGACCGGGAAAGTCCTAAACATAGATGGCCAGGCATATGGGCCTACCCATTGTCCAATCTAAGCTCTTCATAAACATTAGCTTCGGTCAATCAACACAATGTCGTAGAGTTTTTAAGCCCTTATATTAATCATGCAAACTCAGGCACCATCAAGGCACTCTATAGCGGCTAGAATTTGGACAACTTTAAAGTTCTTAAAATAATATGCTCACAATTGAATGGGACCCAATTCTTCTATCTACCTATATTATGGGAGACCTTCCAAACAACCTACATCTCTAATTGTCATGCGTTCTAATGTACACTCTAGTTTCATGCTTCGAATAGCTTAGTTGTATCCGAAAATGAATCCATGTACATATATCTACAAGGAAGTGGGTTTGTGGGCCCAACTCAAGTATCTTAATTCTTGACACAAACACAGCCCGAGTTTTATGTGCGTTTCAGAGTCTAAGCATAAGCCCTTCCTAAACCGAAACAAGCGCAATGATAGACTCACTTATGTTTTTGGGCAGGGTCATGTGCATTTAAGCTTGGCTCAACCCAAGTTGCACTCCCTGCTAGTGAGGATGGAAAGAAATAGGGTGTACGCACTTGGACTTGAACCCGAATTATCGGTAAGAGTTAGAACTTGAGCCCAGATTGCATCCAATTTTACAGGACTACTCCTACCACAATTTGATTCAAATTAAAAACTTGAACCCGGACTCGGGAAGAGGGCTTGGATCCAGGCCAAAATCAACGCTCAATCACTAATATACTAATATAGTATACTAACAAGGAAATTGGTCGTTGCCCTAATTCACATCTATTGGCTGTGTACACAGATGGATCGATGCATGTGTATAAAAACACATTTTAATTTTTATTTTTAAGCATTAAAAAATCTAGCGCTATATCCTACTTCAATTGAAGTGTATTTGGACCACTAAAGATTTATTCTTCAAAAAAAAAAAATTCTTCAAAAAAAAGTGTGTCTTTGGACCTCTACCTATTTAATTGGAGGGTGTGGTGTAAATGACTTAGGGGTCATTTGGTAATTCTAAAAATAAGTTCTTATTTCATATATTAGAGTGTTTGGTAATCTCTAATTGTACTTTCTAGTTTTAGGGATTATTTACAAATTAGAGTTTTTATCTCAAAAAAATAAGCCAAGGATTTATTTTATACCTTTTTAGAGGTGGACACTACAAGATTTACAAGTATATTGGACGAAAATAACCTAGTAAAACTTCCAATATGACATAAATGGTGGGCTGTACATTGTAATTTTAAAAGTGGGCTCCAATTACCTCGTGAAATAAGAATTATTATTTTTATTATAAATTTACCCAAAAACTAATTGAAAGTTAAAAATTTTATTTTAGACTTAATTTAATTAGCCCTAATTCATTATAGTTGGGTTTCCAAACAGACCAATTAAAAGTTGGCATAGGCAAGTTAAACGAAAGTTGGTCTCGCAAAACCTCGCATGCAGAAGGCTGAAAGTGATGAGTGATAACTCGTCAAATCTAATAGAATTTAGAAAACATACATCGTGTGATCAATTCTTGTATCTATTACGCATAATATGATTGTGATATCAGACAATGGCGCACCCACAATATGAAATCAGAGCCCATACCTAATGTCCAGAGTCCAGTGCACCCAAAATTAAGACTGCTTCATCCTTGTATTTTTCACTTCCGAGTAGAGATTTAAATGGATCCTCGATTTTTCGATTACCAGAAGATTTTGACCGATAAAAAATCGGGTCTGGGTCTTTATTTAAGCTCCGATAAGTAAATGGTCCAGGTCCGGTTTTACCTTAGTTCAGACCAGTGGACCCGAAACCCGATGTATTACTTCAATTTTCGAAAATCTTTCCTAAAATTCATATTTTTTTTAATATCATTCTCTTCCTAGACCCGAACCCGGGTCCAAACATGTCCCATATTTGGTTCTGGTTTCGGTTCCGGAGGCAAGAAATCGGTTTCAAAACGGTTTCGGGTTCGTATCCAGTTCCATGTTTTCGTTAACGGTTCCGGTTTTGGATCTACCATGGATTCGGAGCGGAATCGACCCGTTTACAACCCTACTTTCGAGGAATAAGTGAAAAATGGGTTGGGTGAAGTCAAAATGAGTCAGCTGGACAATAGGTTTCTATGGGTTGAAGTCCGACACGAATCCGATCGTTTTTTCAAAATGGGTCATGTGACTCAACCTCACCCATTGCAGGTCAACCAGATCCGACCTCTATGCACCTCAACCTGTTTGCGCCCATTCCAACATATAGAATCTTGGCCAAAATCCAATACATTTCAAATATTAAGGCCATATTTGAGTTAAGTAGCAGGTAAATGAAAAGGCCCCACACAAGCTGCGCTCATTCCATACAAAATTTAACTATTCTAGAGCCAAAATATGAAAACACCAAATTATTTAAATGAATTTATACATGCAAGTTGACCCCAAACTCAGCAAATATGTTGGACGGGTTATGCAGGTTGAGCCGGCTGACCTAACTTGACTCGATTAAATGCGAAGCAAGTTCTTCTTGCTCCATCTCTGCCTCTATATATATTGCGAATCCGGATTCCCTGTTTGGACCAAGCAGGGGATGCCACATGCGGGGGAGGAAATTTTTTTATTCATTGGAGGAGATAGGATGTGGCTGATTTGGCATCTCTTCCCTATATGGCACCCTCCGATTGGTCTAAATAAGGTTTTATATTGTAGGTCAAGTCATGGGGTCAAGTCCAAGTTGGATTAGTGGGCCGGGCCATATCTTGCCACCCAAACCTCCCATTTCCTATAGATGGCTTATGGGACCACCATGCCAATCAAAATTTTTGGGACCATCGACGGATCCATGGTCCAGTACTGGACCTTCTTACACGTGGACGCTCTAATTTATCTCACAACCATGATTGGTCCCATTCATCCATTAATTTATCTCACAGCCATGATTGGTCCCATTCATCCATATCTAGTATCCACACATCCACATCTATCGTAGGGACTAGAGAGAAGGAAGCAGAAACAAACCAAACACAAACTGATAGAAGGAAAAAGAAAAACGAAGGAGAAGATCAACACGAGAGATGAACGCATGCTACTCTTCTTTCATCTTCCCAACTTCGATTCCCAGAACGACCGCATCAGCACAAGCAGCAAACAATCCATGGAAACCCTCTTCTCTCAATCCCAATTCAATTCCATCATTTGCATTCAGAAGACCATTTCCCAAAACCAGGGTGCTCAAAGAACCACTCGAAACCGAAATCCGCTCCCCAGACAGCGTCTTGATAGAAACAACAACAGACCCACCAACAGATACGATCAAAGAAGAAAACCCATTTCTAGATAGCAGCAATGGAGCTGCAGAGGTCATTACAGAGAGAAAAGCCACGAAATCTACTAAAGCGAAGAAGGCAAATGAGGAAGACGCCAATAGCTATGACAGATACAAGTTGAGAAACGGAAGAGAGGTGGGTTTTCTTTTTTTTTTTTTGGGTTTGGGGTTATTTTCCTAATCCTGTTGTTGGTCTGTGTGGATTTGTGAGGATTGAGTTTTCAAGTGTTCAGGTGTTTGAAGAAAAAACTTATCTTGTGGGTGTTGGGCGCAAGGGAAGTCAGGATGATTCTTTTGGTATTGAAGAATCGCTCAAGGAGTTAGCCCAGCTTGCAGATACTGCTGGGCTTATGGTTGTTGGTTCTACATATCAAAAGTAAGTGGGAGGTGTTTTCCTCTCATGCTTATCCATGCAAATGTAATTTTAGACAATGTCCAAGTCACAATAATCAATGCCTATTTCAGTGTATTGGGTATCTCAGCGTGACTTAATTTTGGGCTGAGAAAGTAAAATTATAGCCTGAATCTTCCTGTATCAGACTATTCTGTCCCATATTGGTGATATTTTATCAGCTTACTGGTGATAGAGATGGGGATTGGTTAAAACCATTAAATATCGGCTGGTATTTAGAACCATGATGGTAAAAGTTTCCATCTTACTGTTTTCTAATTTCTTGAGCCAAAAACTTTTCCTGCTTTCTTACCAGTAATGATTAATATAATTCGATGACAGAACAGAGGTTTTCTAGTTGATTTAGTGCTAAATTGGTTGCGAGTGATACTCAATTGACTGCAACTTTGGAGTGGCTGATATTGATGTGCCACTTCGAGGTGGAATGTTAGTTGTTGTTGTACTTGTCCTCATGATTTTGTGCAGATTTCATGGATGGTATCATGTTTTTGGTGAGGGCAATTTGTTTTCATTATTTAGGGCTGTTATATTTGCGAGCAACCAAGAAAGTAGTAGAAGGTCATAGATGATTAGTGAGGTATGAATAAAGTGGGCTAAAAGAAAGATGCGTGTAAGGAATTGCGGAACAATTCATCTCTGTTATCTTATTGAATTGAAAGTAGCAACATGTGTTACTTTGAATGAAAACACGGTTCTAAAACACGCTCCTAATAAATCATCTGGGTCTAGTGACTTTGGATCAGATCACTCTCTTCTGCTTGATGCTTTAGGTTCTCTGTTAATATGCCTGATGATATTCTGCTACTTGATATCTTATATTAAAACGAGAATATTCCTGATGGGCTACACACATACACACTAGGTAGTACTTGGATATCATGCACCTTATTTAGGGACATTCCTCATGGGCTATAGACACTGGATGGAAGTTTGACTATTATTTTTCCTCTCTTTTTCCGTTTTTTCTATGTTATTATGATATTTATTAATGTTTTTATCATTCAGCATCAGTTCAATTGCAAGTATGTAATCTGCTTCAGATCCCTTTTTCTGTTTTCTTTTTTCTTCTTTTTAATTTGTGTTAATAGTGGAAATTTAATGGTGCAGTCTTGCTACTCCAAACCCAAGAACTTACATTGGATCCGGAAAGGTGGCTGAAATTAAGAATGCAGTTCATGCCCTGGACATTGAGACAGTAATATTTGATGATGAGCTGTCAGCAGGGTGAGCTTCCGTTGTGATTTGTGACTTTATTTTTTTCCCCACCTGAAGTCTTACTATGCAAGTGTTTTTCCAATGACACACTCACCTAGCAATCTTTGTAATGAATTGGCTTGAACTGGGCAATGACTTATTTATTTATCTATTTATTTATTTTGAAAATGATGAGGACTTATTTATTTATTATGATTTTTGAGAGATGGTCTAATGTCTTTTGGCTCTTGAATTCCTGATTCCCGATTGTATACTCAAGCCTTGTGCACCTAAAAAGTATTTTTTCTAATTAATGGAATTATTGTGGATTGATAGGTGGGAGGTTCATCTTTTCAATCTTTTAAAGCAACGAGTTGCGAGGAAAGGCATTCCAATTGCCCAAGCACAAGGTGTAAAACTCAATGCAGTGGGCATAAATTAGTCTCACTTGCACGCCTATTTAATAAATGAATGATACATAAAATCTTCTTGAAGGGGATACCTTGAACTCATTATACATCTGCAAGCAATAGCAAGAGCTGTGGAAAGAAACTGTGCTTTATATGGGACGAAATTAAGGAATTATGTCACTTCAGTGCCAGTCTCTTTAGTTAATATTAGTATGCCTATAATGGAGTCACTGATCTCTTTTTTTTTTTTAAACAAAGAGTGGGAAGAAAATAAATTTATCTTTGAAATTGTATTTTGAGCTTGATTTAGCCGTATAGAGTACACATTACAATATTGATCTCATATACTTTATAGTTGCTCTGTTTCCTTTGTGGTTGATGCTATGATGAGTATCTGTTTAACTAATCCATTGCAAATATATTTTCAGTTCCTACTGAAATATGGATAAACAATTAGCTGTAGAAAACAAAAACGGGCTCATCCATTGATCACATAAAAGAAAAAGTCCACAGTATACAGTTGGACAAAGGCCAAAAACTCAAGTTTTCAACCTTGTATTCATAAATGGATGGTGAAGAAATGAACAAAATATGGAAAGTCCTTTTCACTTTTAAATTCTTGCCGTTTCTCCACCCAAAGTTTAGCACTCATCCTTAAAAGCATAGGGCTCATATATCCTAAGTATTTGAGATTAGATGATTCACTTCACTTTATGTTATCCTCGTCATACCCTACCTGGGAAAGTAGTACTTTGGAGCCCTAGGTGGGCAGGTTTGTGGACAATGATATAATGACTCTGTTAAACAGTGATTCATGGGAAGAGGGAAGCATACTAAAAGGCTAAAGGTAGAGTAGATTTTTTTTTTTTTTTAATGTTATAATCTGTGGCACTGGCAGTATCCAATACATTTTTTAGTGTAATGAGTGGACGCACTGCCATCATTTGCTTGTGTTAGTGTCTCCATCTGCCATAACATGTGAATTGGCATCCTTAAAGAAAGAAAGATGTGAGCAACTCTACTTTGCTCTTGACTTTACTTGACATGACTGCATTTTGCTGATTGTTGATGTGATGAGTGCCATTGCTGCATAAAATGCAATTTCAATTTTAGCTTTCCTTTGTCTGGATTCCAAAATTGTGAACTTTGAGCACATTTCTCTATTATATTAGCTTATACTGTTAGCTCTTTTCTGCTTGAATGAAATAAATTTATGCATTTTAGTTGGAGGGAAACTTGACAAAAAAATAGTACCATTAAAGATAATTGATTGAAAGAGATAGTATGAGCGAGGTGTGATGTGCTGCTCAAGATACTGTCTTACAGATGATGACTTACCTTGACTGTGCCCACTTATGGTAATCCTAATGTCCAAAATTGCAGGTTGACTCACAAAAGTCTTGCCTCTAGGGTATGTTGACCATCAAGTGTATTTCTTTGGTTTGCACCTCTAAGAAACACCAAGGAAGGATGCCCAAGGACCAAGGAAACAACACAGGAATGCTAGACAGTTTCCATGCGAAAGTAAAGTCCAAAGCTGAACTCATGTATTCACCCTTCTATAGAAGATAAAGGGTTATAATGAAGTTGAAGGTCTCAACTCTTATATGAAAAAATATTACATAAAATATGATAACCGAATGGTTATCTTAAGAAGGCACATGTGAATGAGTAACATCCTTCACACTAAAAACATTAAATAAAAAAAAAATTGATCATGCAGCTTTATCTTGAAAGAGCACGCATATCTTAAGAAGGCACAAGTGAATGAGTAACATCCTTCACACTAAAAACCATTAAATAAAAAAAAAATTGTTCATGCAGCTTTATCTTGAAAGAGCACGCAGAAGTCACACCCTTTCGTGCAAGAATCGTTAAATGATTTATTATAATTTAGCACTTATGTTTTATGATATTTTGGAAAAGAAAATCCCAACAATGGCTGGTTTTCAAGTGGATGAATATCCTTTTCTTCTGTTTTATGTAATCTTCCAGTACTATGTGCTTTGACTCTGTAGCTCTTGTAATTCTGCTACTACTTTAATTTAATTTATTGTGATTTGCTGACTCTTTGACATTTTTATTTATTTGTCAAAAGTTTTCTTAAGATGGTTTTCAGATAAATTTAATTGTAGACGCTATTTTTAGTTTATTTTTGTTCTTTTCCCCCATAAGAACCAGTATTCACTATCCAGATTTTTATTATTTTTATTTTTTTGATCTGTAGTATCCAGACATGTTCATAGTATCCATACATTTTTTTTTATAACAGTATCCAGACATGCTCTTCCATGAAAAACTAAAATTCCAAAATTAGGATTTTTAAATGTTATTATTATTATTTATTATTTTTATCAACAGAGGTTTTTGTTTCCTTTTGATTTTGTTTATTTTGTTCAATTATATATTTTGGGATCAATTCATCTAGTTGAGCTCATTAACTACAGGCAGCTGCGTAACTTGGAAAAGGCTTTTGGTGGAGATGTCCGAGTTTGTGACCGTACTGCTCTTATTTTGGATATTTTCAATCAACGAGCTGTGACACATGAAGCAGCTTTACAGGCAAATATATTATCTTATCATTAAAATTATGTTTCTTAATTTATTAATTGTATCTCTATTCTCTATGCTTTTTGTGATTGAGTGGTTTTTTTTTTCCGTCAGTGGGAAAAGGACGATTTTGCTACATCTTATTATTAATCATAAGTATTCATTAATAAAATGGTAAAAAAAAAGTGATGAAGCTCCACATCAATAGATCTGTGCAGTTAATCTCATTCAATATAAACTGGGTTTCCATGGGCATTTTAGATTCTTAGTGGTACAACTTATGGATTTGTCGAATCACTTTCCACAGTCAATGTCCCTGAATAATCTTCTTTGAAGATCCTTAAAGCTTCCATTATGGCATCAAAATCCTTCTTTGTTAGAATCTTAACCTTAATTGGGCCAGAGAACAAGTCAACAACAGAATCATTCTCATCAAAGAACTCACCACAGATCCATGCCTGGCTCCCAGCCCTGGCTTGCCTCTAGCTGCTGCTTCAAAATTGAATTTAAGAGATCCAGCCGGATTAACTTTGAGTAATGCCATTCCCGCCTCTACAAGCTTCCAAAGAGGTAAATAAATTGTTCAACTTTAGCTCTGGAAATTCCTTTATCTGAGCCCAATTCCTGCTTGCAAGATGAATGTGTCATATTAGTCCTCCAAACACATATTCTTGCCATCTAAGATAGGAGCATTTCTCTCCTTCCAGAGTAGTCATGAAATAGCCACTAATAACGTTCTCCAAATTGCCTTCTTTTCTTGGATGGATCATTCCCCTATTTCTCCTATCCTTCCTTCGCTGTCCTAGGATAACACCAACAAATCTTGGTGGTGGGATCGTTTTTCATTTTTAAGTATTTTATTAGGAATAAAAATTTTATGACCTTCTAGAGTGAAAAAACATTCTGTTGTTGAGGATTGCAATTTTTCTTAATCTGATTTTATATATTTCATTCTCTTTTGGGAATTTTCAGGCTTCTCATTCACAGTGAGGTAAATTTCACTGTTTTATTGGTCAATGCTTATCTGTTACTTCTCCTTTGCCACTGCATATGTTCTATTCATAGAAGGATAAACAGAAAAGTTGTAATTATTCTGTTAGTATAACCATGTTATTTTGTGTTTCTTTCAAAATTTTCATGCTTGAGGCATTTTTTCTGTCTATAGTATTGCTTTAACTGCAAAACATAGTACAGAGGGCTTTTGATGTGTGTAATAGACCGACAATGGTTTTCTAAGATATCCAGATGATTATATAGGCTTAAGGTAACCAGTATCGTATCATCTCGATAATGATAGTAGAGACTGGCATACTGTGTGGTTACTGATGATACCAAATTAAACAGTAAACCATTTATTAGGCTTCTATTTTGAAAATATGTACTTTTTAAGGTTGCCCTGGCACAAATGGAATACCAACTTCCGCGACTGACAAAAATGTGGACTCACCTTGAGCGTCAAGCAGGAGGCCAGGTGAAGGGAATGGGTGAGAAACAAATTGAAGTTGACAAGCGTATCTTACGGACTCAAGTAAGTGTTGCTTCTATTTATTTATTACTTATTGTTTTATGTTTGTGTGTTTTTTTTTTTTTTTTTTCTTTTTGGTTTTTGTGTGTATGTGTGTGGGGTGGTACAATTTGTATGGTATGGATATTGGCCATTTGACTCACTTTTGGAAATATGAGACATTCAAACGATGATACGTTTCATGTGCATCTTCAGCTTATTATTTTCTTAACCGTGTCCAAAGTAATAGCTGTATTTGTCGCAGAGACAACCTCAATAGATTTATTATTCATGTAGGATATTTGACAAGCTAGGGAATTCCAAAAATAGTATAGTTTGCCAGTGACCAGGCCCTAATTTAGTATCAAACCAAAACATGTGCAAAACAGTCTTAAAATGTTAAACGATTAGATATTGAGCCTTAAGTGTGACCTTACATGCAGGATGGGTTAGATTTTGAAATGTATGCCTGTTCCTCTCAAGACAAATTAACCATAGGACAGCATCAGTACTACTTAGCAGACCTTTTCTACTGAAGTATCCATAACACCAACTCTGTAGAAGTTCTCTCAATGAATGGGCCTCACCCATTGGATCTCAAGAGGTGGAAATGATAACCCCACCCTGCAATACCATAGAGGCAAAATAAGCAGCAGATCTGTGGACTCTTTTATATCCCTTAAACAGTGTGGAAATTTAAACTGTCAAAAAATTCGATTTCTCCAAACCATGTCTTGGATTTTTATAACATGGTCATGTAGAATTTTAAATTAACTTGTATATTTTTGTTGGTTGTTCACTCAGTCAAGGGAAGCCAAATCCGAATGATGGTAAGCCACTCAAATAGGGAGGAGCAAAGACTCGCATATTGTTGATCTTGAGATCTACTGTAAATATCTTCAATCCAGTGGAAGATACTCGACCAACTGGAGAGAGATAGAAAATTGTGCACAAGCAATTTTATTGAAGAAAAGAATATCATAACCAAGCCTAGGGTTGGATGTCCAACCATAGTCCATATATATTGCTTTTGACAACTTCATTTCAAATACGAAATCTAAAACAATCTCAATCACTCCTCAAAGTTTTAAACAAATAAGGAAAGAAAACCATAGAAAAAAGTCCTAATACGATTCTAGTACTCAAAAATTAAGAAAAGAAACAAAAAGATTTGTTTAAAATTGTGCCTCCTCTTAGACGTTCTCTTTTGTAGCATAGATGGGCCCCATTTAAAGGATCCTTATCCAGTTGTATCCAATCAAGAGAAAGACTCAAAATTGGAATTCACAATTTAAACTGGATGTCCCAAAGGAGGTTGTGGACCCCCGCATCTGGTCCAGGGGACCAGCCATGGATTGTGGGCTGCCGCCTAACCATGGGCGATCAGTTTGGTGCTCGTTGTGTTTGGTTTGGGTCAAGTTCAAGTAGCCCCAAGTCTACTAATGTGCAATCCATTATTGGTGGTCCGTTAGGATCAATTGGATACTTTTGGGTTGGTTAAATGACCCATTGGACCCATTAAGGGACTGATTTGGATCCATATAAATTCAGCAGATTTAACTTCAAATTTGAGACCCATTTTCAATCCACCTTGACCATCCAAAGCTTGGTTTGATCCCTTTTTCTTGATTGTTCCCTGATTGAGATGGATCAGAAGGCCATCTAATCGAATAAATTGATTCAAATAATCAAGGGCATGATAAATCAATGGATCACTTGATCCATTAAATCCAAGACATCTGCTTCTGTGTGGTGATGCGTTATTACTGAAGCATTTCATTAGTGCTCATTTGCAAATCCATGCCATGCATTCCTTACTTCTTGTTGTCGACAGATTGGTGTGCTGAAGAAAGAGTTGGAATCTGTTCGAAAACATCGAAAGCAGTATCGAAACCGCCGTTTATCTGTACCCGTTCCTGTAGTGTCTCTGGTAAGTGGAAAGATAGGTCATTTGAGCTTGTGTTACGGTTAAAAATGTGAATTGTGTGTAAGGCTTTGTTGGTTACTAGTTTTCATCAATGTATAGAATTTCTTAAAACATTTCAGGTTGGATATACAAATGCTGGAAAGAGTACACTGCTGAATAGGTTGACTGGAGCGAATGTTCTTGCAGAGGACCGCTTATTTGCAACACTGGATCCAACTACAAAAAGAGTACAGGTCAGTTAATATTTCAAAGAATTTTTGCTGCAAGATGTGTAGGGCATCTCTTCTTTAGACATCCTATTTGAAGTGGATTCACATAAGGGTTGTATGATGTAAATGGGAAATGATTTCTAGAATGAATAAACAGTGCAAGCCATGCTATTTTTATTCTACAGGAGTTTGTGTCCTCCATAGCAGTGGTAGACCCAAGATTCTCGTTTGGGTGGGGCAGACGATGGTCAATTAAAGATGTCAATCATTATTTATAATTGAAATTGTCAACATAATTAAATAGGAAATACAAGTTGTTTATGGGCAAAATGAAATGTAAAGCAAAAAGGTCCAAGTAAATGGTCCTAGTGTGTTAATACAAAGAATGACCAACTAGAAAAGTCATGCTAATTAGTACTTGCTTCAAATCCGACACTTAAAAACTCTCTAAATGACCTAACAATCAGCTGATCCAAGTATCCAGTCAGGTGCCTATTCATTAATATAAGGTGAAAAAGGTACTAATTAGCATATTACTTGAAGATTTTTTGCAAATACGTGAGTCTCCTTTGATTTTATGAGCCAAATGCAAAAATCGAAACACTGATCTATAAGGTGGCCTATTTTCTGAACAAAGATAGAATGATGGAACCAAAACTTGCTTCTTGGAAGTGTGAATAACAAAGCATCAATCACAAGGCACAAAAGTAAGGATCATTATTATCTTTTTAATTTTTTTAATAAGTATTTTCTGAAATCAAGTGAGAAGAATCCAGAAATTAAGGTTACTCAAATTTCAAAAGCCCAAACATAAATCACAAACGCCAAACGATTTTTTTCCTACCACCCCACTAGCACTATGTTAAGATAATCTCCCTTTTAAGGAGAGAGGTCCTTGGGATGAAGCACATAATGAGTGTACTAGATTTTGGCTGTCTTTAACAATTATTATAATCAATTTAACGATTTTGAAATTTTTCTTGGAAAATCATAATAACATGAACTAAAAGAAATGAAAATCAAGAAAGATGCACGGTTAAAACTAAAAGATACCTAGGAATTTCCAACTGCAGATCATGGGAAAATCAAACAAATAAGTGAATCAACTTAAATCCCAAAATTAAAAAAGAACACCAAACAGGAAAAAAAAAAAAACTCAATAATGCTTTTAGATGTCTCCCAATCACATGTTCCAACCAATTGTAATCTACCCTACCGACAAGTTCGAATCAACTGCAATTTGCTATGCCTCCAAATACCTCCTACACAAAATTTCTGCCTAAAAAGTAAGTGAAAATAATGCATAGATCATTTTCCTCACCTCTACAACCAGATCCATTCTCCTACACCCACCGAGCTTCAATCTTTTTCAAATTTCGTATAGAACGAGCTCAGACTCCACACAAGCAAGAAACCTCTCTCACTCTTGACTCTAGAATAACAACGAAAATAGTAGTTTAAAAGGGAAGCGAAGAAGGCATGCGTTGGAAAAAATAGGAATGTGATAAGGTCGCCACTGTCGGAGAGCGAATGCAACGTGAGAGAGAGACCAGGCTGTATGTCTGTGCCGGAGCTGGGAGTTAGAGAGAGAGAGAGGAGGAGAGGGTTTCAAGAGAAGTTGAACAGGGGTTTTTCTTTGGAGGATGGGGTGAAGACTGAAACTTATGGGCCACATGGGTTGCCTGCCCCATAAACCTTTTGGGCCTCGCCCCAGGTCCATTACATGTAGGTCTGCCCCTGCCCCCATAGTATTTATAACTTTTCTTATGGGTTATGAACTGTGGAAATGCAAGTAAAGAAAATACTAAAGACATGACGAGACCTTTCCATTCTATAACCTTGCATATGACCAATCTTTCGCAGGAACACAATCTTTTTTGAACAGAAAACAAGAAAAAGTGGAAATATTAGAGATGAAAGAAAAAGTGGAACTTGAAGTATAGGTTTTGAGTTTTGATGCAATTTATGTGTCTAATGCTACATATGATAAACTGGACTTACTGTTATTTCCTTTGAGTTATTTTGAATTTTTTATTACCTTGTATGCAGTAATCGATTTTTTAGAAGTTCAGTTAAATGACAAGTCTACCAGTGGAGCACACTAATTCACAATTATTAAGTTCTTTATATTAATTACAACTTCTTAAAACCATGTTTTGCATTTTCAGATAATGCATTTTTTCCCCTTCATCAGAACAACTCCATGACAAAAGTCTTGAAACACTTAAAATATTTCAACGGTCATGTTTTCTGGATTTTAGAACTATGCTCCCATTTAAGGGTGCCTTCTAAGAATGACGGTGTGTACATACAAATGGAGGTTTGCTGATATTGCATGCCACTCTTTTCGCTTCCCTTTTCTATATGAGTGTGTGCCATTGTGGCTCTTGTGCTGAAACCAAGTTATGGATCAGGTGGGCCCCATTGTTGAGTCACCTGGTCCTGGAAACTAGACTGGTTCTTTCAGCAGGAAGGTGTTGTGTGTAGATTAGATTAAACCATTTGGCAACATGTTGAAACTTGGATTTGTCTATTGTTCTCATATAGCTTTGTGGAAAAATGGGCGTGAGAAGAGTGGCTTGATGCATCAAAGATCCACATGCAGGGCAGTATGGAAATTGGCATACTAGTATACTTTTGTATAAAGGCATGTTGTATGCCTCTTTTTATTTAAACTGGTTATTTTTGGATTATACAGTGAGTGTGGATGAGTTTTGAATATAAACTATGGTAGAATTTCAGAAGGTGATAATATTGAAAGGAACCCTCTATAAGCATCATTCCAAATATTGCATATTTTAACTAGCTAAAGAACTACGTGACCTTCTCATGGAAACCTGGATTGCCTTGGTTCCGAGTGAAACCAAACTTTCATGGTTGAATCTGGTTTATGGTGAAACAAGGGTTGGTTTTCTCAGTAAGTACAAAAAAAGCAGACCTTAGATAGGATAAGGTTTCGATGATGATGGCAATGAAGGATTGGTTTTCACAATAAGAGCCAACAATTTTTTTAGAACATTCTATAGCAGTGATGATAGAGAAGAATTATCTGTAGATAATGAAAATGGCCACAAAAACAATTGTTTACATATGTTTTGTAATAAAAAAAAAAGTAAACTTTGACTCATTGTCTAGCAATTGAGCCCTTGATCAACCTGACAAAATGACTGAATGAGCCCTGCATTTGTTCCTAGGTTTAAAATTGGGATTTAAGTGAAATAATACTTAGATATGGCAAACATGAGATGATAATATTAATGCATATTCTCTACCATCAGCAAAATATATTTGACACCACTTCCCCAAAATTCTCAATGATAGTAAGACCTATGGTGTTTTTGGAGGCCAGATATTCTTAATTGAGCTGGTCTGTACTCTGTAGCATTATGTCAGATGGTACTCCACATTAGTATCTGTTCTTATGTTATAATGAAAATAAACAAATCAGAACATACTATTAAAAGGCCTTTATGATATGGGTAACTGTTAGGTTTCGCAACTGTGATACCTCCAAAAACAGTGGTAGATGCCGGGCGGGCGGGGTGGGTGTGTGTGTGTGTGTGTTGAGGAGATGACCTTGGCCTTTATGATATGGGTAACTGTTAGGTTTCGCAACTTTGATACCTCCAAAAACGGTGGTAGATGGACTCTGAGTTCTATAAGAAGCTTCATATGGTAATGAAGTCAAATCCATGGAATGAATATATATATATATATATATATATATATTTTGACGGGGGTGGGGGTTGGCCAAATGGAAGATGAACTCTTAAAGGAGAATTACTCTTCTCAAAAGGTGATGATCACAAATCTTCCAGTGTACAATCTTTTTTGAGGCTAAGGTGGCAGTGGCGGGAGGCTACAAGCCTACAACCCATAGTGAGTTTTTCAGTGAGGAAACCAGAGGAGCTTGGCATTTGACCATTTAGGGGGTTGATGTGGAGTAATTGTTTGCTGCCAAATATTTTGAGTGAGCATGTACTTCTCTCTTATATTTTATCACGTGCCTTTATCTTTTTATGAAGTTTTCCTTTTCATCACAAAAATATAAAGATAAATTGATATAGAGTAAGTTTGCTTCATTATTATGCAGCTCTTGAAAGCTGAGCAACTGAGCTCTGTGCTTCTCATTTTTATCTGAACAGGTCAATGCATAGGGGACACTTCTCTTTTATGTTCTCTTTCGATGTTGAAGCTGGAAGGATACCTATATATATATATATATATATATATATATATATGGGAGATGCTCTCATCTTACTATGAGAGATAGTGGTGGGGGCCCTCACATTTAAGTTGTTGGCATTGGATATGAATGTGAGGGCCCCCACACAATCTCTCATAGGAGCATCTCCATATATATATATATGGGAGGTGCTCCTATGAGAGACACTCTCATCAACTTTATGAGAGATGGGTGGGGGCCCTCACTTCCACATCCACTATCACCAACTTAAATGCAAGGACTCCCAACTTAAATGTGAGGGCCCCCACCCATCTCTCATAAAGTTTGTGAGAGTGTCTCTCATAGGAGCACCTCCCTATATATATATATATATTACCGGATCAATAAAAAACAAACACCTTGAGAGGATTATGTTATATGTTATCGGTTAAAATAAAAAAATTAAAAAAAATGCCCATAGCCCAGGGGAGCCAGATGACCCAGGTACAAGAGGCAGGTGAATGCACCCAAGCCTCGACCAAGGCCAAGGGAGCCTGCAATATGGGTCAGCCACCCAGCCTTTTTACACCCTACTTTCTGATGCATTATCTAGCTGTGTTTTGATATGTATGCTAGTGCACCTTAGGCTCCAAAAACTGTGTTTTTACATTGTAGATGACATCTAATGAATGTAAGTTTTACTCCTGTACTCTACAGATGAATAATGGGAAGGAGTTCCTTCTAACAGATACTGTTGGATTCATCCAAAAGCTACCAACTACACTGGTAACCCCTTCTTCATCATTATATTTTGTGGTGTTATATATGCATCTCATGCAGCCAAACGGGTCCTCATAAGAATCCTTAATGCATAAGAGCCTGATCCAGCTCTGTATCAACAAACTCAAAGTTGAAAGAACCCTACGCTATGAGACGACCTATGCTTTGCCAAACGATTAAATATTTGAAATTATCATAAACAGTCCATTTGACAATCCATCCCACTTCTATGAATTTCACATGGTCCACAACCATTTAAGGATTGCGAATAAACTCAGAAGATCTGATGAATTGATAATGGCTAAAAGAAATAGTTTGGGCTTAGCAACTGCTAGTGCTACGTATGGTTCCTATGAGCCACAACCCAATGTGGCTCACTTGTTCTGATTCACTCATGAATCAACTTAATGCCCTTCACCTTTTTTTTTCCCTTTTCTTTTGAATCAATCCAACTTACTATGACGGCACCAGGCATGGCTTTGGAAAGCACGAATCTCATGGACAATTCCAGCTCCTATACACCAGCCACCATATCAACTAGTTGCTCTACACTAGCAACCATATCAACTAGTTGCTCTCATATAGCTACTTACATTTATCTTGATTTGAATGCCAAAAAAAAAAAAAAGTGAAAAAAAAAACCTATCATGTGAGAGAAGATGCGAAGATAAAGGCCATTCAGATCTAAAGCTGGGTGGATATTTTAATGAATCACAATGAACACCGATCACCAGTATCTTGACTAATTCGAGGCCTCGTTAGGATCTTAGGATGCATATGCATGAGTCTACAACGAATTAATATTTGAATTGAAACCAAATCATTCCAGCCTCGTTCAGTTAATTGGAAATACCCAATCAAACCATCAGAATTAAATTCTTTTCCAGCTCAATATTGCAGCTTGATAAGATGGTATGTCATCAGGAGGGCAACACATGACAACCCAATCAAGGGTTCTTACATGCACAAGCTTCCCTCTTTTCTCCAATGCTTCATTACCAAATTTGTTTCTTAAAAGCCAAATATTCAAGTTTTCATGTGATAATAATTGAGCCCTCTAACATTCAAATGTTTTCTTTTAGTAGCCATGATGAATATCCAAAAAAAGAACTCTAAAGCCTGGCAATTGTAGTCCTATAGAAAACTTGCACAACAAGTATTGGGTAGGACCCATAGTGATGCAGGCCAGATCTGGCCTGCATCACATAGGCCATGGATCCCAGGGTCTCCACTTCCATCTGGCCCGTATCAGCTTTGTAACAAAGGAAGCCATTGTTCTACACATACACAAATTATTTAAATTTGTAGGCATGTGTGTATATCTTGTTAATGCAATTGATGATGATCATCAAACTTGGTGGGTAAAGTTTTAAAATTAAACTCCAGATTGGAGGTTTTGTTGGACGTCTAGTGAAAGTCATCATAGAACTATGAACCATTTAAAATTTCCTTGGTTCTCTGTAACAGACACCTCTTGTTACAGGTTGCTGCTTTCAGAGCAACTCTGGAGGAAATTGCGGAGTCCTCACTATTGGTGCATGTTGTCGACATCAGGTAGGGTTTTGACAAAGCCCTTAGGAAGTGTATTAGTTATTATATTGTAGGATCTACTTCTGAACAAGCATCTTAGCTCACTTTCTATTTGGTGGCCAACTTCAGCCACCCTCTAGCACAGCAACAGATAGATGCTGTTGACAAAGTTCTATCAGAGCTAGATGTGGGATCAGTTCCAAAGCTGATGGTTTGGAACAAGGTATTCCAAATTACTTGGTGCTGCTGTTATTGATTGTTGTGATTAAACACTCATTTATTTTTGTTTTTCCACATTTTGGGGGTCTACCCTGAAATGTCATACCTATGTGATGATATGTGCGCTTGCGCCTTTGGACACTGTGTGATTGCTCATAGCTCATTGCAGGTTGATAGAGTTTCTGATCCTCATAAAATGAGAAGAGAAGCTGAGAAAATTGGAGATATTGTCTGCATATCAGCAATAACTGGTGATGGGCTCCAGGAGTTTTGCAATGCAGTCCAAGAAAAACTCAAAGTGCGGGGTTTGACTTTTAGTGTAGTTATTTTCCCATGACCTGCCAGTTTGTATTGCTTCTTAAGTGTAGTTGTATGTCAATCTGTTCTGCTCTATTTGTTTGTTACAGGATTCTATGGTATGGGTGGAAGCTTTTGTCCCGTATGACAAGGGAGAACTCCTCAGTACCATACATCGAGTTGGAATGGTAGAGAGATCAGTGAGTATAATCCCTGGATCATTGAACTATTCCTTATTTACAGTGAACCTGAATTTTTCTTTGATTTCTTTCAAAACATTATATTAGAATTGTCTGCAATTTGTATGTCTGTTGTATTCTTTTGTTTCTGTTTAGGCAAAACCACACCTTTAATTTTGGTACTAAACAATTTGGATTCTGTCTATAATACTGCCTTGTATTTTGCATCTTGTCATTCATTGTTTTTTTTTTTCTGGATGGTTGCTCTCGAAATTTTTTTACCACATGAAAATCGCGGTGTTTGGTTGGATATTTAGAATGTTCTAACTGGCACAAATTTTGGTCATGGCTTATTGAGGAGTTGGTCTGCCGCCTGGATGCTATGGCTCTCTTGCCAAGTTGTATTGACGTCAATGGTACTCATTGCAACTGGGCTCCTAAACCTTTTACTGAATGAGATATTTATTGGTATTTACTGGTCTCCCGGTAAAGGAAGAAATTGTAAAAAGTTTCCAATTCTGAAGTTTTCAATGCTGGTTGAAGTATTGAGGTTGCTTTGATACTTATTCATACTGGTTGATGGCGACACTTCCCAACCACAATACTTGTTGGTGGAGACATCAAAGCTTAAGATTTAGGGGACAATTATCAATGACAGCAAAAGGGTTTATGGTGTTTGTCTGTTTAGATCTCTTTCCAAAGTCAGGAGAAAGTTTCCTAGGGCCTCAAATTGTCAAGAAACTGATTATTTTTTTATATTGTATTTAGTCATTTTATTTGGGAAGATACATTAGTACTTTATAGTGCAGACTTGGAACACCGTGAAATCAGATATGTGAGTTCATTCTTTAATGTTCAACAGTATGAAAAAAGTACGTGTAACACAAACATCCTATAATAGTTCTATACACCGGGCTGATAAATCTGTTACTTTTCAGGAATACTTGGAGAATGGGACTATGGTTAGAGCACATGTGCCTCTTTCTCTTGCAAGATCTCTTACCCCTATGAGGCAACTTATGAATCATTACTGACAATGCTGCTGCAGTTGAAATATTGTGGAGGTTCTTCCAGTCTCATACTAACAGTGCTGCCGTTCCCTGATTCAATGTTTCATTTGATGAAATCAGAGGACTTGTTGCGTTCCGAAGTCACCCCAGCTGTGCATTCTTTTTTTTTTTTTTTGTTGTATAAAGTAACATAGATTGGTGAAGTAAATGACCCAAAAAAAAAAAGGTCACATAAATTGGTGTATGTCATATGGCATAAATACATGCTTGACTTGAGTTTGCTATAGCTTTTCTCGTTTGTTAGTCAACATTATTGTCGGTCGAATAGCCGTTTAGGGAAGGGCATGGATAGTGTATTAGGGAAAAGACTCAACTGATGGTAATTTGTGTTTTTCTGAAATGCAAGATTGTTCAGTAAACAGAAGGGAAATCATTAGATTTTGTTGGTGTTGTCCTCTTGGGGCGGTAGGACTAATTATTATTATTTATCAAAACTATTGAACAGTGATTTTTTTTTTTTTGGGTTCTGGAATTGGTTAAATCTATACTAGCAGCAAAGCATGAGCAATGCACAAGCTTATAACATTCACTAAAAATATTAAAAATGACAGATAAATATTTAATTTTGAATAAATAAAAATAACATGTAAAGTTTTGTTATCTGTTTATTTAATTTACTGCACAAATTGGTTATAAGAAGTTTCTTAAAATATGTAAAATTATGTAGAGAACAATGATATAGAACATCCAAAACCGGTTTGTATTAGTTCATATAGCCTAAAAGATCCTCACCTGCTGATTTTAATTTAAACTATTTGCACCCAGCAAGAAAAAATGGTTGCAGTAGTAGCTACTGCAATACAGATTTAAACTTTTCAAAAAAAAAAAAATCTACAGCAGATTGGGCAAAATCCTTTTAAAGTTTGCAGTGCCTCCGTGCTTTTAGGGATAGTTTGGATGAGGAGAAAAGGTGGAGAAAATAGAGGTTGCTCACCTTACATTTCTTGGCACAAAAATGCTGATTCATTCATTATAATTCTGTGATAATAACTGAGAAAATATAGCCATTTGATGATTTGGGGTGCAAAGAGGATGTTGAAAAAATGAATCCCTTGCAGAGCTAAGGCCCAGCCCGGTCTTGTAGGCGGCTAGAATCTTGTACCCAAAGGATTTTTTTTGGAAATTATTGATGCAGGTCCGGATCCTGCATCGCATAGACTACATAGGGTGTGGACTAGAAGGAAAGGTTCAGATCACCTGGCATCTATAATAATAATAATAATAATAATAATAATAAATTGTTATATGAAGAGTGTAGCGAAGACTATTGGTTTGAACCAGGCGAAAGTGTCATGAAATTAAATCCTAGGCCCTCCTCTCATATTATACAGGCTTGACTTTTGGGCCTAGAAGTGCAGGTCTTAGAGCTTCAACCAAGAAAAAAAATAAATAAAAAAGGTGCAGGCCTTAAAACTAATTTAATCCTGTCATATAGAGGCTGCTCCAACAGGTGCAATGGGCCCCGGCGGCTGGCCATGGCACAGTCGTAACTCACTATAAAATGATCATATAAATTATGAACTTGTGCATGCATCCATTAAGTGGCAGTTTTTTTAAAGCTAAAACCAGAGGATTATAATTTATATATAAATAGAGAACACTGATCAAGAGTGTCTAACAAACCAAAAACTATAGGCAAGGTTTTGAACACAAAATGAAAAAGATTAAATGGTAAATTCACAATGTGAGGCCAGCAAAGGCTTTCAACTTTCAATTCATACAATTGGGGGCCTTGCCCTTGGATTAGTGATCATACTAGCTATATGAAGGACAGGTGCATCATGGATAACTCCAAATACCTGTGCTAAGATCCCTGCCATTCATTACTGGGATTTAATTGTTGTAAAGGCCCGTTTGTTTGCATGAAGTTGATTTCCTAAGAAATCTTGAAAGAAAAGATTATTAAAGAGGCGAGTGGTGAAGGTAAATTATATGGTGGAAATGCGGATGGGACCCAAAGTTTCCAAAGATTTAATTTACAAGGGTGATGGTTGGGTATTCATCTTCTACTAAAAGAGAGAATTTTATAACCATTTATGGATCTTTACCTTTGTTTCTTCAATTTTAGCCATGTTTTTAGTTGTATATTTCTTAGAATCCCTAGAAATTCAATTTCATGAAAACAAACAGGCACTTTAGTCTTCTAGTTTTCATCTATGACGAACTGACATTCTTTTATAGGGGATTCTTTGTTTTCCTCATTCATCTGTGTAGTTACACAACATAAACTTGCTAATAGGACCCATCGTTGGACTATGTAGAGGTGACATGGTGGATGTAAAATGATGGAGAAGAAGTAATTAGTTTTTATACTAAGGATAGAAAAAGATTGTGTTATTTTAATGATTCTTGTTATTCCAAGATATGGCATGGTAATTATGCATTATAGAATATAGTGCAGTGTAAATGATAATTTTATGAGGGGATTAAACATTAGAACTAATAGGGAGGACAAATTTTTGGGGAGTTAATCCAGTAGCAGAAAACCTTGCTAGTATACACTATAGAAACAGAGCAAAATGTAACATCACAATTCAAAGAAAACTTGCAAGACTATACAGGTGAGCTACAAATGCCTCCTTTTTTTCATGATGATAAACGATCAGTACATCAACATTAACTACTATCATTGCTGAATTAGCTATTGGATTTGAAAATTAAGATGCACATTGAAATTTATTTTAGCATCATTCAATGGCTTCACCTTGTAAGTACTTACTAATTACTTCTGTAATGGTCTTTTCAACCTCCCTACAAAATATAAAATAGGAAAGAAGAGAAAATAGATAAGAGCTACAAAAATATACATCACCCACTGGTATTAGGAGTGGTAGTCCTGCTTTCCCATGCATCAGTAACAGCATCTGGTGACAATGGTGGCATTTTCTTCAACAGTACTTCATCGTCCACTGGTGTATTCACCTCCTCTACCTTCTCCACATTGCATTCCTCACTTGCAATTCCTCTTAACGACTCCAAAACCTCCTCCATTGAAGGCCTATTCTCCTTATCATCTTGCAAACACCTAAAAGCCAACCCAGCCACTGAGGTAATCATTGTCCTAACCCTATGATCTGATTCAAACCCAAGAGTAGGGTCCACCAGCTCGTTGAGCGCAGAATTAACGATCTTGCTAATAGCCATGCTAGCTAAGTTGATCTCATGCCGATGCCTAGTGATGTCCACAGCGGGCTTGGATGATATAAGCTCGATCAAGACCACACCGAAGCTATACACATCACTCTTGTTAGTAAGCTGGTAGCAACGGTGATAGTCGGGGTCGACATAGCCGGGTGTCCCTTGTGGAGCAGTTGAAACATGTGTGACATCAGTGGGGAACAAACGTGACAGGCCAAAATCTGCAACTTTTACATGGAAATTGTTGTCGAGGAGAATGTTGTTAGTTTTGACATCACGGTGTATAATATCGACAGCATGGAGGTATTTGAGTGCATCTGCAGTTTCTATAGCAATGCCCATTCGGGTAGGCCATGTGAAAGCACCGGGTTTGGCACGGTCACCATGGAGGTGGTCGGCCACAGTGCCATTGGGGATGAACTCATAGACAAGGAGGAGCTCCCGGCTGTGGCGTGAGCTGCATCCATACAATGTGACAAGGTTCTGATGGCGCAAGTGAGAAAGAATTTTGATTTCATTCTTGAATTGTTCGACAC